>OX419758.1:40423644-40819925 GCA_948567375.1 Lunularia cruciata
AAGTCTTTTGAGTGTCTTCTAACAATCTCTTATGGTAAACAAAACTTCGATACTTCACCCAGGATTCTCTGCTTGAGAGTTCCAAATGCCATTCACCATATAGCGAGGCAAATTACTGGCATCACCAAGTCATTGCTAAACACGCAGGTCTAGATAAAAGGATTTCAAAGGTTGCAGTCTTCTATTATTGCATCACTTCATATCTTTCAGCCCCACCCTTACCTGTTGTAGCGATAGTAGATCTGTGCATACCACTCCGAGACCAAATTTTCACAATTCCATCCTCTCCACCTGTTGCTAACGCCGTTCCTGTTCACAAATGAAGCATGTTGCTCAGAATATGTGACGCCAAGGACCCACCTTTGATCTTGCGCTAACTATCAAGAAAACCCACATCGCAAAATACCAAGTGTGCAGAAATTGAGTACTGTACCTTCGAAGTTCCATCGAAGACAAATGACAGCTCCTTCGTGTGCCTCGACCCGCTTCTCCTCCCTCCCACCTTTGCTGATGAGATGAAACGAACCTGCACGGGTAAGATACTCGATCTCGCCAGTTAGGGCTCGATCCAAATGCCCCGCAGATGCTCTGTTCATGAAGGTTACTGAATCTAAAGACCATCAGGATCATGGAAAAGAGGCATATAGCACATCGCCAGCATGAAGTCATAGTCAATGAGTGAACTTTTCAATTATTCACCGAAAATTTATTTGTTACATTTTCCTGTTAACAAAGTCTGACTCTCCTTGATTGGTGGAAGGTGCAAGATGCTGAAAGGGGTGGATGGTGTTTTTGTTAACCACAGACATCGGGGCTTCAAATTTAGAATGTCCCTCGTGCATTCTACGGGTTCTGGCTTGTACAAGATAAAGGTCTCCACGCAGCACACACTCATTTAATTGAGTTAACTTTTGATTTCTCATTCGTTGCTTCATTGACGACTTTCTTGAGCAACCCCTATGTTTATAGGACAAAAGCTATCAAACAGCCAAACGCCCAGATTGTCACAAGAACGTTATAAAGTTGCATCGAATTCTTTCTTTTCATCCAGTGAGTGCTAATCCTATGGGCATTTTCTGAATTGCGTGTGAGATTCTTAGTTGCACGCTGTTGGTCACTCCTGTGCGGGTTTTGCCGTGAAAAAGAGAGCACATGAGATACCCGCCGTGCTGGATCCCCTGATCAATCTTTCTCGATCCAAATTGGCAGAAAGTCATACCATCAGTGCAACCCACAACAAAAACTTCTCCTCCAAGATCGATTTGCTGTCGTTGGGAAATTGATGGGTACCATTGTATGTCCGTAAAGCTTGTTTCTTTCACTGAGCAAACCTGTCCCACCCACCAGCCCCTATCACGGCATTTAAACCCATCTTTTACCTGTTGTCAAACTCAGCCGTAACAACACGCGTTAAAATTCATTCATCCAATTTCACTTCACTTTCCGCAGCATTGGATACTCACTTTACCCAAAGCCTCGCCGTTTCTACTCCATTTCCATACAGTGTGGTCATCACTACAGCTATAAACCTCGCCAACGAGGCTCCATCCGACTGCTGCAACAAGGTCTGTGTCTGAAAGTGCATAACGTGGTGAAGGAACCAATCTACAGGTATAATCCAATCTAGTCAACGAATCGAAGACTTGGCTCTCGTCCCATTAGTAGAAAGCGTGGCTGGAACCAGCAATCACTTAATTGTAAAGTTCGTTGTTATTGACACAGTAGCATGAATACAAATTCCGAAATGGGATACGGGGAGAAGTAAGGTTAGGAAGGAAAGCGAGCTTCATTCTCTGTAGCAGGTTCGACTTCCTAACTAATCAGTATACTATGCTTGGTAGCGATATCTTTGATCATGAACTTCAACAGACTCTGAGTCGTCCTCTTCAGATGTTCCGTCATCAATTTCAGATTATAATACGATCACCCGTAGAGCTGCTGAGTTGCAAGACCCTCCCATTCTAATCAACACGGTTGGTAATTGCTAATCAACACGGTGGGTAACAAACTGGACGCGACGAAATAGGAAGATATGCATAATCGTATATGACATTCTTAACGCATATGATATCTGCCAGGATTCAACATACAGTTTTCAAAGCAGATGGGGTTTAAACCAGCATGTGCTGGAAAACTATTTGAAATCCATCGAAGGTGCGGCAACTATAGTAGAAAGTGCCAACCGATCTGAGGAGGAACCACCCTGATTGATTACGGATCAGAGTTTCAAAGATATCCGAATCAAATAGTCCTCTTGGTCGTTGAGGACTATGACTCCAGGACCAAAGACATGTGCCTTTAACTGCACAAAACTTTTACAGGAAAGACATTCAGAGATGCGGGAAGAATTGAAGTAGTAGTTTACAGACACACTGTTTACTCAAGGTTACAAACAAATTCCATAGCTCCGGGAAAGTAAATCAATGGTATGCAGTGATGCTCTCTACAGAGACAGTTACACCAGTCAATCTGTATTTCGTCATCCATATCGAAGTTGTTAGAAGTACAACAGAGCTTAACTCTCTGGGCGTGCATTGCTTCTTTTGCCGGTGGTTCCAGGGCCTGCTAACCATCGACATCATATGAAAAAGTTTAATTATTGGCAAAGTTTCTAATGCATAGAACACTATCTGAATCTGTCTGCACCTTCACATTTGTAAACCTCAACGCTGCGGTCCATTACTGTGGCATATGGGTTCCTTTGAGGCATCGCTAAGACTTGAAACCAGAATATAATCTGTCACGCACTGAAGAACATATTATTCGACTTAAGCCAAAAATTGGACGTAACGTAGTTTCAGAGAACTGTGTTTAACTTGACATGCTACATCGCTTCTCCTTCAGGCTCTCAGCCCCGGTGCAGTTCCGAGTACGTTCGTCATGAAGAGGATTCTCCCACGTTCCTGGACTGTCAGATACTGTCTACAATGCTCAATATCTTGCTTGGTACAGTATTAAAATCAAGCCGAGATTTCTCACAAGACATTGCGCGGGTCGGGAAAACGCATATGTTTTGGTCGAAAGATTAAGAGTAGGTCTACTTCCTAATCATCCAGTGATGGCTCTCGCTAGAATTCATGTCCAATGGGTGCCAGGATCAAACATGACAGAGGTGACATTGCATAAAACATGCCTCAGGAATGAGGACTAAGACAGAAAATTTCTTGCACACGTTGCAATTTTTCCAACTAGGGCTTCTTACAGTAAAACTAACAGACTAGCTTCACATAACGTTTAAACTATCTGACATGATGTGATCATTCATTTACAGTATAGGTGGTTCGAGGTTGGCGAAACGGCAAATAAGACGACGCGCAAGCGTAACTTTCAGTGTCTTCGAACTGAACCAGAGAGGACAGAGCCACGCAAATAAAATGCATCCCTGTATTGAATGATGGAATATAGAACCCGTTGCAAATGAACTGTATCCATGTAGGTAGTTTCACAATGATGACAAGCGCCTTCAACCACAAAGGTGAACATGGTAAGGGCTAGGTCACAAACAAGATGAAGAAGGTGTGATACAACCAAGGGAATCAGCGGCATCAAGTACTTCAGTGAAGAAATTGCTAGAACAATTGAATTTACATTGACATGTCACCTGATCTAACGAGCTTTATTGGTGAATCAATAATAGGAAACTTGTCAAAAAAATTAACCCTACTCAAGTTAAGTACAAGAAGGACCCTCATTTGACTGGAGGAAGGAAGCCAGATCATACGATCACAACTAGGGAGAGAGGTTCTTCCACACACTGATGCTTCCAATCCAACGTTGACTCTCAATTTCGTGGAATCATGTGGAGGTATGGACCAAGTGCTATCAGTCACCATGCCGACCGGCACTTCACGAGTTACTATCTGCCAACACCCACTAAAAGTTGGCTTCTCCAGCCACAAAATTAGCCCTTCTGCTTGAGAGTGATCTTGTCCCCCAAACTTAAAGCAATTCCCTGAGTCTTACTACGGATTCGAATATAACCGCTCAATTTCCCGTCTGGTTGCTTCTCCACACTAACATTAACCAGAGCATCTTCACCAAAAACACTCTTCGCATAGAGGTTGGCTGCGAGGAATCCACAATCACCATCCAAAGCAGACCTGTGGTCACAGCAATACGTCCTCAAGTTCATTTAAGGAACTGTGATCATGAAATTACCCAAACACGAAACATCGAGTGCAACCCTCAATTCTTCTGGACACCTAAGAGCACATCTCAATCTCTTACCTTATGATAAACGTTTTGCATGTAAGAGGAACCGTTCCAGATACAGAACCAATGTATGCCGATGTATTCCAACCAAAAAGAAAAGGTGAAAGGTATAGATGTCAAAACTTACGGAGGAGTGAGACACTTCATGTTGGTAGATGCCACAATGTGTTCCAAAAAGTCTTGTACATCTTGAATGGTGGTGTTGACAGCCACCTTAAAAGACACATAAAACAAATCATGGTGTTCACGTCAAGTCTGATGTTATATGGTCCATATGTCATTGAAAAAATCCCAGAGTGACAAGCTCTTCTCCAACCTCCAGCATACAACTAAATTAACAACCACCTTGGGGAGGAGGTTCTCAAACCAGGCCCCTATTGAATCTTTCCGGGGATTAGACCTCGTGGCTCCCAGTGAAGGGAGAGAAGAAATAAAGCGATAGTGTCAAGACACCCGCCAGCGATAGCCAAAAACGAGAAATAAGTACGTAAGCCAGGTCACATTTTCCAGCGAGAGTCTCACGAGAGGCAAGAACCAAGGGTGGCTGGTTGTGTGCATATTAGAGCTACTTCGCGGGTGGGCAGCCAAACTTTCTGGGTAAAGGCAACTGTACATTGTGAGGATCTAGAAGTCATCACCAGCATACTAATGTAGGAAACGTTGCATTGAATTTGGACATCTCTGGAGCGTGCGGACAGCGTACCTTGTTCTCCCACTCAAATTCAGCCCACATGTTTCTGAAAGCTACGTCTGGGCATGACGCTGGAGAAATGTAGTCCATGATGTCAATATGAATGTCATTCAGCACTACCACATTACGGTCCAGCACACTTGTTGTCTCGTACACAATGTTGCCAAAAATAACTCCAGTCTCAGTAGACGAGACTTTGATATTCGCCCGGATCTGCTTGCTAGTTTCTGGAGCCAGGGTATAGTTTTGAGGGCGCTCCACGAGCTTCAAATCTCCCATTGTGGCTAACTCAAGGCAGAGATTTTGTAGAGTCTCATTAGTGCGATTCACAACAGTGACATCGAGTACTATGTCATATTGATGGACAGTGACGTAAGCCTCTGCGTACACAGGATCACTGAATCCTGTAAGTTGTAGGACTCTGTTTAGTTTCCTCGTGTTATCGCTATCTTTTGTGAACTCTCCGGTAGCTCGCTTTAGGTCAGTTTGTACTTCGTCCTCCAACTCCAGTTGACTCATACCCTGCGTAGATTATAGATATTGTTAGCTCAGTATAATAAGTCAAGCTGGAGAAATTTTTAGAACATGACTATATAGAAATGAGTAACAGAACACAAAGGGCTACATATCATCTGGTAGAAACCAACCTTGCACTATCAGATACATCCAAGGGTAATTCAATCAAGTTCCTTATACACTCAAGCATTGTCATTAGATCTCCGATGGCACAAAGACAGTGACGTGGTAGGTGATAGGCGAGATAAACAAGCAAGAGAGGAATAGGATCCTGGTTGATCTTTATTACCTTTCTACTCTTGAGATGATGGAAATCGATAAGATCATCTGGCTGCGAGTTGGAAACTTGCGCCTTGGCCTTAGACTCTTCTGTCTCACGGTGCTGTTTCTCAGTGATCATCTTCACGAAGCTCTCGCGGCAGTACTTCAACCACACTGTTCTCATGACATCGTCAGGGCTTGAGAGGATTCTAACACACAGAGAGATTCGATCGTATGAATCATCGTCAATTGGATGAGGTAAGACGTGAGATTGTCCCAGTCTGAGTATGGAGACCAGGATGAGAAGGATGTCAGCTGTCACTTTGTTAACTTTAACAGCATTAGTGCAAACTTCCTCGTAACGCAGTGCGAGCTTTGTCAAAGTGGTGGAAATGACTGCTCCCAAGAAGAAATCTCCCGTTAATAAAATTCCTCTCAGATTTGCAGAAACCCCTGATCCTCCTCCGGACAGAGGTACAGAGATGGCAATTTCTGCAGCAGCACTTTGACTGGCATAAGTTCCATCAGCAAGAACAGCTGGCCGCTTGGATGAAGCTGATGAGACTGGGGCGGGGAGATTAGTTCCCTTTGTGCTTTGAGTAGCCCCCTTGCCAGCTTCGGCTTCTGTTCCTTCATCAGCAACGGTGAAGAATGGAAGCTCCCCGAGCAATTGCTTGATGGTCATGATTCCACTCTCTACTTCAGGCAAGGATATGCAGTACTCTCCAACTATCCACAAAGCACAAGTACACACCCTTGAGGACCGGATCTGGTAGAATGTATCCAGAAGCCTGGTGATGATTGACTCCCGGAGCTTCGGGTTCGTCTCAATAATCTCTCTGACAAAGAAGACGACGTCAACAGCCGAGGCAGTGTTGCTGTCCCCCAAAAAGTCCATCAGCAAGTGAACAACAGTGCTGGCCACTTCGGGGAACTTTAGAGCACAAGAGTGGATTGCCTGAACGAGCATCTGTCTGTACTCTCCATTCTTCTCCAATTCCTGGCTTTGGGTTTTAACCACTTCCTTCTTTAGAGTCATAACGACCTCATCGATGTTTCTTGGAGTGATCAGATCTAGGGCAATGTCCAGGGTCTTTCTCCTGATGTCAAGATTCGGGCTAGAAAGAGCCCTCAATACATCCATAATCATTTCAACCATGACCTCCCTGTGGGAAGCCTTCAGCTCCTGCAGGCGATCTAGCACTATCAATTTGACATTGTTGTCACTTTGAGACAAAAGAAGTTGGCAGTATGTATTTGCAGCAGCCCGGATTGCTGTAGGAGCCGAGGATAGAGAGACCAAAGTGCCAGCACACTCATACATGACCGCGGTTGAAGGGGAGTTGAGAAGAGAGATGATAATCTTGATGTATTTTCCCTTTTCCCCAGGACTCGTCCTGCACACCTTCCTGACGAGCTCCAATACCACCATTTGCAAAATATCTCCCCATCCAGAGACACTCTCCAGATGGCTCAGAAGATAGCTAACAGCTCTATCTTGCGCACAAGTATAGAGCATCAAGAATGCATTCCTCCTAGAGGAAAGATCTTGCTCAGTGGAAAGAGTCTTCTCTATCATCTCAGGAGCATCACACAGCAAATGCTCACCCTGAGGCAGCTTGTAAATCGCCATCATTGCCAGGATAGCGTTCCTCCTCACGAATGCGTGACGGTGTTCCAAATTAGCTAAGATTGAAGGAATCAAGGGCTCAATCAACTCAGCCTCATTTAATCTAGAAAGAAATCGAAGAGTCACACCTCTGATATACTCATTCGGGTGCTGCAAGTTGTTCCTCAGATTCTGGCAGATCAGAATCATCTCCGGCAAAATCTTTCCTTGAGCATCTGTTTTGTCAATGATCTCCAGGTACAGCAGCAGTAACTTCTGGATCGTATGATCCGTCGACGGGAGCACGTAGCGCACAATCGTGATGAAAAGCTGCGGCAGAGTTTCCCCGTTTAACAGCAGCATCACCGCCTTCTTCATGGCCTCTACCTTTTTGGTCGTATCACTCCCTTCCAGCCATTCCTTGATCTCATTGGCAAGGGCGGGCGTGCCCTTGTCGAAGTGCACCAGCAGTGTACATGTCTTCTCCATCGCTACAGCTTCACTTCACTTCCCTATATCGTATCAAAACTCCTTCCTCCCGTACTCCTCTCAGGCGCCTTCAGCTCCTCAAAGGCCCTTCCCTACTCAGCAACCCGAGCGCTTCTCCATAGATCTCTTGTCGCGCAATCTCACAACTCCTCCTGTCACCAATTTACACCACACCACACAAAACCTTAACCTCTCGGGTCCACCAAAATTCGACTCAACCTCGCCACAACTGCCTGGAATACATCAAAATGCCCACTTCTCTAATCAATAACACTAGTGCACAGATCTATTTCCCCAATCTCACAACTCCTCCTGTCGCCACCAATTTACAAGACCGCAACACACAAGACCTCAAGGGCTAAAGTGGACACAAAAACGGCGAAAACTCCACCGAAACGGGGTTGGAGAAGCTCAAAATGCGCACCCAAACGTACTCATCAAAGCCACGGGCACAGATCTGGAAGCGATTCGAGCAACGCGGAGATTGATCGATCGAAGTTGACTGAGGCTGTGCCGAGCAGATCAGAGGGCGAGCTCGGCCTTCTCAGGGAAAGTAGACTGAGGGGACAAGGAGCAGGTCGCGAGGTAGGAACTGCCCGAAGTGGAAGCACGAAAGAAGGTCCAGCCCCGACGGGCAGGGAAGGGAACAAACGGGAAGAGGGTCCGTGGGAAGGACGTGGAGTGGGCGGTCCCACCCTTCACGAGCCTGTTTCCCGCATGATTTTCCTTTCTTCGCCCCCCTTCCATTATTTTCCCACTTTTCCTCCCTCCCGAAGAAAGAAACCTCTCGTTGCACCGTCGTTGCACATTGCGCTCCACACTCGCAGTGTAACGCTCATGAAGTTGTAAAAACTGCATGACTCTCTCTCTCTTTTTTTCGTATGTGTCTTCTTTGCTTCCATCTTATGCCGTTCATTAGGGACTCTGTCATGTTTCGGTACACGAATTTGGCCCAAGTGCGTTCAAAGGCTAATAACATTATGCTGAAATTTAAATATCACAATATGGGTGTGATGGGTGGACGTTACTACATGATTCTTTCGCCGGTCTCTGCATCTAATACTTCTCGCCTTAAATAATCTGGAATTGTTTTACTCGTATCCTCCTCAAGTGTAGTTCAAAGTCTTGTCTTGTTGTTGCGACCTAAAGTTGTATGGACAGTTCTCATCAATCGTTGGGGTTCAGTTTCAGAAGTAAGAATGAGGCATAACCTTTTTTTTAACAATTCATCCATTGTTTTCCTGCAGATAAAAAGTGTAGTTAGATTTAAAGTATAAAGTATAGATTGACTCACAAATGCGAACTTTATAAAAACGACTTCAAAGAAAAAAGATGTTGAAGATACAGCTTAATAAGATCATGACGCCGCTTGTGAAGTGAGAAGACAATATTTTCGTTTTCAAGTGGTTCTAAAAATATATATATTATCCTCCAACCTTCAACCTTCAACCTTATTATCCTCCGTCCTTCAAGTGCAAACAAGAAGGTACAAATTACAAGGAAATCTAACATATTTCATTGTCAACAGTACCCCTCACATCAGGTGGACAAGCGGCTGCAAGATCTCATTTTACATGGTCATTTTTGGATCATCGATACTCTATTTAATTCCAATACAAATAAGGTACTTACGATTGAATTAAATTTCAGTGGAATTTATAAGGATGCTTTTGGGTTTCCTACTCCATACATTTCTGGACAATAACATTCGGGTTTGAATTGGGGTATTACGGTAATGACTTTGTAAACCTTTCATATAAAGCTTAGGTGATTGGTTAGAAAATGGCCCACTAATATTACTATGATAAATTTGTAATATTCTCATATTTAGAAGGTGGCATAAGAAGTGAAGCTAAAGTTCTACCAGCATTAATCATAAGGAATTGAAAAAAATTTAAGTATTCACTAGTAAAAAAGCAATTAAATTTAAATGTGCACATTTTTTATCTTTAAAAGTTAATCAGGTGTTTATTTTCATTCCAACTTGCGCATAAAGCATCGCTACAGGTTTTGAGGAGAGGTTTTTGCTTATTCTATTGTAGGTGTTCTAAATATTGGCTTCTTTCTTCTCAAATTGAAATTCTAAACATTATGCATCAAGTATCCTTTCATAACATCTCTAGATAGAGATTTAAGAATAATTTACAAAGCACCAACGCAAGAAGACGACGGCGACTAAACGACGTTGTAGGAAAAGAAGATAGGTAGGTAGAAATGGTAAGATTATGACAAGTGGTAAAGATGAGGACTGGAGGAGTGAAGACTTCATTTTTGGAGAGCTCTTGGTGAGATTGTATATATGAGAAGTAAATATTTTATTTTATTTTATGTTTTTTTTATTTTTATAAGTGAGACAAAATAAGCTAATAAGAATTGGTCATAAACTACTTTAATGTGTTAGGTTTTGATACATTTTCATAGTTAGCTAGAATGAACATTTAATACTCCTACTTTCATGTGGATTGAATCCAATATTATTCTATATTTCATAGATACATTGGTAAAAATTATAAACTCTTATATGGATACTCTCAAGAATAGCTCCGGATATTTAATCACCATTAGAACAATAATGGAGTGTATAGGGAGATGATTTTATTTATAATCAACTCTAAGGACTTAATAAAGGTTTCTAACATGTATTATATTAATTAATAATACTGGTCATACAAACAAGAAAAAATGAAATATAGTTAAATTTTGTAAAAATAGTTTCAGAAAATAGAGGATTTGTTTCTATAAGATATTCATGATAGAAATACTTCATACTCTATAAAATGGAGAAAACACAACCACTTGTGAGAGCAAGAAGGATAGGAAGACCCCATCAAGCCCTATATGGAAAAAGACAAAGGGAGTAAAATGGGGCTAAGCCCCACTAGTATCGATGAGATTGGAGGAATCTGCCCTACAAAATTATTAGGTATGTAATGACACATGTAGAACTGTATATTTTACTACAGGTAAGTAAGTCTGCTAGTGATTTTTATGCTCAAATTGCTTATTTATCTTTTTCTTCCTATTATATGATTTATTGGATTTATATATACCATACTTGCTCATTCTTAGCTTGTATCTTCTATATTCTTGGTGTGTCTTGCATTTATGTAGAAGTATGTTTGGCTTATGTCATTGATTTACATGTTTAAGAAATATAATAAACATAAAATGTACTTTTTTGAAGTGGAACATGGTTGAAGTGTATTTATATTTTTTCGTAGTTTCAAATATGATATATTTGACCATTTATTTTTTAATAATCTACCATTTCATAATAAGATATCTTTGTTAAATTTTTAATACATAACTTAGTAATAGACCATGATTATGATATAAGAATGTAGCAGTTTTGAAGGAAAAATAATATTCTGTGCAATAATAACTAAAATTTGGAGTCTAGAAATGTATATATGGTTGACTAGTTGTAGTTGATATGTATTTATGTAGAAGATATTATATCACATATTAGAATAATGTAATTTTATAAAAAATTAAGTCAAAATTTAGAGTACTTTTTAAGTACATCACTCAAGAACTAATTCTCTAATGAGTATATAGTTCTTATGTCAACTCCTCAATGTGGTTATATTTTCTTTTAAAAGTATGTCATATTTGCATATTAGAACAAGTTGATTGCTTAGCTTATGGTTCACAATCATTCTAATTATTGCACCTTCTTATAGAATGAAGGTTAATACCAACAATAATAAGAAATACCAATCTAATTTTAGTTCTTCAGCTATAATGTTGAACTATCTAATCTTTTATTTGATTTTGGTATATAAATTTTAGTAAGTTTTAACAAAGGTTTTTGAATCTATACTTAAATTCATTACTTTTAGTATTCAAAATTATGTTAATCCTCTCAATCATAAGATAATGTTAAAAATACTATATATTATGGTGACCCACCTTTGCCGTATGAGAATAACATTATTTTCTTTTTAGTAAAATAGGAGCTAACAAGAAGCAATGTAAAAATTAGGAGACATAAGCAAAGGAATATTTGTTATTTTTTGCCAAACTTATAATATGGTTAGGACAATGCCTTTTGCCATATGGGTCTAAAGTTGGCATACAAGGTATAGAACCACTCCAACATGTAACTTACAAAGACAAAGACAATCATAATCATTACAAGGATTGTTTTATTGTCATTGTGACCACAATTATCAAGTGGCAATTTGTAACTCTGAACCTCATGATCTTTGTAAGTACAAGCAAAACAATCTCACAATTGTACAAATATGAGGCGTATGATCTCAAGGACCGCTCCAACATTGTACAGCCAAAGAATACAGGTTGAGATTTGAGTTAACAAGGGGTTTGATGATTGTCACATATTTCATGCCCAAGTGTTAATGCAAGCATTCAAGCATCATGACTATACCACCAAAAACCAAAATCCAAAGAATTTGCCTCAAATGAAATGCTCTCAAGCCAAATGTGTGATTCTTTGCCAACTGCCACTATCAAAACAGTTTGCACTATTATAAAATGGATACTTGTGCCATGGAGCAGAAATTTTTGAATAATCAATTTTTTATCACTTTGTCACCGTCTTGTTTTCACGAGAGCTCATTCTTGGAGTAGTGTAACTATGATACTCTGATAGTTTGTGCAATAGGGTATTTTTGGTTGTTTCTTGTGTTTGTACTCTATAAACAAGTGTCGCCATGGCACATGAGAGGAAACAACAAGAAAAGCCCAAGATCATTAATAAAACTCTTGAAATTTCCTAGTAGGTACTTCATATCCAAGCCAAATACATCTAGAGTAGAAAATTGGACTTCTTGCTATGAAATTGGAATATATCCAATGTTTTTTTACAAGAATCCACAACAATAATTATTTAATCACAAAATTTCTAGGAGGTTATTCTACATTTTAGACAAAAGATTATTTGCAATGAGTTCTTGGACATGAAGTCTATCTGTTTATAGATAGGTTTTTATAAAAAATTTATAGATACCCCCATGATCATCATAGTTAAAACTCAAGACCAAGATAGATTATGCTTGTCAAGAAATAAAAATAAAAGATGGCTACTAAGTTTACTCCCTCAAAGGTCACATTTGCCAAGTTGTCACCAAAACAATCATGAAGTTATTCAAATTGAAACAAATAGCTTATGTCAATTAAACCAAGCTGTTTTCTTCCAACTCCTTCACAAGAGAAAACCAGTGAGTTGGGTACAAATGTTTTGTGAACAAGTTGCAAAACATAGAAATATCAACTAGCATATGAGAAGTATGTAAGTTCTAAGAAGTTCACACCAATAGAAGAATTATACATTATGGCTAACATACATAAGAAGATCGTTGTTGCACAACCCAATATTCATGCTTCTTAGACATTCAAGTGATCAAGGGATCACCCAAAAAAAGTGGACGTAGAAGAAAAAACAAAGGAAACAAGGAAGACATGGACAAAGTAGGTCACTCAAGATCACAAACCACCTCAGGTCATAAGAAAATAATTTCTAAGAATAATGATGGATTGGGAAGCAACAATTTGTTTACTCATATTTTTCACCTATCTTAAGGGATGTAGGGAATATTGGGGATTTGAATGACAACGTATAGTTGTCTCAACTAGTAAACAAGAACAATAATAAGGGTAAAATCTAAGAGAAGAGTGAAAGAGACAAAGTAAGTTGATGAAGAGACCACTATCTCAACCATGAAAAAAGACGTCAAAGGAAGCAAAAATAGTGCTTAACTTCACCTTAGGAGCCTTGAGTAATGAAGCCAGGTTTTTTGGGAGGGAGTTGGATGACAAGGCACATAGGAATGAACCATACTATGTTAACAAAGAACACAATCTGGATAAGGAACTACTTACAAAAGAAGTGGTCCTCAAAATGAAGGAGGAAGAGTCCACTAGAGGACAACTATAGAACAAGAGAGAGGATGCAAATGTGGCTAACAATATGGCCACAACTCACAAGGAAGATAACAAGAATCACAAGGATCAATCCATAACTAAGCAATGAAGCAAGGCAAAGATTGATATTACAACAAAATACCTTCTCCATAAATTGGAGCACAAAGGTAACTAACTAGCTCTTGAAGTTGATGATTGATGATGGCATATATTAGGGTGTTCTAGAAACAGTTTTGATGGATGTCTATGTGATAAATAACAAAATTTGTAACAATTTTTAGTAATCTATGTAACAAAGATGAGGTTGTAATAAATGTATGGACCATAAATTGTGTTATGAGATATTTTGGGCAGGTGCATTCATTTATAAAACTCAAGCGCTATATTATGGATGTTTAAGATTATTGTAATGAAATAAATTATTGTCAGAAGAGGTGACATGGTTTATTGAGAGGGTTGCTATGTTTTTTGGTGGGTGGGTCTTGGAGTAAGGTTTATGAAAATTTTTGGTGGATCCAAAATGCCGCTTTCAATTGTTCAAACCCAAATTCACCATTCAAGGTGCAAATGCTCCTTTTGTCAATAAACTAAATGGTGGGATTTGTAGTTTCACATTAGTGTGGTGGTTCATTTCCATAGATTAGTGGGGCAAAGGATAGCATGAGTTACAGAAAATGATCCGTGCTGCTCTATAGCAACCAAGAAATTCATTGGGAGTCAAGGAATTTTACTCCAAAAGGGCAACAAAATTTTAGCAATAGGAGATCAAGTACCTTGTTGCAATATAGGAGGCTCAATCTTGGATGCAAATCCAAGACCTATAGACACAAATTTGGATTCGCAACCTGAAAAACCATTAGGGAAATTTGGGAAACTATTTAGGATGGCTTCTTCAATGCCTAGCAAACAAAAGAGGATGAACGGTTCCGTATAACAATGCACCATTATGGCCAAATATTGGATTATTTGGAGGACCTTGAGCACTTTGCATAGATTCATGGTTGGAATGGCAAAAAGCCCATTTAGAAATCCATTGCTTTAGTTTCATGGAAATATTTTTGATTTGGGAGGGGCAAGGATTTCCTACTTCTTTGATAGGTGACAAGCTTTACAAGAGATGGTTGAGGTACATGAAATTGTACAAAGAAACTCGAGAGCTGAAGAAAAATTCTATTGGAGAAGGCCTCACAGATAAGGAATATGACAAAGGGTGGAGAACTATAGAAGATAAATTCAATAGAATGGGCCCACATTTTGCTAGAATGGAAGCCATGTTCAGGAAAAGAGCAAACATTAGTCCACCTACTATGGTAAGTTTGGGAGTTTTAAATCCTAATTCAAGTGAGGTTGGCATCAAGGAGGTCCATGAAGATGTAGAGGAGGGCTCTCAATTCCCATCTCTGCCAAAGGTGGTACTCTTGGACTTGTGCCCCCCGGTTTGTCCCAAATATCTTAGAGGTGGAAGGTATACCTAGTGTTAACATGGATAATGGAATCTGATCACCCAAGGAGGAGTCACAATTTGTTGCACCAGTAGAGGACTCACCTTTCATTACACCACCTCCACTAACTTCTATAGGGGATAGGTGAGAGTGCACATTACTTGACAAAGAAGGTGAAAGTGACCCAAAGAGGAAAGAAGGTGGATTATCAACAAGTAAGGTATCTCGGATGTAACCTAGTATGTCATTGTCTCAAGATTTAGCAAAAATCACCATGTTGAAGGCTAATTCTATAAAATCCAAGGAAAGGTTACAACTAGTTGAACTAGAAGCCGCCAACATGAGAAAAGGGAGAAAACATTGGTGAAAATAGAAGCAAGTGTGTTAGATTAGAGATAAAGAAGATGAAAGTTGAAATTGAGAAAAAATTGAGTGTCAATCAAAGGAAAGCTAGGGCAGAAAAACACAAGTTCAAAGGAGATGAATTCAGAGTCAAAGTGCACTCATGCAATCAAAATGGGCCTCTTATGGGCAAGAAAATCTCACAAGGAAGTAAGCTAGTATTTTAACAAGTGCTAACTCAAGTACAACATGAAATCAATCGTTCTACTACAAGTTATATTTTGGAGCAAAAAATATCCTACTCCAAATTTATCATACTCTAGTGATAGCAAATAATATATCACTACAATATAATCCAAGTATGTTTATAATAAAGATACACAAGTGCCCTCAGAACTGTCCGTGAGGCTTTCACCTCAAACTGCTTGTAACTCCGATCTCCACTTATTGCTATGAACTTTCAATCTTACAATTGAACATCTCTCCATGGATAAGTTAAATTGACTTGATTATTACTCTCTAATATGACTATGAAGTGTGTTACCACTTATTGGTGCTTGATATTAGTGCCTAGTGGTGCCAACTCCTACCCAATACCAATAGATGCCGCATCCTAAAGTTTGCATTAAAGGCGAGTGGCGCCAATTGGGTTTGGGATGACATGCAATAGCACTTGTTGTTGCTATGTAATACCCAAAAGAGTTAGGTGACATGGATTAAGAAGTGCATGTAGACATCCAGTGCTGCTAGGTACCGCACCCCAAAGTGTGCATCAAAGTTGAGTTTGGCTGGTTGGGTTTAGGGTGACAAAAAATGGTGCCTATTGTTTGTGAATGGCATGCATTGGTGCCATGTGACACCTTATTATAAAGTTTAGTAATGGTGCAAAGTGTCAAGGCACAAGTGATACATATCACGTGAAAAGAGATATGAGAGTTTGACAAGGAGAAATCGAGAATGGAAATAAAAGTATGAGAAAGAATATGGTACATAAGATGTGTATAAATGGAGAGCCACTAAAGCTAGTCACTATGTTAGAGGAAAAGGAGGTGAAGAAGAAGAGGAAGATGCAACATGGTGTTTAATTGTTTCTACTACATCCTCAAGTTTGCATCGGTATACATGATGTTGAATCCTAAATGGACTCAATGATCACCAAAGGTGCCACTTGCTCTCATCCAAGTGTCGGTGCTTGATATTGCTAGCAAGAATGGAATATAGATCACTACTATAAGAACTCAATCTACTAGATGTCCATTCCTCTTCTGCCCAATTAACAACATGCTTGTCATCATGGACAAATCTATCCAAAGCACTCATCAAGGGGTCAAACGACCAAGTGTATGATGTTCTCTACGCCTTGTAAGGATGGAAGTGGGTAGGATGGATAACACCATGTGGATGGTTCCTATAGTAAGAGAGTGCATATGTAATACCAATAGCTAGACATATTATCTAGAGGTGAAAATTAGCTTGGTAACATCTAGAAGGATGTTATATATGATAGAATAAGTAGATTAGATAGAAGTATCACCAAAAGAGTACTTCTACAAATGGTGCAGGAATTGAAAATAGTTTGAAAACTTTAAAGCCAATTTTGGAGGCCTAAATGGATGAATTAGGCCTCAAAATGGTGCAAAATCTACCCACAAGGGTGGAAAGGTTAGCCTTTCCTTCACCTTGTTTGTCTCATCAAGAGCTTTCCAACATACCTCACCCATACAATTTTGAGATTCAAATAGGAAGATTCTTGAAAGATTCCTTTTGGTCAAAGCTTGTTTGACCAACCAGATAGGACCAGAATTGACATGTAACCCATGCATACATCTAATCTAAGGGTAGAGCTTGTTGACATATCATTGATCCATGTATTTGATCCAAGGGTGGAGCTTCCTTTGAGACAATCCTCTTTGCTATATAATAAAGACAAGGTGCTCATTTGAGGCATCTAAGTTTTGAGTGTGAAGCTTTGTGTTTCTTCTTCAAGGTTTCTCTTGGGGGTTCTCTTGTCCTCAAAACATTACAATATAATTTTCCAAGATCAAAAGATCAAGAAGAGGTAAACCTAATGAAGTGAGATGCTCATATGATCTAACTCTAAGTCCTCTAAACTCATCATCTTGTTGGATATCTGCAAAACACAAATAGGCCATGAGGTAAGACCTGGTTTGAACTCCCTCAGAGAGTTCAAACCACTACCACATGCTCCGTAACAATCACTTCACTCCATCCGTAGTAAGATCTATCCACAAGATAACCTCAAAGTGTAGCAAACAAAATTGGATGAAATGGCTAACACTAAGACGTACTACCTACCCTACATGCCTTGCTTTTGTGTGAGGGCACTAGCCATGCCTAATTGTCTAGCTCTCCCATGCATAGAAATTGGTGCTACCATGAAGCCATAATGATGCCAAACAAGTAACATCCACAATAATAATCTTCTTCCGTAGGAAGCATGGGACGTGAATACATTGACTAATACTCTCCTAATAGGCAAAGCCTCTCTCTAAACTTAGTCTAAGTCCCTTGAGTCACCACACTACAAGGTAAGGAATAAGAGGCAAAAGTTTGGGTCTCTTGAGTCATAATATTACAAGGTAACATATGAGTGGTATCTATCATATATGTGACATTGGTATGGGTCTGCATCTCACTATAGGTCTAGGTCTGGCAAGCAATAGTACATAGTCTTGGTCCAGGATAACTCACACAATCCCTCACCTAAGCTAGACTGCTCTCACTCTCCTCTACTTGAACATGTGCACTCTCACACCTCTCCATAACAAATGCTAACTCTTGTGTATGATTCTGCAATTGGACCCTATAACCTTGAGCCGTGGTAGTAGCACCTAGGATGCAAGTCCAAGTTAGCTAATCTCTACTCTCTTTCCTCTCATAAGTAATAAAGTTCAGATGCCTCTCCTCCTTTCAACAAGAGTATCTTTTTGCTTACAAAGGAGTCTCTTTCTCTCTACTAACAATCTGCCCTACTCCTCCAAGCTCTCCAATCTACTCTCATGCTCAAGCACTAATCTTTCTCACTCTCCTACACTCTCAAATCAACTTGTGTGCTTATCTCTCTTGCTCCTCTACACTCTTCAATCTACTCTCTTGCTCAACCAAAAGTCTCTCTCCTTCCCCAACCACTCAAACACAATTATCTAGAACACATGTGATGTCAACAAAACCAAAGGGTAAAGGTACTTTGAAGTGCAAGGAGTGAGGTGCACTCTCCATGGATGGAAAAGGAGAAAAAGTGGAAGAAGGAGCTATCTCAAGGGCTGAAGATGGAGAAGGAACTCTCTCCCTAAAACTATCACTCAATAACCTCACTACTAGTAAGGCATATGTCTCAACAAAATCCATCAAACACCTATTCACAAGTGGTATATATAATCATCCATCAAGCAAAAATCACTTTTGATCAAGTAAATATACAAGTTCATTAAATAAGGCATGATAAATTAACTCATTTATTAAATCCGGTAATGGTATATACAATAGAAATTTGTAGGTTTTCAAACAAATAAAACATACAAAAATATGCCAAAACTCAAATCTAATCAATCATTCACTATCCTTAACTTCTCCTTCATCGTCCACATCATCAATACTCTCATCCTCATCCTCACTCCCTGCATCCTCATGATCATCATCATCCTCTTTATCATGTATAATCTCCTCTCCATCACTCAAGTACATCACTTCCTTCTCAAGAATGAAACCTCTCTCCACAAAGAGGCGAGTGAGTACTACCCAAGGAAGGTGACTCTGAACTTGTGCACCTTAGGTCTCCTCAATTGGCTTTGCAAACTCCCCACCTCTATAGTGATAGCTTGAAATGCTAACTCTCCCTAATCATCAATCCTCCACACCAAATCTCCTCAACTTTGTCTTGGTGTTGAGAACAAAATGCCCATGTACAATCTTGGGCTGAATAGTTGGTGCCACAAGTGCAGCTATCAATTGGAAGAAAGCCCTAAAAGCAAGATACACACATTGCTTTACCAAATACCTCTTTGCAACCCTATCTCTCTTTGTGGAAACCAATCTAAAACAACTATATAAGGAACAATCCTCCTTCTTGGTGTCCTCTCTCTTAGCATTGCAAGTGCATCTCTAACTATATCTATTGTCAATTGAAATTGCCTCCCTTTGACCAAACTTGAGCAAGAATTCTTGTCCCAAGAACTCACAAACTCATTAAATGCAAGAACTTGCAAGAACCACCAACCAAAAAACCTTAAGCCTCACTACTCATACATGAAGATATTGGTTGAGCCTAAAGGTTCCCTTAGACAACAAAAAAGTGATGGGATGCTACGGGATGCCGCTTGTGGTTGCTTTGGGACAAGAAATTTTATAAAGATTACCATGAAATGATGCCACCGGCACTAGCGGACATGTGCTGCAACACTGAGCACCATAGTAGGACAAGGTAAACCCTAAAAGTAAAGTGTCATTACACGAGGTGATGCTCAATGACATGAGAGGGCCTGTTAGTACTATCGGACATGTACAATAGCATTGGGCATCACTACTAGACAAGAAACACTTGGAAAAACACAAAGCAATGCCGGGTGACACTCATTAGTGCTGCAAGAGAGGACTAGGGTTTAGGATTTTTAATGTAGATGACACAAGGAAGTGCTACAAGATAGACCTAGTCCGCACCAAGTGATACCTATAGGTGTTAATAATTGAGACCCAATTACAATAAAGACAAATTGAAACGGAGATTGAAATTTTGAAAACTAGAGAAAAATGGAGAAAAATAACTGAGTAAAGAAATAAGCATACCTCTAGACGTGGGTAATGCAGGCCAAGGGTAATTTTGAGGCTGATTACATCAAGATAAGCCTCCTTGATTCTAGCAACAGCCGTTTGAATTTGATGTTTATCCATCCACCACCATTTTATGAAGTTTGTTGGGTGTTGAATGGTGTGGAATCGAATTAGCCAATCTCCTTCTAGAGTGTTTCTCAATCCTCACCATCAAATTTTCTTTCATAACCCCAAATTCCTGCCATGAAGACTATAGGGAAATTTAGGAACTCAAAGGAAATTTTATTTTACAAATTCTTGGGCTCCTTGCTCTCCTCTCACTTGCACTCACTCCTTGTCTCCTCTCTCCTCTCACTTCTGCTCAAAAACTCTACTTTTGCTCTCATGAAACACTCCCAAAACCTCTCCTCTCCTTCAGCTTAGTTTTGAATCTTGGTCCCAAAAGAAAAATAGGGTCTCAAAATGCCAACCTCTCACAAACTCCACCACTCAAACCACTTCTTCCAAGAAACTGAAATAGCACTTACACTCAAATGGTACACCCTTTGAAAACTCCAAAATGATCAACTCTTTCAAGAACACTCTCCTCATTTGAAAACCGTGAAGTTGAAGTCCAAACAACTTCTTTCTCCAAAAACTCCGCAAAATGGCTTGATTCAAGAACTGTGAAACATCTTTGTAAGAGGAGGGTTTATATAGCCTCCCAAATCAAAAAATAAATTTATATCCCACACTCACAAAATTTGTATTTCACTAGGAAGAACCAAAATTAGGGGAGAAAATATTAGAATTATCAACGACAACTACAACAACATGCAACATACTACATAACCAATGAGTACACTCAACCATTACTCTAAAGGTGGTTTTCCTACAAGCACTATTGTGCGGTGACAAGATAAGCACCAATAGGCAAAAGCTTAATTTAAACACTACATCAAGCAGCAACCAATGCTGACCAACATCTATGGGCAAGCATCGGCTAGTGTCACCCTTACCAACCAATGTATAAATAGCATCACCTACTAGTATCCAACATCTTCTGGTGCACATTGGACGTCACCTAACACCAACAAGTGTACACTGGATATCACCAAGTGACTTTTGGCCTTCTTACATAAGATTCGTCAAGGCAACAACATACTTTTTTTGTAAAATTGGTGTTTGTCAAGGCAACAACATACAAATAATTTTTTTAACTTGGTGTTTATGAGTTGTTACTTGTACTAGTTGAACAAGGAATTCTCAAATAATAAAATTGAGGAATTTAAATTGCGCTTCAACCAAACTCACTCCCACCTTCCAACCTTTACACAACCCGGACACATTTCTTCCCACTCCACTGTCAACTTTCTTGTTCTCATCCTCCTCATTCCTCTTACTATCTTGTGCTATTCATCTATTCTTTTACATCACCCCATATCATTGCCTCCTTTGGTGGCCACCACATTCATCCTAAAGTGTAATTAATGCTTTATGGTGTGCCAATAGAAAACTCCATATCCCTTATTTCCTATGAACCACCTCTTATGGAGTTTGCTAATAATAAGAAACTTAGATGGAACTCCATAGTGTGACCCTTTCTTCCTCTTGCATGGACTCCTTACCAATTAAGTCAATGTGTAACAATATGGAGATTAGCGACGAAGTTAGTCAAGGTTAACTAAGTAGTGAATAGGCCAAATTAGCCTAGAATATCCTAGAAGTATCTAGGAAGCTTCTTGGGAAGCTTCCCACTATCTTAGCTTGCACCTCAAGTAAGTAGTTTCTAGAAGGAAGCTTTTGGAAGCTTCCAACCATCTTAGCTTGCACACCAAGTAGGTGGTTTAAGAAGGAAGCTTCTTGAGAAATTTCTTGATTAACTTGGCTTGCACTCCAAGAAAGTGGCTCAAGGAAGCTTCTTAGGAAGCTTCTCAAGAGCCTTGTATGCTCTCTATAAATACAAGAGCCAAAGTTCATGCTAGGCATTTGGAGTTTCCCTCATTCAAGTGTCTCTCATTCCATTTTTCTATTTCTCTCCTTGGTCATGGTATTTTATATTGGTATCAGATGGATAGAATTTATAGACCACCAAATCGCCTTCCGCCAAACCATTGGGATTTTCATGTCTAGATACTACCCAAGCATTGTTTCACACAATTCATCACCTCACACTTTGGATAAGATTTTCTACATATGATTACCTTGATTGCGGAACCCTTGGTGCTTCTAGTTGTAACTTATGGAGAATGGTGGATGTGTTGTATCTATGTGTTAATAAATTAGATAAATTGGGGATAGTGTGATAAAGTAGAAGCCATGGCAGTGATGCCCAAAGTTATCCTTGCTATGTAGTAACAAATTGAGCACCTAACTCATTGTTGAATGAACAAGACCATCATAAACAAGAGCAGGTAGAGAGAGCACTAGTACTTGAAGGAGAAGAGCAAATCCAATTTCCAAAGCCTAAGGTATCTGAAGGCAAGAACCTTTAGGGTGTAGTGGAAAATTTTGTGTTTGATTGTGAACATTATTTTGAAGTTACAAACCTTCAAGATGAACGGAGACAAATTCTATTGGCCTCAAGCTTATTGGATGGAGTGGCTAAATTATGATGGCAATCCAAAGTGGAACAAGATGAGCGGTAGTTTTTCATGCCAATCTTGACATGGGAAGAGTTCAAGAGTGCAATAATTGGGCATTTCCAAGCTATAAACACCACACGGGCCGCACAAGATAAGTTTGAAAAATTGGAGCAGATTGGCTTGGTAAGAAGCTATACTACTCAATTCCATAACACCATTATGCAAGTTCTAGATATACTAGATGGAGAAGCTCTAGATTGCTTTGTGAGAGGCTTGAAGTCTTGCACTAGACTAGAAGTGACTATGCGTGAGCCCAAAGACTTGGAGGAAGTCATGCAGTTGGTTGAACGCTTTGATTCCTTGGTTGCGACAACTTGATCTCAACCTCAGCCTTCCCTGATCTCACACACATACTACACACGGGTGGAAGAGCCAATACCAATGGAGATCAATGCCATCCAATGAAGACCACTTGGCACAATAGATCATGAAAGGTTACAACAAAATGGTGGATGTTTCTATTGTTGCCAAATTGCATTGCAGAATGTCCACTCCAGAATGAGCAACCTTGACAAGGCACCCAAATAGAATTTGTGGAGCGGAATGATCAAGGAAATGAGGAGTCCCAATAGGAGATTTTGAGCTGCCTATTGGGAACTTGATTAGTTCCAATGGGATTGAAGGCTTGACCTATGCAAGTTTGCTTCACTTGCAAGGATGATATCTGATTGTACTTGTAAGGGTTGATTTTGAAAGTTTAGAGAATTATATGTCTATGCAATTAGCAAAGGAATTGGGTATTCTTATCAAGCCAATAATTAGAAGTAGATTGATGATTGCAGATGGTAGAAAGGGTTCTACATTCCGTACCTCACATCCTACTACCCTCAAGATTGGGAAGGAGTATTTGGAGTGTATGAGGTTTATAGTGGCACCTCTACACTATGATGTCATTCTAGGACTACCTTAGCTTGAACATCATAAGGTTCATTTTATTGGACCCGACAATAAATTCAAGTACAACACCAAGGTATGAATTTTTTATTAAGTTGTTTAGTACCTTTGAGTAAGACACTTGAAGATAATCAGTCCCAAGATGTGAAGTTTATAAGGAGAGCAACCATAGAGAAAACTTTGGAAAGAGAGAAGCCCCAAGATGGGAAGTTTGCAAAGAAAGCAACCATAGAGCAAGCTTTGAAGGAAGAGAAGTCCCAAGATGAGAAGTTTTTCAAGAAACCAGCCATAGAGCAAGGCATGAGGAAGATAAGTCCCTACATGGGACGTTTGTTAGTGAAGCAGCCATAGAGCAAGCTTTGGAGGAAGATAAATCTGTTTTTGTAGTGTGGATCAAGCCAATTGTACAAGGAGAATCTGAGGAGAGTCAAGAGCCTCATCAAGCAATGGTTGATAATATAGTTTAAGAGTTTATGGATGTGTTTCTGGATGATCTATCAAAGGGATTATATAACAATATGGAGTGTAACAACATAGTTAGTAAGGGTAACAAAGTAAAGAATAAACCAAATTAGCCTTGAATATTCTAGAAGCATCTAGGAAGCTTCTTAGGAAGCTTCTCAACTAGTTAACTTGCACTCCAAGCAGGTAGCTTCTAGAAGGAAGCTTCTAGAAGCTTCTAACTAGCTTAGATTGCATGCCAAGTAGACGACTTCTAGAAGGAAGCTTCTTGAGAAGCTTTCTAGTTAACTTGGCTTGCAATCTAAGAAAGCGGCTTGGGAAAACTTCTTGAGAAGCTTCTCAAGGGCTTTGTATGCTACCTATAAATACCAAAGCCATAGCTCATGCTAGGCATTTGGAGTTTCCACTCATTCAAGTGTCCCAATGTGAGTTCCCATTCTCCTATTTCTCTCCTTGGTCTTGGTCTTTTACATATTACCTATGAATTGAAGTATGCCCTTCAAGATTGAGTTAGTACCAAGGAGTACCCCAATGAGTATACCAATCTATCGGCTCTCACCAAAGGAGTTGGAGGAGTTATGAACAACACTTATGGAGTTGTTGGAGAAGGATTTCATATGACATAGTACATCTCCTTGGAGAGCACCAATACTAATTGTTCCAAAGAAGGATGGAGGACTTTGTTTCTATATTGATTACCTTGGACTCAATAAAAAATAGTGAAAAATGCAAACACTTTGTCTTTAATTGATGACTTCCTTGATCAATTGAGTGGAGCACAATACTTCTCTAAGTTGGATCTTTGCAATGGCTACTGGCAAATCCCCATTGGTAAGGAAGATGTGCAAAATATTGCCTTTTGCACAAGGTATGGACATTTTGAGTGGAGAGTTCTATCTTTTGGGCTCACTAATGCTCTAGTAGTCTTCATGGATTAGATGCATCGGGTATTGGATGGAATATTGGATTGGTACATGGTGTTCTTGGATGATATCTTCATTTACAGCAAGACAAAGGTAGAACATGTGAAGCACGTGCAAGACATCCTAAGACGACTACAACAATGGAATTTTTATTGCAAGAAGGCAAAGTGTGCCTTTTGGCAAAAGGAAGTTACCTTCTTGGGTCACAAGATCTCATTGGGTGGGATCAAGATAGAAGAGGAGAAAATCAAGGCCATCATTGATTGGCCTATTTCAATGGATGCTACTAAAGTATGAGCATTTAATGGATTGGCTAGTTTTTACCAACGGTTCATCCACTATTATGCTCATGTGGTCACACCATTAATCAATCTCTTAGGGAAGAACTCAAGCTTTAAATGGACCAACAAGCACAAAGAAGCATTCCAAAATTTGAAACATATGGTGTCTTCAAGACCAATTCTTCAACCATACAATCCTCAACTACCATGTATGGTTGATTTTGATGCTTCTAATTTTTCACTTGGAGTTGTGTTGCAACAAGAATTCATAGATGGATTACATCCCATTGCCTTTGTGTCTTGTAGACTAAATACAGCAAAAAGGAATTACTCTACTCAAGATTGAGAACAACTAGCAATGGTATATGCCACCAAGGTATGGAGGCATTACCTCTTGGGGAAATAAGTGGTCATGCAAATTGATCACAAGCCCTTGTTGCAAACATTACATTTGGAACTCATGAAGAGTTGACATCATCAATGAAAGGAACAATTATAGTTGTTTGACATTAAAATTGAGTACAAACCCAATTGGTTCCATGTCATCCTTGATACCCTATCACAATAATCTGATTTGAAGTCTCTTCTTCTCATCACGGCGGTAATTACAATAGTGTCAATTGACTCCAAAGTCCAAACCGAGTTTAAGACAACCCTATAACAAGATCCATTCTTTCAAATGGTACAAGGTCATCTTGCAACATGCAAAAAGGAGTAAAACACCTTCTCCTTCAAGGAAGGCCTTCTATTCCATGAGGACTAGGTCTATGGTCTAGCCAAAGGTGATCTTTGACTTGTGTGCCTTCAAGAAGCCCATGATTTACCAATTGCTGGTCACATGGGTGTGGACAAGACCTTGGGTACCCTCCAATGCCAATGGTACTGGCCCAACATGGCATGAGATGTTTGGGAGTTTGTCTAATCATGTGAGAGTTTCCAATACAACAAGGCTAGTAACCACAAACCAAGTGGACTCCTTCAACCACTCCCCATTCTATCTACTTGTTAGGAACATGTGAGCTTTGATACCTTGGTGCAAATCTACTTTTGCAATGTATTTAAATATCATGAGATGCCATGTGTACTCATCTCCAATCGTGATCCTTGATTCATTGGGAAATTTTAGCAAGCATTCTTCCAGATACTTGGTACCAAGCTTACTTTGTCCATTGCCTATCATCCTCAAACTGATGGACAAACTAAACATGCATATTGCACCTTGGAAGATATGCTTTGTGCATTTGTTAACGTATACCACACCAATTGGGATAAATGTCTTGCAGTTGTGGAATTTGCATACAATAACTTCAAACAAGCAAGCACCGGATTCTCTCCTTTCTTTCTCAATTATGGCCAAGATCTACTTGTTCCAAATTCCCTTCTTGCTTCTCCTCTATCTTATATCCCTCATATGTCAACCTTCTTGACCACCATATACCAATCGCTCTAGCAAGCCAAGTCTCATCTCCTTGTTGCTTAGAGTTGTGAAAAACAATATGTGGACCACCATTGTAGTGATCTCACCTTTCAAGTTGGTGACAAAGTCATGCTCTCCTCTAGTAACTTACTCCTCTCGCTTGATACCCAAGTTTGTAAACTCACTCCTGATTGGATAGGACCCTTTGATATCACCCACATCATCTCTCCTATTGCTTATCAACTTGTCTTACCTTGTCATATGTGCATCCACTCTGCCGTCCATGTTTCCAAGTTAAAACCCTTTGTTCCTATTCCATCTTCTTTTTCCTCTTGTGTCCAAACTCCTCTTCTTCCCATCCTTATCCATGATCATGAAGAGTATGAATTTGATCGTATACTTGCACATCAACACATCCAACACAACCATCAACAACATATAGAGTACAAGGTCCTTTAGAAGGGCTATCCCCTTCATGATGCCACTTGGGAACCTCTATCTCATCTCCAAAATGCATAAAAATTCATCCAAGAGTTTAAAGCTTCAATGGCAACAATGACATCACCAACTAGCAATGGGGAAATATGTAACAATATGGAGTTTAGCGACAAAGTTAGTCAAGGCTAACAAAGTAGTGAATAGGCCAAATTAGCCTGGAATATCCTATAAGTATCTAGGAAGCTTCTTGGGAAGCTCCCCACTAGCTTAGTTTGCACCTCAAGTAAGTATTTATAGAAGGAAGCTTCTACAAGCTTCCAACCTACTTAGCTTGCACGCCAAGTAGGCAGTTTCAAGAAGAAAGCTTCTTTAGAAGCTTCTTGGTTAACTTGGCTTGCACTCCAAGAAAGTGGCTCAAGGAAGCTTCTTGAGAAGCTTCTCAAGAGCCTTGTATGCCTTCTATAAATACAAAAGCCAAAGCTTATGCTAAGTATCTGGAGTTTCCCTCATTCAAATGTCCCAATGTGAGCTTCCAATCTCCTATTTCTCTCCTTGGTCTTGGTCTTTTACACAATGATTCATATAATCTATATGAAAAGAGCTTTGTAAAATTATTTATGAAACCTCCTATTGTTAACATAGTGGCACCAATGATGGGAGCCTTAGAGGAATTCTTTCCTTCTACCATGAGCTTGATCACACCATCATGGACCCAATAACCCATAAATCCTTGTAAGATAACTCTACCATCTTGCCCAAATGAGTACAAAGAGCAATGCCTTACTTTATAGTGTGCTAAACAAAGTCAAGCAAAATCTTGCTATAGAGGAAACTTGCCCTCAAGAGAGAACTTTTTTATTAGAGAAATATCAAAAGGACAAGCTCACATAAGAGAGTGTTCTATGATGTCTGAAAGTTGACCTTGATACACTTAGAAACAAAGTTATGCAACAACAAACTAAATATGATGAGCAACTACACACACAAGACAAGGAGGTAACATCTTTACAAATGGAGTTAAACAAAGCCCATTCCAAGATGATGGTAACAAAAGCACATTACAAGAATCTCAAATGATTGACAGGCCTTTGTATTTACAAGCCTCAAGCATCAAAAGGAGAAGGAGGAAAAAATAAAGACAAAGGTTTGTGACGAAGTGAATAAGGAGCTCCAAAGTGAATAAACAAACTTAGAGAACAAACAAACTTATCTACTTGTAACCAATGGATACATAACTACGCAACTTCTTGACCAATTGGAACAAATAGCAATTACGCATCCACAATGTGCAAAGATGAAGGACCTCAAGATTCAAATCAATACATTGGAGAGTAAGGTCTACACAAATGACCAACTCAAGGCATTGTCTATCAAGTTGTAGGTCCATATTGCCTCCAAGTTCTAGGAGATGCATACTAGTTTTGTATAAGAAATTGGCAGATACATGAAAGGGCTTGTAGAGTTCATCTAATTTTGTAAAGGGGGAGGAAGTTTGATGCAAGATGCACCAAAACAACTCATGAATGAGTAATAGCCTCATACAAAAAATCATAAGAAAACTCCATACAATATAAACATGCATTGACTTAGTACAAAATGACTATGATGCATATCACAATCAGGATAAGATGGATCTTGTGTTCATGGCTCAAGGCACTTTGTACTTGTACATACTTTGTTGAACTTAGTTAGGAAAAAATCCTATGTAGACACCTACAAGGCAAAATAATGGTAAAGACAAGAGGCTGAGGTGGCCATCCCATGTGAGCCATGCCTACTTAATATTAGATCAACATAAGATAAAGATAAGATTAGTGAGGCATAGATGTGATTAGAAATATCTCAAAAATATTGTGGCAATTAAACCTCTTTGGATGTTATGTAAGACATGTATAAAAGGCTTTTGCCCAATATCCATTGGTTTCATTTAGTGCATCCTTCTTTTGTAGTAAATGAATTTTATACCCTCAAGACCTTTTTAGTTGGTGTATGTTTATTTGTCTATGCTTGTTATGAATGGTCTATTGCATGCTTAATTGAGTAATACAAAGAATCTTGATGTAGTAACATAAGTACTTTAGTAAGTGGAATCATTCATGTGAGAATAGAGTATTTATCTATAGATGCTTTGAAGAGGTCAAGTACAATCCAATGATAGACTACCACAAGTCTTTGGCATTATATGTTAACAAAAGATCAAGAGATTAAGTAGCATGATCCATCTTGGACTCCTATAGAGTCATAAATTTTGGGAAGGATATAACACTACTTCACATTTGTAGTCATCAAGGTGGTTGGCCACTTGAAAGATCCTATTCCCTTTGTGTACTTGTATTATGATGTATCGCTCACCAAACCTTATAGTACTAAACTTGTACAACCACAACCTTTACGAGAGGAATGAGAGTTTTAATATACACAAGCGTCTCAACGACATTAATCCAAAATCCGGTCAAACACAAAGACTGAGATTTTAAGATGAAGTGATCTTCATTACAAATGAACCATCACATTTAGGAATACATTGGATAGAATTGTAATTAGCATGATTTCCTTCCCATCTTTTTGTAGTGTGCTAAGTGTGGTGACACTACCTTCTTTTTGGAATGACTTTGCCCAAGAAGTTATATAATAAAGAATAGATTGTTGTCATAGTGACACTTTTATCTCATTTTTAGTCATATCCAACTTGTATCCTTGTGTGATCTATTTGTTCGTACCAAGTTTTTACAAATTGAATGACACACCATCATTACAAAAACTACTAAGCATAGCATCCAATTCAATATTATCCATCACTTAGGTTATGAAGTTTATATAAAATGTGAATCAAATGTTTTATTTTAAAGGCATGAAAATTTGTAAACTAATAATAATTTCAGGATTATTTAGGGAGTAGAAGTTAAGAATAAAACATACTACTTTATTATCTTTGTTCTCCATCATCCACACCAACAAATAAATTTATTAGGGATTATTTATTTTTCCTTTAACTACTAGCAAATGTGAGACTTGATACTCTAATAAAACTCTTCATTAAAAGTCTCTTTGTCAATTATTAATTTGTTTCATGACTCATTCTTGTGATTGCAACATTCAAACTTTATGTAGATTTATGGAACTTTTATATTAAATATACTCTTACAAATTGTAAGTCCTATATTTCTTAGCATGCATATGATCTCTCAATTATTTTGCTACAAAGTATAGATCTCATAAAATTTTGAACAAGGGTAAGATAAAATCATAATATACAAAAAATGATACAAATTCTATAAAGCCATCACTTTTGTATGCAAGTAGGTAGTTTTTTGTTAATTTTCAATGCCATATCTTTATCATTTCACATACATTATATAAAAGACTTTTCCATGAACTTAATCTTATTTAAACACACCCTTTATCTCTTACATAAGTTTAAACTTAATCACAAAAAGTAAAATTTCATTGAAACTATAGATTTTTCTATGATATAACACTTTATCCTTATTCTTTTACAACACTATTATGCGCTCTTTTCATCTTCCTCTAATACAATCAAGTACAATCATCAACCTCTCCACTTTCTTAGTATTTGAGGTATGTCATTTTATCAACATCTCAAGAGAAATTCTCCACTCTAATATTATAAATGTGTAATCCATTTTAATTTCGTGTTAGCTTAGGTATATGAGGACTTCACTAAGTAAACTCTAAATAAACTAAGATGCCTCTAAGTTCCACTCTCACATCTTTGTGTATCCAAATGCAATTACTTGGACAAACTCACGTATGTAGAATGCTTGAAATGGATAGATGATATAGCATATTAACTAAACTCAACAAACATACTCAACTAGTACACAAACAAAAAGTCACAAAGTGTCTCATTTATAAGTAATTGTGATAATTAAGTCACTATATGACTGAGTCTCTTGATTAGAGTAGATTAGTTCATCAATTAGATTACTAGTCAAAGATTTTATTGGCTGATTTTTCCTCCTAGTCCACTTCCTCAATGACAAGAGCTTTGATCTTTGTATATATAACTAAAGATATAATAACCTTCGTATCTTTAAACTTTACTATATAAAGTTTAAGAGCTATATTATGTCAAATATCTCTTTTATAAAATATTTGTATGAGTCTTGTTGAATAGATTATATAATATATTCTTCTAAATTATGACATTTATTGACATTAAAATTATTTAATACCAAATTTTGTTTTAACAAGAAGTAGTAGTGCTTTATCATCTCAAATTCTAACTTATAATAAATCAGGAAAAATTCAGAATAAGATATATAATATGTAAGAATTATTTCTATGGTTTGGTATTATGAATATATAATTATAATTACAATTAAATCTTAGCAACATTCTATTATTAAATGACTCATTCAACTAGAAGTAACATAACAATTATCAAGAAGATTATAACATATATAACATATTGTTATATTCTAAACTTGATATTTGATTCATTTCTTTAATTTTTGTTAGAAAGGCTGAACTATTTATTTATGGTAAAATTTTATAAATCATTTAATTAAGATGATTGATATAACTTTAAATTGACTACCCAAGTCCAAATTTATGTAACATAATCCCACTTATATCCTTGTAAAATCACTAAATATTAAGTATTTTAATATAAAATTTGCTTTGTGAATCTTAACTTTATAATATATAAAATTTGTAAAGAAATTTAGAAAATTTACTAATGTTTATTATTCATTTTGCATCCAAAACTTGTGATTACTCTATTTTTTATAAACCTTTATGTGGAAGACATTCCAATTATGTGCATCTTTCACCAATAATGGCTGAGTTTATCAATCATATTCTAAAGATACAAAGTTATGACCAAATAGAACACATTTTTTTTTGTTTATACATGGAAAAAGATAACAAACTATCCAAGTTGGGAATATTATCAAATGTCTTCTTTGGGAGAAAATTTCTTTGATAGATTCTTTTACTTTTGTTTCAAAAATTGAATTAATTTCTTCATTTTTTCTTCTCTTATCCAATCCAATGGATGTGTAATTCTTAATTGAAAAATAATCTATTAAATTTGACGATATATTGAACAGATTTAACTCTAACTTAGATTACAAAACCATGAAAAAAACCAAGTGTTGTTGTTTAACTATATCCAGTTTCTTGAACCTTTTTTAGACAACTACTCCTTCAATGTGCATAACTTGTATCATATATGTTTAATTGTAGTTATCTTGAATTTCAAAATTCACATTCACTTCTACATCCATGAACAGCCTCATATCCAAACAAGTGATCCATAATATATGATTAAAACTATTTATATATAAATATAAATAAATAAATAATAGATAGATATTTTCATATATTTAATATAAAATTAAAAAAGCATTTTAAGAATATCCATAGAGTATGGTGAAAATAATTCATCATGTAAGACCCTTTTTATATCCCTCTCATAATTATTGCATAGGAAAGTTTGGATAGTTGGTCTACTTTCATGGATTTTCTTATTCTTGCAAGGTTAGTCTTCTCTTGATTATGTAGGGATGATTGATATATTTAATAATATCATTTAATATTTTTACTTTTTTTGCTGATATCACAAAATATTTACTTATATCAATTGCAGATTGTTGTTATGTTAACTATTCTATGATTATTGTATTCACTTTTGCATGGTTGTTATAGAAATTGCTCATGTTGGGTGGACTAATTTTAAAGAAAATATATTTATTTTGTGTTTTTTATTAAGGATTTTACTAAATCTAATATAGATGCTTTCATCTTTTGTTGTATGGTATGGTGTGATTATAGTAAAAAGAAGAAGGAGAAGGAATAAAGAATGAAAATCTGTCTATCTCAATTGCATTCAATCATCCACCAATAATTACCAGCAATCCAGCAATTGCATTCAATCATACTCTTATTACTCTAAACATAAATATCTTGTATTTCTTTATGCTTGCTAGGGTGATAAATCTCACTCCATCAATTTGCACTTCTCCATATATTGACAGTCTAGTTCATCATATTCACCAATACCTTTACAATTTTCTACATGAATTTTATTACCACGACGCACTACCAAAGGTTAAATTAGTTGTTCCTAAGGAAACGAAGAATAATACACTACGAGACACTTTCTTCCTAAATGATTGCATTCTTAGGCCGTGAGACTTTTGTATATCTAGATCATCAATTTTATATGTTAGTTTTTCACAGTATTAATTTTTTTAGAGAGATGAAGTACTATGGTAATTGTGTAAGACCAAACTCTCATATTTTCGAGCAGTTATCCTACAATATTCTTGGACATAGAAAGTTAGTAACAATGACATCTTTAATATGCTTGTTTTTTTTCTATTAAATATATTTTAAAGAATTTCTTGCACACCATTCAATTCGGTATCAAATATTAAGACTCTTTTCTTAGTTTACTATTTTAGGCCATACCTTTTAATCTTTAAATTTCATGCTCTAGTTGGTTGAGCATTTTGCACATTTTATTACATTTTCTTTACACCTAAATCTTGCTGTATAATTGAGACTCTTTTGTTAATTTTGAACCAATATAAAGCTTAAATTGGTTCAAGCTACTTAAGCTTTACCTTTTATGCTCTTTAGTTGGAGAGCATCTTGTACATAATTTTAATATTTTTGCACCATCCATATATATATATATATATATATATATATATATATATATATATATATATATATATATATATATATATATATATATATATAATCATACAATTTTGATGAAAATTTTAGATGGCATTTTAATTTATGCATTTCAATCTCTTTAGGCTTGATCATATTCCAAATTTCACACTCTTTAGCTGGTTGATTTTTGCACTTTATATTCCATTTTTCATCACATGTTCATCTAACAAGGGTTTCTCTCTCATCTAAGCTTTTGGGTTGTTCAAGTTCTTTCGCCTTGCTTTTTCTTTGTGGTCTTTCATGGTCTTTAATTGGTTGAGTTTTTGGACCTTGTATTGCAATTTTTTCCTTTTTATCACATATCTATTTAGTGAGGTTCTCTCTTTCGTTTCGTTTAGTTTCGGTTTTCTAGGTTGTTCAAGTTCTTCACTCTTGTCTTTATCTGGACTTTCATATCTTGAGTCGGTTGAAGATTCATACACCTTGGATTCAGTTTTGAACTCTTCTCTCTCTCTCTCTCTATATATATAGTATATGTATTGCGAGTAAGGAGGATATCTAGACCTTTGGGTCTCCAAATCATTTGTGCTACAAGGGATAATTGGTCTGAAATCTTCATGCGCATTCTTTTCAAGAGTTCTCTTCATTGGTCGGCTACAAAATCCTCTTGTGTTGGGACCTATGTCCTTTGGTCGAACTTCTGAAGTGGACGTATTTGGAGAACCGGTGTACAACTTAAGAGGAAGACTCATCATCTAGTTGCTCGGGATTATCGATCATTGGAGTCAAGAACACTTCCCCGAAGAAGAAAGATAGAAAACTCTTCCTGCTATCTCACCTGTTCGCTGTTTTGTTTTGTCTTCTGGTTCATCTCACTGTTAAGATCTGTTCATTATAAAAGAATATCTCATTTTTGAAGCCATGGCCAACTAATTTGAATTCTCCTGGAGGTGCGACATGTTTGTCGTCCTTGTCTCGTGAAGCAGCAGGATGGAGGATTACGGATAGGAAGGGCAAATTGCCATATCATTGCGAATTCACTTCCGAGAATTGGCTGGCCTCTCTCATGACTGTGATCGATCAATCACTTACTGTGGGTACCGGGATTGCGGTGATGCCCACAGAGTTGACCCCACTAGATTGTTGAATTATCAACGAGTGCATGCATGGCGTTGTCTGCAGTTTTGCCGCTTCCGAGGCAACTTACGACAGCAGCACCTGTTTCTCACTCATCCCACTACTCTCGCTCTCGATTGCTGGTGCGATGTAGTAGCAGTGGCGCTGGCCCTGCCCCTGCTAAGCTCGTCACTTTTGTGGGTAAGGGGGGAGTTGGCAAGACCACCTGTGCTGTTTTGGCTGCTCAGGTACAATTGGTAACACTTACTTTTTCGTTTCTGGTTTTCAACCTGGAGTCAACTGCTCTTGAATTATGTGATGCTTGAGCTCCCTGCATCCAGTGCTTGTATGATTCTCTGGGTCTCGTGCGAAGTTTGAATCTTTTGTATGAAACTGAAGAGTCCTTTGTGTGAGCATTCGGAGACGGTGCACCGAATTGAATTCACACGGTTTTGTAGGAAGAGAGTGCAGTACAGTAGGTCGATGGGTGTAGTTAGAATCGCAAGCAGATTGAGCTTTTTCAGAAAACAATCCTGTTGCGTTTAGCTATAAAAGCGGGCAGCTATGAAGAGGACACTACTTCAAGTTGATTATTCTTCAAAAATTTCCGAATTGAGATTGATGGATTCAGCTCGCTTCATGCAGCGCTCGTATGGAACTGTCAGTCGCGTGCAGACTGAATTGTTCTGTATGGAACTGAATAGTTCCACCGTTGCACTATGAGAGAGTGCACTGACTGAATTCCGCAGTTTCGAGGAATAGAATGTAGTGGATCTAAAGAGTGGGGAGGGGGGGTTTTTAGGTGGTGGTTAATGTAATGGGTTACTCTACTCAAAGGGAGACTAAGCTTTTGCACAGGGCTTCTGCGTTTCCGTTTAGCTGTAACAGCAATCAGCCATGGTCAAGGACACTACTCCTAGATAATTATGCTGATGTTCGATCAACTTCGTTGAGGAGATGGAGTTTTCAAGGTTTTGTAATGTGCTTGATACTGATGGGGTCAACTTGAAGTCAAATCTCGTCTCTTACAAAAGACGGCAGTGGAGATGATATGGAAGGGAAGGTACGCTGTGGATCGTAAAAGAATGAAATAGTTGGCTGGTTGCCGAATGTGCAGTACTATGCCAGTTTGGGCTTGCGGACCTGTTTGGCAGTTCAATCACAAGACCCTACGGCTGATTTTTTAGTCGGTGAGAAGCTCGGCACTTATGCTTCTCCTCTCAGGCAAGGGGCTCTTTCAGCATTCCGAGTGGAGTCAACAAAGGTATTGTTTAACCTTGTTGTGTGAACAGTATTACATATAAGGTTAAATAAATTGCTCAGACGTCTTAATTTTCTGCCAGTAGAGCAAATGCCTCACGGTTTTCGATCTCCGCACACGAATCTTAACGGGGAGAAGTCAAGCCCACAGGGTCATGGATTTTCATTGCTGTACATTGCTGCTGCTAATTTTCCAGACTAACGGTGCTCGGAGTAGTACTGTAGAAAGGCGTAATTTTAAGAAATCTACGTAATCTATGATTGTCTTAATGAATTCCCTCCAGGATCCTTTTCGTTTATAGCATTACAAATTTTAGATGTTGGAAGTCGATGAGAAGTACTGATTCACTAAGCAATTCAAGTAACTTTGCTGTTTCTTGAAGTTTCAAAATATGTCTTCTTGAAGTGGAGAAATGGATATCAATTATGAGTGCACTGAAACAAACTCCATCTCCGTGCTCGCAGCTCCTGGCCGAGCCTTGGTCACAGCTGAAGAAAGCAGATGCTCAGCTTAAGTTCAGTCAAGGAGCACTTGATGAGGTACATAAATCTACCCCGCTGGTCATCTATCGCTGCTCAATGTCTTTGGGAAATACTCACTCTTCTTGCTGCATGATCATATGCTCGACGCTGAACTCATGTCTCTAGATGACGAAGAGCTACTTGGCGAGGCTGAGGATCTGGGCAGTTGGGCAGAAGTCTCATTCTAGTATAATTCAGTTCCATATCGTTTGTAGGCCCAAGCTTGTACACCTGTGCCATGATGTGGTTTTGAAATGTGTGCTTGTGTGCAAAGGAAGTTTGTAATTGTGGGTTACGGCTGAGATCAAAAGTTCTAATTTCCTCCATTTGTCATGCAGGTGGTTAGTGAAGAATTGAGCATTCTTCCCGGCATGGATTCCTTCTTGACGATTGGACTGCTGGACAGTTTGTCAAACTTCACAGGAAACTCTGTGAAAATGAAGCCAAAAAGCACTGAGCAGTACGACGTAGTTGTGTATGATGGACCAAGTAGCGAGGAAACTCTGCGGATCATTGGTGCTCCGGAGAGGGCCAGGTAACTTATGCACATTTGAATATTAAAGCACTGCACCCTAAGATTGAAGGTGTTGCAACTAGCTTATGCTTGTTGGAAGTTTTGCATCAACTTGACAAAATGCGGATACCAATGCACCTGTTTATTGTGATCTGACTCAAAGTGTGTTTGAGTTTCGATATCTCGTACTGCTAGAAACGACAATAGCGGTTAACTGTAGATAATTCGTTGGGTATGATTTTCTCGTTCAGAGTCTTCAGATCACTGATTTAGTCGTCATGTTAAGCGTCAACTAAAGTGAGCCTCATTGAGCAGATGGTACTTAAAACGGCTACGGAGTTTGGCTGACAAAACTGATACTGGAAGAGTGACCTTACCGTCAATTATGAAATCTTTTGAGGCAGCCATCTTAGAGGGACCAACCGGACGATCAACTGCTGAAATATGGAATGTTGTCGACTCCATTTTTAGTGTGGGTTTCACTTAACTACTGCAGGCTTTAGTGATAGAACCCCAATTGCGATCAGTTCATTTGGATCGAAAGTCTATGCTTTTCCTACCGGAGTCTTAAGCAGGATTCAGCAGATTTAAGGACGTCTCTCATTTCCTTTGTTTACGATCACTGCTGTCCGTTCTTATTTAAACTTTCATTCCTATTGTTTTGCAGAGGGTTGTAGATACATTCGGGGATCCTAGTAGGTTTGGATGCTATGTTGTAACGGACTTCCGCAACCAACTTGCCAGTGACACTGCTCTGCGATACTGGGGATGTGCAGTTCAAGCTGGTGTGCATGTTGGTGGTGCTCTGCACGTAGATTCTCCAGAAAACTCGGACTTATTAAGTGATTCCGTTAGGGAGAATTATGCTCCACTGGCACTGGTACGAGTCCCTCAATTATCGTTCAGGGCATCACCAGACTGGAAAAAAGTTCTGAGCGAATTTCAGGCTGGTGATATGCTAGAAAACAAGCTAAAGAGTGCGACTCCTCCTGGTGTGGCATTCGACAAAGCTGCTCGTACTGTAACTCTCTTTTTACCTGGTTTTGCTAAATCGGAGATCAAGCTATCCCAGGTTCGAATCTTCTGCCTCAAATAGCAATGCTAAACTTAGGACACGATCGCAGAAGTAGCATTATGTTATAAGACCGATAGGTATTAAGAAAGGCCAAACTGATCGACTGCTATCAGTGATATAGCTCTCATTTACAGCCCGGTTTAGACAACCTATCTTGCAGGTGAGTTTGATTTGACGTGCTTCGTTTTGTGCAGTGGAGAGGAGGAACGGAGTTGCTTGTAGAGGTAGGAGATCAGCGACGCAGCATCTTTCTGCCTTCTGACATGCGTGGGAAGGTAGCTGGAGCCAGGTTTCAAAACAAGAGCTTAGTCGTCAGTCTCAAACCTTGAGCCTGTACAATGGACTTGAAAGGTGTCTACTCTGTAATTCAAAGCATGCCCAGGCGAAACAGACAGCTCTAAATGCTCAACACTGTCGCCTGCTCCTGGTGTACCTCGCACATGAGCAATATTGCCAGGTCGTAAAAATGTATTGGTAACTATGAACATTGATCACACACTTATAGCAAAACTCCGGTGGCTTCAGATCCTACCATGTTGTTGGCTGAGACTTGTCCGTCTTTCCCTCGGTTGTTTTTCCTATTTCTCACAGCGATGGCTCCACCAGATTGAAAGAGGCTTGATCGAGGGGTATTCAATGTCACATGTCACGACAGTTGCACTCGCAGGTAAGCCCCATTCCGTGGGTACAGTTTTCTCATCAGGTTGTATTGAAGATTCATCTCCGGTTGTAAAACAAAGTTGTATTCTGCTTTTTCTGCTGATCATTCTGGGAAACCTTTCCTTCTTGCTGGTGCTTCTATACGAAATAAAGAATTTATCCCCTTAGAAAGTAGTGCATGCAAGATGTTTGAACCCTTATTGAAACCACAGAGTGATACTTGTTTACTGGCACCAGAGCAAAATCACGTGCGCCTGGGGATGCAGTTCTATTCAGAAATTTAATTATAAAATGCTGGACTTGTTCATGAGTGCGGCCGTGGTTGCTGCTAACAAAGAGCTCGGTAAAGTGGGGTCCATTGGGGTGTCCTCGCATCTGAGAAACCACGAATGACAGGATGCCTGTAACTTGCGTGGAGTTGGCTAAAAAGTGTCCCATGTCATTGTGTATTCAAGTGCAAACTGGCCATCAACTCGGCCCTCCCCGGTTTTCATCATGTTCTGGTTAGTCTAATAAGCAGTTCGAATGATCCCATAGTCTCTCCAGTCAATGTGATATACGTATCAGTGGGTATGCTTACAGTCGGTAGAGAGAGCTCTTCCTGTTGCAGGACTCTCCTTTGATATCTGCAATTCAGAGTCTGCTTTACGCTCGACATATGTTACACAGAACTGAAGACTCAACACAGTCAGGATAAAAGCTGTCGATATGAGGACTCGCGGAGGTCGCAGGTTCTATGTTGATAATCTCTTGTTGCTTTATCGTCCAGCTAAACACAACCCCTTCATAACTGTTAGTCCACGAGACATACACAATGAGTTCCATAACAAGCGGAACAGCAGTCATCCTGCCTACGACAATGACTGGAGATCTCACTGGAAAGCGACCATTCACCCGTGCTTCACGGGTGCCGGCACCCGTGAAGCACGGGTGATTTGCACGAAGAATAAACGTTGCTCTCTAAAGTTGAGTGTCACTAATCGGTTACATTGACCTCAGAGTGAATAAATGAGGATACATCTTTCTCTTCCTTAACTATGTTTAAAATGTCCTTTATTAAAATCTGTGCGGCAAGATTATCCTCACCCTTATAACCACTTACCCAGCATACAAAATCGTCATGCCCAAGCCTTTCGTGAACAGTTACACCTGACCTGCATCCAAGTTCCTCTAGCACCTTGTGCAAGTTGATGGAGGTGTCTGGCGGCACTGTTATGTCGTTATCGCTGGTAATGGCAATGTACGGAGGCTGGGCAATAGCCCACAGATTCCAATCAAAGTCTCTTGGGTTAAAGTCTGGTAAAGTGGGGTCCATCGGGGTGTCCTCGGATGTTTGAGCCTGTGACGCGCTTTTCAGGGAGACCAGAGACTTAAACAGCAGTTCTGGGGACATTGAAGCGAATTTCTCCGGCCCTTCCATGGCTGGGTTCATGCAGGAAATGGATGCTACACCTCTGCCCTGCTCATATTTATAATGCTCAATGATGTTGTAAACACCAGACAATCCTATGTAGCCTCTTGGGTTCCTTGCATCTTCTGGTTCACCTGAAGAGACGGTCTTCTGGAAAGAGAGACTGCGTTTTGCCCGCTCCCAAAGTAGCATCCCACACAAATGAGCACCTGTATAAAATTTCATCTTGTTGGGGTCAGATTGTAGCGGTATCCACAAGGCCATCATTGGTCTGAGTGGTGCGACTATCTTTTAGTGGAGATTTGATCAATCAGAAGTGTCTAGGACTTCTATTCTTATTTGACTCTCTTGAGACGTTTCCTCTGTCTGAGTATTGCAGAAGTACCTGATGAATGGCCCATGAGATATACTTTCTCCGGATTGCCTCCATACTGATTGACGTTGTCTAGTGCCCAAGTGAGGGCACGTGAGACCTCATTCACTTGTTCTTTTGCAGGCACCTGGATGAACAAGGCAGATTGTTGAAAACCGGCATAACCAGTCTACTCCCAGAGAATCAGTCTCAGTTAGCAACATAAGTTCTAAGAATGTTCAAGAGAAGTCTTCAGTAAACTTGCTATTAAATTTCACAAGAAGACAAATCATGAAACTGAATCTTTACCTTGGGAAACAAGGTGTATTGCACCAACAGTGCGATCACACCGTGGTGGGCAAGGATGGCTCCTATGGGACTGAAGAGTGACTTGTCACCGCTTGCCCAGACTCCACCATGGACGAACATAAGCACGGGCAGAGAAGCCATACTATCACAATTCAAGGGAGTATACACATCCAGCCTGGAGAGAGCACATTGTTGCGAGCGATACTCCAAATCAGTCAACAGTTGACCAAACTACGCAAACAACGTTTTACTGTCTGAACTTGCTGTGAAGCTGACTTCTATTGGACATAACATAGGGAAAGGTACAATTCCATGTAAAACTAACAAAGGTTCTACCAATCACCATACGACTTGCCAATACTTGTTTTCGTGCACGCGCAAGCTTCATGAACAACAATCCTGGTGGTTGGCGAGTCCTTGGACTATAAGGGATTTATAGGCTTGAATTAAGTTTAGAGCAAATCAAGCATGACTTTACCATTCTCACGGGATGGATGAGAATGTTAGCAGAGATCATTTCGACATCGGCATTCTGCAACAAAAGTATAGGGGATTGGGAGGAGAAAGCTCACAAATTTCGTTCTGCGGAACCGTATCTCAAATCGCGAAGGAGGTTAAATTGCCATCTTTGCTGGTACTGCTCTGGCTTCTTCCACACAGCATTTGTAAAAACCGCATACGAAACACCTGAAAAAATGCCCAGCAATTCCCTCCAAATTGTCCTCGTCAGGCTTGCAGCCTTTTCAAGTTTCTCCCTCGTTGTCACACCTGATCTCACATCTGCAATGGCTCCTTTGAGGGCCTCCTGGACCATGCCCAGCACCATGGTTTCCTCCTTCTCTCCTCCAGATTGCTTCCCCTCTACCCTGCCCTGACTTAATAAGCCCCTTCCAAAGCTCCTCTCTCGATCATATTCCCCTACAATACCTTCTCACGAGCAAAGTCCACTGGCTTTATATCGGACCCACCGTCCCGTCACCAGTCGCCGTTAGAGCCTCCTCATTACAGTCGAATTAGTACAATAAGTCTGGTTTCTTTCAACGGACTAACAAGTTCTTCCACCCTTAATTTAAAGCCAGACCCTGTTGGGGCTTAGCCCCATGTTACCTTTTTTTCTCTCCCTTGTACGGCTTGATGGGGTCTTCCCATCCTTCGTTTTTCCTACGCGGTCGCCTTTTATCCTTTTGTCGGTTATGTCCCCATCTCTTGACCATTCTGGACAATTTTTCGCCTCCGTAGAACCTATTGTAATGAAAGTCGCTCTTTCCCACTCTATCTGTGTGTACAATACCCAGATGCTCTCATACTTGAGGTACGTTTGCCAAGATCCGGATGAAGTCTTCCACCTAATCATGCCACTCACACTTGGCAAATCGCCCTTTCTTCACAACAAATTCTCACTTTTTATTTCTGCGGGGGGAAGTACGTAAAAATCTGTCTCGAGCCATGAACTGGGACCAACTGCTTAATTTCCGTAGAACTGCGTTTTGAGTGGGAGGCAAGCGAATTGAGCGAGCGGACAAGTCCTTCTGAAGTCCAACGTGGTTTGCTAATTGAGATCGGAAACAGCCCTACAAGGGTCCAATTGAGTCTACTTTATGTGGTTGAGCGGAAAAGGAGACCTGGTGACCGGATTCAGGGTAGAAAAAGGTGGAGCTTATTCAGGAAGGATTCCAGTTGAACTGGTTGCTCGTGCTTGTAGCCAGTGCTTCCTGAATGGAATCCAAGTGGTCATCCAGGCCAAGTTTCAGTGGGGACTCGAGGCTGCGATCTTCATCTATGGAACCGAGAAGGACATCAGTACCCGGCTTTATGGGAAGATCGTCCAGTATCTTGGACAGGCCAAGAGGCACGGCGTATTTGGGAGTAGATGTTGGCACAGGCAGTGCACGGGCAGGCAGGTTTTAACCATCAGGAGTTGTTTTTGACGTGGGTTTGCTAGAAATCTGAGACGAAATCAAGTGCTTCAGTGTGATTATTTCCTTTGGTTGTAGCTATTTTGATTGACCCTCGTTAGGTGGTCCCTCCCTGTTCACCTGACTCAGACATTACTGATGATCGCAGGGGTTTTTGACTCACAAGGGAAGCTGATAGGTCTTGCAAGCAGTCCGATTCAAATGTGGAAAGAAGGCGACTGCGTTGAGGTTAGGAATTTCATAATTAGCCGTCTGCAGTCCTTGACTTTGGTGGAAATTGAAAATTTTGAAGGTGAGGCTGCCACCTAATATTTTGTAACATTTTTTGGCAGCAATCTTCCACAGACATATGGCTTACAGTATGTGCAGCTGTGAAGGCAGCTTGCAAAAATGCAAATATTAGCGGAGCTGAAATTTGTGGCATTGGATTTGCCGCCACCTGCTCACTTGGTGCGTCCTTTCCTGAGTGTCAATGCATGCCTGAACACCTGGTGATAGTCTAGCTCTCAAGTCAATGACATTATGATCAAGCACAAACTCCGGCTTAAGAAGAAACCAGCAGTAAAATATAAATATTCTCCTGGTTAATTAATATCCTGATTTCTTGTTTTTACTTCCTTCTGTAGTAGCCATAGGTGCAGATGACTCACCGGTAAGTGTTTCCTGGAGTGGAGATGCAAGACGAAACGTTATAGTGTGGATGGATCACCGTGCCATAGACCAAGCAGAACGCATCAATGCAGCAAAGTCACCAGTTCTTCAACATGTTGGCGGAGCACTGTCTCCAGAAATGCAACCACCCAAGGTAGTAAATCCTAGCCGCAGGCTGAAGGGATGCATTCGTTGTTTTTCCTATCAAAATACTGTGAGCTATGGGTACTCGTGTTTAGAAGCTCCTCAATGAAAGAACCTGTGTTCAAGGAGTAGGTACTTTGCCTGTCGAGGATACTGAGTGGGGACAAGGACAATCAAAAGATCTTGGACTTTTTGTAACCTCCATGACTCATGGTACAAGGTCAAAATTTTCGAGGCTTGTTAGAGATGGACCTTTTATACAGTGACTTACACAATGGCACCAGATTAAGAATGAATAAAGTGACCAAATGAGCACTTTCCAGTTTGTTTGACTGTCGCTCTGGCCTCATAATTCATATGAGCATTGTAGACTCCTCTTGTCGCTATTCACATAGGCTCGTATATGCGCTGCAGCTATTGTGGGTGAAAGAGAATTTGAAGGAGTCATGGGCCGTTGCTTTCCGGTGGATGGACTTGAGTGACTGGCTGACATACAGGTAATGACGCGGCAAGTTGATAAGTTTCTTGCTCGCTAATAGACTAAACTTGAAGGCAGAAGATCAAAGTCGACCAGAAGTTTTAAGGGAGTTGAAGAGTGCAGATTTTTAAGCATACTGCGCTGAACTCTCCTCACTATCTACAAGTTTCTTCTGTTCACATTGTTCCTTGGTCTGTCTTAGGGCGACAGGGGATGACACTCGGAGTTTATGTACAACAGTGTGCAAGTGGACGTATCTGGGGCATGCTCATCTAGAACAAACATGTCCAACAGACACAAGAGCCATGGATGCTTGTGGTTGGGATGATCTTTTCTGGCAAGAAATTGGACTTGGTGACCTTGTTGATGGCCAGTATGCCAAGATTGGTAATCGCCTCATATTCTTACACTTGTCAGCAAGTCAGGGACTGGTTATAACTGAAATGTAGCAGATGTTTATGTATCGGCCTTAAGCAATCTAGATGTCAAAAAGAGGATCCAATACCACAAGAAAATTTAGATCGAAGGTTTGATTCGTTTCTGACGTGCAAAACTTGATAAGTATTTGGACCTGAATTGTATGTTCTCTGGGGGCATTTGTCAGTTGTTTGTTTGAATGTTTGTTAACAGTTCAAGCTTTCTCATATTGTATATATTTGGAAGGACAAGGAAGAAGTCTCCTTACTTTGTCATCTCTTTGAGATATGCGTGGTGGGCTCGTGGTGTAGGAAGAAGTGTAGCATTACCTGGACACCCGCTGGGAGTTGGTCTCACTCCTATAGCGGCAAAGGCAAGATCTCCATCTCATGGTCACTCCGCTCTAAGCCGTGGTATTGTAAACGTTATAACTGGAGATATAACTGGGGCAGTTGTAGGTTTGATTATCGTTCTTTGTTGTCTCTACTGATATAAAAAATCACGCGTGGTTCGCAATGAGCTCAATCGGAGCTGAGTATTCACTTGTTAATCGTAATATGTGCGGCGCTGTTACAGGAGCTTGGTTTGCTCGAAGGAACACCTGTGGGAACATCTGTAATTGATGCTCATGCTGGTGGAATTGGAGTCTTACAAAGTGTTCCCAGGGATCTTGTTCATCCACCTTCTGAAGGTTGTGAACCAAATGGACACAACATAGTCTGTAAATTCGTGAACTTCGTTTGGAAGTGGAAGATGACGTTTGTTAAAGAGATTGTTTCAGTTGGGCTCTCTCAACATTGAAGGATTCAATGTGTGTTACAGAGAAAGCTGGGGAAGTCGAGGAAGACGAGGAGCTGAGTAATAGGATGGTGCTCGTTTGTGGAACATCCACATGTCATATGGCGGTTACCAAAAAGAAGCTTTTTATTCCTGGGGTTTGGGGACCATACTGGTCCGGTACTCTCCAAATGCTCTATTGACCATCTCCTCCTCGAGGTTCTTGCATCGCAATTATTATTTTAATGTAATGTGTATCAACCCAGATTATCATACTCATTCCTTGGAGCTTGTAAGCATGTAGAGGTAGAGTTATGTTATAAAGGTCTATAGGAGAGTCTCTGCCTGCCGTGACTTCTTGCGAAACAGTAGCAGAGAGGGTAGATTACCAAGTGAGAAGAAAGTTCCGGAAGTAACGAATATGCAAGCTGCTATTCACATGAAGCCCAAATCGTCGTTCAGAGCAGAGAAAGGAATGTTTGTTCAGCTACACTCAGGCTCTACACTGCTTGATTGCGGCATTTACTTTGTTGGATCAAAACATTTCGGAACTAGGATTAAACTAATTCTCATGAGGTGCTTTCCCGTTTTGCAGCTATGATACCTCAATACTGGCTTATCGAAGGAGGTCAAAGTGCCACCGGAGCTCTATTGGAGCACCTGGTCGAACATCATGCAATAGCACCTCTGCTTGGGAACCGTGCCGTATCACAAAGTGAGTGAAATTTGGGGGGTTCATCTTGTTGGATTTCTTAAAATAGTCGGAGGAGAAAGCACCACGTGATAGCTATATCCACACTCGTTATACCCGTTGAAAATATTTGTGGAATTGCTTTTATCCTGAAATTGGAAAGCTTCAATGTGTATGTGGTCTGATGGAAAAGGTAATCGAAGAGTGCTTTGATACTGCTGTTTGCTTTTCAAGGTTTTGTCATCGAGACCTTTGGCAGGGCTAACACTGCGGTCTGTCTTGCGTGACAACAGAAATATCAGTTTATGAGGTCTTGAACAATATATTGGATACTCTCCTTAGTAATGATGCAACAATACCCTTTCGAAGTGCTTTAACTAAGGAATTGCACATCCTTCCGGATTTTCATGGGAACAGGTGAACAGAACGAAGCTAAGGTTCCGAACGCCGATTATGCAGCCTTCTTTGTGGTTTGCCTAATTCGAATTTGCTGGCTTCTTGTTCTAGGAATTCAATGCATATGCTTGGTTGGTAGAGCTTTGTAGTACTGTACCTCGTACGATAGTATCTTCAGATACTCACAGTACTCGTATGATCCAGATCACCAAAGGCTGATCCAAGGTCAAAAGGGATGATAAGTGGGATGACGTTAGATTCAAGCGAAGTTGGTGTCGCTCTCCTTTATCTTTCGGCCTTGCAAAGCATCGCCTACGGCACTCGCCAAATTGTTGAACATCTGGCTGCACATGGCTTAAAGGTATATGTAACTCCCTCGTTACCATATCTTTAGATCCGGATTATAGTATCTACGTCAGCCAACCTGGTGGCCTCTTACTGCTCTACTGCGTCAGATTACTAGTATAGGAACAACAACGAAACATGTGGTTTCCATGCTTTGTGTTTATGAAACAAAACCAGAAAGGGAGGTCCTTTGTTGGCACCTCTTCCTGTGTAGGTGTAGCTGAGCTTCTGAAAGTTCAGCAGGGCTACATGGGAAGCTGGACGGATCTCAACATTTCTCGAGACTATCGGCCATCGAGCTTTACCACAAGGAGACGACCCTGTTGCTGAAACTTGAGGGTCTGCACTGATGTCTGACAAATGATCTGCACGAAGTTTCCTTGTGCAGACAAAGCTCCTTGCTTTAAAACTTGGTTGTTCCATAAGTCCTTCAAACGTGTTCGAACTCCGTGACACTTCCCAGGGCATTCGAGATCCCGTAGTCAGATACTGACGGGCAGCGTCAACAGCTCAGTTGAGCTTGGGTTGCCTATACTTAAAGAACAAGTGGTAGTATCCTACCACCTAGTGTTGCTTTCTGCTTGTCTAGTTTCTACCTTGGTGTCTAATTCGTGGTTTCTAAGGAGTTTTGCATTAATGACTCAAAGAGCAGTCCATTTTGTTGTTTCTGTTTATGAATTGCAGATTGATACATTTCTTGCTTGTGGAGGACTGTCAAAAAACAGAATCTACCTACAAGAACACGCAGATATTCTCGGTTTGTATTTTTACGCCTCACTCATACCTGTTCATGGCTTTGGAGCTGTATACTGATTTTTCTAGGTAGACGAATTAGAAACTAAGTTGATAACCATATGCTGCACGTACAGGATGTCCAGTGGCACTACCAAGGGAAACAGAATGCGTGCTATTAGGAGGCGCTATCCTTGGAGCTGTGGCGGCGAAGAAGTTCGTTAGCATCGATGCAGCAATGAGAGCATTGAATGCTCCAGGACTGGTAAGAGACGACTCCAAGAGGTCACCTAGAGGCTTTGACCATCCCCTTCCATATTCTGATAAGTTTCAGAGCCCATTACAGCGCAATACAAGTTTCACAGTTTGCTTTACTATTACCAGCTCTTTCACGGTACAATCCAAACGGGAGTAGGACAAACTCTCTTGCTAGACATCGAACCTTAGACCTCACAACATCATGGTCAGAAAAGGAAGTATCACGACCATGATAAGCCTATAAAACTTCAAGAATTACTCTCTTTAGAAAGTTCTGTCCTGTCAGGTAGATAGACAATTGAGCTCACATCAATTTGTGTTAGACTAGTGTGATAAGTAATAGAACATTTGTACAATCAGGAGCACATCAGTCATGCTCATCCATTAAAATCTCAGTTTATCTAACTGACATAGTTTAGTGAAGAGTCATGCAACAGTCATGTAATAGAATATCTAATTGACATAAGTTAGTGAAGAGTCATGTAACAGTCATGTAACTGTGTGAGAAAATGCATATAAGTAGGGGATCGATTGATTGAACAATTGATAATCCCAGAATTGGGATTATATAGGTACACGGGCAAGTTCGAGAGGTTCAAGAGCTATGCCTGACTGACTTAACTGACTTAATGTAACTCATGCACGTTTGCTAGCTACAGTAGTAGAACGTGTAACTCATATACTTAGTGTAACAAGTGTGAACAGTAACCTATGAACAGTGATCGAACGCATGAACATAAAACGCTTCATTATAATGATGTTTATAATGAATGATGTTTATCTAACACCCCCTCTTAATGGAGGTTTTGTAATTGTCTATTATCTATAACTCATACTGCATGACAAAACCTTGTATGCAGTTCTCTAGTCAATCCCGTAATAAAAATCTCTGCAGTATTATCTCTGGTGTCCACCCGTGAAACAGAGATCTCCTTGTCTTCCACCTTTCTCTGACAAAGTGGAATCTGATGTCTATGTGCTTTGTTCTCTCATGCTGCTTTGTTGGAGTAACAAGATCAATTCCGCTGTTGCTGTCACAGTACAACTTCATTGTTTCTCCAGGAAAACCCAGGTCACTTAACAAGTGCTTAAGCCATACTACTTCAGTCGCTGCCTTTAACAAGGCCATGTATTCAGCTTCAGTGCTAGATAAAGAAACAGAAGGTTGCCTTTTGCTTGACCAACAGACAGCTGCATTACAGAAGATAAAGCAGTATCCTCCTGTAGATCGTCTTGTTTCTGGATCTCCTCCCCAATCTGAGTCGGAGTATCCATGAATGGGAGTACTAGATGCACTGTAAGTTAGGCCCTGTGACAGTGTACCTTGAATGTACCAGAAAATCCTTTTGACAGCCCTCCAATGGTTCAGCCCAGGATTTGCCATATACTTGGCAACTGAACTGACAGCATAAGCAAGATCAGGCCTGGTGCTGACCATAGCCCACATCAAACTCCCCACTGCAGATTGGTAAGGCACTGTTTCCATATATTCTCTCTCTTGATCAGTTTTTGGACAATCCTGAAGACTTAATCTCACTCCCGACTCTACAGGATTGTAAACAGGTTTACAGTCTTGCATATGAAAACGAGTAAGAATCTCTCTTAATATCTCTCTTGAGATAGACTGATCTTTCTTTGTTTTCTGTCTCTTGTGACTTGCAACTGAAGACAATGACTAATCTCTCCCAGATCAGCCATCTCAAAACCCTGTTTAAGAGACTCTTTGACAGAGAGGAGAAGAGAAGGATTATTGCTGGTAAGGATGCAGTCATCTACATAAAGAGGTAAGATGACAAAATGAGAACCAGAATGGAATGGAAGACATAGAGATTAGAATCAGCTCCAGAGCGCTCAAATCCCAAACCTAATAAAAACTGATCAAACTTGTAATACCACCGTCTGGCTGACTGTTTGAGACCATACAAAGCCTTGTAGAGCTGTAAAACCAATTGCCCTTGTTTATTGGCTTGTTGCTGCTTGTGCTGGTCAGGAGTCAGCAAGCCAGGAGGAATGTGCATGTAGGTTCTCTCAGTCAACTTGCCATTGAGAAAAGCTGTTTTGACATCAAGAGCATGCACTTCCAAATCATTCTGAGCTGAGTAAGCAAGTAGCACACGAATTGTTGTCAATTTGACAACAGGAGAGTAGGTCTCTGTGTAGTCAATACCTGGAACTTGAGAGAAACCAAGAGCAACCAGTCTAGCCTTGTACCTTTGGATCAAGCCTTGTGCATTGTATTTCTTCTCGAAAATCCACTTACAGGTGACTGCCTTGTGACCTGCTGGTAACTCGGTGATGACCCATGTTTGATGTTCTCCATGGACTCAAGCTCATCTTGAATAGCCTCAAACCATTTACTGGAATCAGGTCCAGCAATAGCAGCTTCATAAGTGTCAGGATCAGGATCAGATGCAGAATAATGCACGCTTAGTGCATTAGCAAACTCCAACAGTGCATCATATTTTCGAACTTGAGTGCGAACCCTGGTGCCTTGACGTACAGAAGGTGCTTGGACAGCATGTGGAGAAGGTAGAAGTTTTGGCCTCCTAGTGTAAACAATGGTAGAGGATCCTGAGGACATGTATGGAGTACTAGAACTAGAAGATAAGGACTGGAGTGAAGAAGGTAATGAAGAAGGAATTGTTGGAGTTGTAAGATTGTGGAGAGGAGGTGACTGAGACAGAGGAGGAGTTGGTGGGGATAGACTGTGGGTGGACTGAGAACTAAAAGCAGGAGAGGAAATGAAAATTGTCAGATCACAGATGAAATCCAGTTCAACATCCTGAGTGTCAGAACACTGTTTATGTTCATGAACATAGGTATGTTTCTGGAACTGAACATCGCTTGACAGAGATGAAGTTATCAGATATCTTCTGTAGTCTGTAAGCTTTACTATCCTAATTATAGCCAAAGAAAATACACCTGGAAGACTTAGAATTGAGTTTAGATCTGGAAGAAGATGGAACATGCGCAAAAACAATGCACCCAAAAATGCAAAGTAGGGATAGATTAGGTTTATAACCAAACCAGAGTTGGAAGGGTGTGACTTCAGAGGAGATGGCTTTGGTAGGACTTCTATTTTGCAGAAAGTTGGCGGTGTGTACCTCTCCCCAGTAAGGCTTGGGGAGTCCAGACTCCAGTAACATAGTGCGGACTGCTTCCACCAATGTTCTGTTCTTTCTCCCTGCAACACCATTTTGCAGAGGAGTATGTGGAGTGCTGAACTGGTGCATGATACCTTTGCCTTTGCTGAAAAGATGAAAATCTGCAGAGTTGTATTCACCACCATTGTCTGAGCGCAGCACCCGGACCTTCTGATTGAGTTGAGTCTCTGCATAGGTCACGGATTCTTGAAAACAAGTAAAAACTTCATGTTTGAACTTGAGTAGATACAAGAATGTCTACCTTGTGTAATCATCAATGAAGGTCACAAAGTATCTGTAACCAGTGTAGGTAGCAAAAGAGATGGGACCACAAACATCAGAATGGATGAGAGCTAATGGACCGGTGGCTCTGGTAGCTCCTTCCTGAGGTAAGGGAATTCGAGTTTGCTTGCCATGAAGACAAGGTGAGTAAACAGGAATCAAATTAGGATGGATCCGCTCCATCCGAGCAACCAGATCTTTGTCTTATAGAAGTTGAAGTCGATTCTTGCTGATGTGCCCGCATCGTCAATGCCATAGGGAAGTACTAGCAGAAGATGTATCCCTGGTTGGAATAGAGATTGCAGCAGCTTAAGATGACTGAGACTGAGTTGATGTAGAGACTGCAGCATCTTGAGGTTGCTCAATTGACTCTCTAGAAACCAAAAGTTATCCAATCTAGGACAAGATGCAATCAGGTACAGAATTGTGATATCATCGGTATCTCCGTACGTGGTAGTTAAATCCATCCATGCTGTGCTTGCCAACATGTGCATGCTGATGGGAGAAACAAATTCAAGAGCTAATGCTGAATTTATTGCTTCAAGGGCAACAAGATTCTTATGCTCCCAATCAGGTAGAGTAGTCGTTGAGGTATGCTTGACTTCAGTACCATCAACAATCGAAAAAACTGTAGCCACTTTCAATTTAAGAGCAAGATAATGTTTCCAAGATTTAAAATAATTGTCATTGAAATTGACAAAAGTGGAATCAAATTGTATAGTTGGAGTAGCAAATATAGCACCAGCAAGAGCACCAACACCAGCAGCAGACATAATAGTTTGATTCATAGAGGATAGTGGAAAATTTCTCTTACAAAACCCATACTAACATGGGATATCCGATAAATTTTTCTCTCAAAACCCAAAGAAAAGAGACCTTCTTTAGGATAAATAATAAATTTTTGTTTTTCCAGATACACTAGTGTGTAAGAAAATTAAACTTCTCAGAATTCTGAAATTGTGGACTAAGGCATCCCCTAGCAGCTAAAGAAGAAATTCTAAAGCTTATTGCTCTAATACCACGTGAGAAAATGCATGTAAGTAATGAATTGATTGATTGAACAATTGGCATCTAAAGAAAAAATTATAAAGTTTGTTGCTCTGATACCATGTGAAAAATTGCATGTAAGTAGTGAATTGATTGATTGAACAACTGATAATCCAGAACTAGGATTATATAGGTACATGGCTAACCTCGAGAGGATCAAGAGCTATGCCCGACTTAATGACTGACTTAATATAACTCATACACGTTTGCTGGCTCCAGTAATCTAACGTGTAACTCATATACTTAGTATAACCCGTGTAAACAATAACCTATGAACGACAATATAACTCGTGTGAACAGTAACCTATGAACGACAATCTAACGCATGAACACAAAACGCTTCATTATAATGATATTTATCTAAGAAACTGTAGTGTAACTGACATGCCAATCAGTCATAGCTCTTGATCGTTGTAGCTTGCCTATGTACCTCCTATTTAATCCCTATTCAGGGAAGCTAATCTTTTAGTTTGCTTTATTTCCGCACAAGGTATCAGAGCTCTTGAGGCTTGGAATTTTCATTAGTTGTTAGGGGATGCCTTAGCCCACAATTTCAAAATTCTGACAGATTTGATCTTCTTACACGTCAATACTTACATGTCAGTATATCTGAGAAGCAAAGATCTCTTGTTTCTTCTCTGAACAGTGAGTCATTTCTCTTTTCTCGATTTTGAGAGAGATTTTCTCCAATATTTTATGTGAATTAGAGTTCTTTGATTCTTCTTTATTACCTGGCTTAGAATGTCAAGTTTGGAACCATCAGCCAAGCAAACTTGCTTCTTGGTTCATGATGAATACTTACCGTCTCAACAAGTTTACTTGGCTGGTGGCTTTACATTTCACATTCTAGACCAGGGAATTGTTTCCCTTCAGCTCGCTTGTTCTGGAACTAATACATTTTTAGAAATGTTCTATATGTCTTTTGCTGAACAAAAATCTCTATTTAACATTTCAGTTGAGCAATTCTCATAGATCAGTTTCCTTGAAGGAAATTAGTATATTCCTTCATGATGATCTACACAATCTAATTGCCTAGATTCTAATCTTTTAGTCTATTTCATTTCCTCACATTTTGTTCTAACTTGAATGCAGGTAGTTCAGCCGTCCAAAGATGATAAGATAACAAAGTATCACGATGCGAAGTATCAGATATTCAAGTCGCTATATCACCAGCAATGCACGTTCCGTGAAATAATGGCGACAGCAATGGACTGATTGGTGTGCGTGACGGCTACTGTAATAGGGAGTCTTATTGAAAGATAATTTTGTAAATTGGACAAGGAGGGTACAGCTTAGTGGCAGACTGGATAGGTTTGGACAGAATGTAGGTTTTGAGGAAGCTTCTAGCATCAAAATCCACTGGGCACATCCGAAAAGCACGAGTGAACCGGAATTGCAATCGATGTGGTTTTGTGCAGTAACTGCTCACTTTTATGGTTCAGAAGGTTTATTTGATTATTTCATGCCAATGAGTTATTTCATGCCTTCTGCTCCTCTTGTCAGTTATTTCCAAGTTTCGAGTTCGTGGAGTTCCAGAAGTTGATGCATTTCGATTTCTAATCAAAAGACTGAAGTAAGTGTAAGGTCATATCTGCATACAGGAGTTGTTGGAGACGTTTAGCAAGTAAATAGGCTCTTGGGAAACAGGCTCAAACATAAGGTTTAAGTAGCCAGGAAAGTTTCAGACCTTTGAATTGTAGCTCATAATTAAATGGAGGTGATTTGTAACTGCTGTAACAGCTAATCTTCTCCAATCAAGTTGGATTTCGTAAGAGAATGTCCTGAAACCATGTTCTGTAGAAACTAGGACAAGTTTCGGCACTGTTGGGAAGCTGAAAGCGTGTATAAGATCTATGAGCAAAAGAATAGAGGTGTCAAGATTGACTTCTTTCGAGCACGGCACCCATTTTTGTCAACTCTTTTCGTTGTGGACGAGAACATTTTGCATATATCTTATGTCGTAATATATCTTATGTCGTAATATATCTTGCGTATATATCATCAAATTCATGGCGGTTGATGCGGACTGTCTCATTGGTTGGATGCTATTCCTTTTCTATAACCTTTACATCACTTTCGGGCATAAGTTCTTCCGTGAAGAGATCAGGATTCCTATGGGGACACCTTGTGCTGTCTTCGATCTAACCTCTCACCTATGAACTTGACACCGCAGATTGCTGGATGCCAATGATGTGGCTCTGTTGCACGCACTGTCCCAAGTTTGAAGATATGTTGATGATCTTCTGGTGGTTGGCTCAGGACTTGATCATTTTACGGATTTAATGTATATGGATGATGCTGCTAGAGGTGGTGGGATCTATCCCAGACTCTCTGTGTGAGCTAGTTCAAACTCATTTTGGCACTCGCTGTGATTATCTCTATTGTCGCATTATCTAGGATGACTTCAATATCTTTGTCTCCATCTATGATAAGTAAGAGTTGCATCCCTTTGCTCACATCACTGCCCTCATGTTCTTTCAGACATTTTTTCTAAATGTAAACTAGGGATTGTTAAATCAGAGTGTGTTAAATATAAATGGATCTGTAATTCCAAAAAGTTATACCTTTCAGCTTGTAGGAAACTTATAAATAACGGTTATCTCCGAACTTTACCCCTTCATATGATCCAGAAAAATTTTGCTCGGTTTTACAAAAGGAAAAAGATATCCATGGTAATCATGGGCTTAGAATCTATCGAGATTTAAGAACATCAATTCTTTCTGCCAGGCAGGTAGCTCAAGTTTGAGCCCACTAGTAGTTTTTACTGCAGGCATGTATACCATACCTTTGATCAAGAATTTTACTTGACTTCTTATTGCATATATATACTATCTATTTTCTATATAGATTTGAGAACATCTGTTCTTTCTGCCAGGCGGGAAGCTCATCTTCGAGCAGACCAGTAATTTTCCCCTAAACTCAAATACTTTCTTGACTCCTACAATGATACATACAATTTGAATACAGCTATTTGTGTTTTCTGCCAAATGGCCGTGGCAAGTGACACGTGGCCTCTACTTCGGGACAAGTGGCCCCACTTGGGTCCTTCACTTCACACGAGGATGAACTTCCCTCCACGTTGAGACCCTTCGCGAGATACCCTCATTTTTCAGTATTCATTTTTGTTTCTCTGTTTGAACTCATCTTCCGCCCCTTCCTATTCCCCCGGGACCTTACTCTTGGAAATCCCCTTCCCCCTTCCGCCCCTTCCTGTTCTCCTCTTAGGATGATTGCCTTTCTTTCACTTTTGGTTGCTACTCAATCTAGTTTACTCTGTGCTTTTTTGACCCCTGTTTCTAGGGCAAAGAACATGCTATTTCCTAGTGGTGTTGGATGCACTAGAGAAGTGAATTCATCGAGTACTTCTACTAGTTGTTATTTGTTTTTGATACTAACATCTATTTGCTTTCAAGCTTTAACCAAGTATGTCTTGAGTCCCTTTCTTATTCATGTTCAAGTTTTCATTTTCTTCAAGAGGATGTTGATTTCTTTACATTACTTAGCCTTTCCGATTCTTAATGTTGATGCCCAAAGTCCAAACAAAGGTCCAAACAAAGGTCTTCAAGTCCAAACAAAGGTTTGGACTTGAAGCTTCATTTGTTACAACCTTTCCCCTTACCTTGAGCTGCATTGTTGGTAGCAATCAAGTTTGCCTTGGCACTCATGAGTTTTTGAGCGGAAACTTGGCATGAGAGGCACTGACTCTACCTCAGCTACCTTGGCACTGCGTGAAGCACTGATGAAGTCACATGTGTTTTCATGGAGACATACTATGACCGTCTTCTGCTTCCCTCAATTGTTTGGTTTCTTTGGACTCAGGCGTCCATAGCGCTTTTTGTGATATATTGATATCCGGTCCTTGGATGCTTTGCTAGTCTTCCCTCATTCTTTGAGCGATTTCTCCTTCTAGTGCTCTTTCTCCTACACCTTCCACAATTTTTGTTTCCTGACTAAGATCTTCCTTGCACCGTGATATTTTCTACTTCTAGTGCTCTTTCTCTTACACCTTCCATGATTTTTGTTTCTTGACTCAGATCTTTCTTGACCCGTGATATTTACAGATTACTTCTTGTCTCTTGGGACTAGTTTTTCTCCATCCGTTTAAGTTGGCAGTTTATTCCTGATGTATTTTTTCTGTACTTATGTGGGAGGTCGGCATCCGCTTCTTTGATGGCTGTATCTCAAATATGAGTGTTGCTATCTATTGGTTTCTAAGTGACATTTACTTTGCCTTTCATTTGATGATGTTTCTTCTCTATATATGCAAGTGTTTCAATATGTTTACTCCGATTATGCCATTGTTGTAGATTACCTTTGATGCATTCTAACTTAGGGATTTAATACTACTCTAACATTGTGGATCATGTACATCTTGCTTAACAATAATTTTCACCTCATGAGTTTTGGATAACCCGTTCCTAAAATGGCATCTATTCTTGTATACCTATATATCATTATACAACATCATACACTATAGACGTACAACATACACATGAGTTATATATGAACTCTAAAGTGCCACAATAATCAGTTTGTTTTCAATTTGAATTACATTCAATCAAATTAGTATTTGATCTATTATTCAACAATTGGTCAGCAATTGGGTATTTATTATAATCAAGTCACACCCACTCTAGTTAAGAGACTCCAGTGACATTCATCTACCTTTGTTCACCATAGCCAAGAACTCAAAGATTCAACATCAAAGAAGTGAGTTCTCTTGAGTTACACTTCAAAAATATACCCATGATCTCAACCTAGGTCTCCAACCTTAACGGTCTTGCTGATGGCACATCCAATGGTGTGAATGATGCAAGTGACGGTGGTTCCCACCATGTAGTCATTACCCCAAACATGAAATTTGACTGTTAACAAGTAGTCTATGAGTAATTGTCAAAATATCTCATGGAAGAAGTTGGGTAGATAGTGTGACCTCGTGGAAGAATCCATACTTCCCAAGATGTAATTTGAGTCCATGAGATCTAAACCTCTCAAACACCTCCAACAAATGTTTCTCATGCTCCTCCACAATAGTGCTATAGACCAAAATGCCATCAATATAACACCAAGTAAAATCCAATCCAACTAGGATCCTATCCATGACCCTTTGGAACTTGGCAAGAGCGTTCTTTAACCTAAATGGTAAGAAACTCCACTAATATAACATATTCCTACCGTGAGGATCAATAGTTGTAATACCAAGAGCTAGCCATATGATCTAGATGTGAAATTTGGTTTGGTAACATCTAGAATGATGTTATACATGATGGTCAAAATACATAGGATAGAAGTATCACCAAAAGAATACTTCTACTAATAGGGCAGAAACCAAAATAGACTTAAGAACCTTAGAACCAATAGCTAGACATATGATTTAAAGGTGAGAATTGGTTTGGTAACATCTGGAAGGATGTTACACATGATGGACTAAACAGATCAGAAAGAGGTATCACCAAAAGATGACTTCTACTAATAGAGTAGGAACTGAAATATGCTGAAATCTTTGAAGGCAATTTCGGAGGCCTAAACGGATGAATTAGGCCTCAAAAATGTGCAGATTCCCCCCCCCCAGTGGAGGAAAGTCTGGCCTTCCCTCCTCCCTGCTTTTTCTTGTTGAGAGCTTTCCAATGGTACCTTACTCACATGATTCTGAGATTCCTACAGGAAGATTCCCTAAAAGATTCCCTCCAGTCAAAGCGTGTTTGACCAACCAGATAGGACCTAGACTAGACATGTCACCCATCCAAGTAAGTAATCCAAGGGTGGAGCTTGCTGATAGGTCATCTATCTATGTCCCTAATCCTAGGGTGGAGCTTCCTTGGAGGAGATCTTCTTTGTCTATATAATAAAGAGAAGGTGCTCCCTTGGAGCATCGAATGTTTGAGTGTGCAATCTGTGTTTTCTCTCTTCTCTTGTCCTCGGAGTATTACAATGGTATCAGAGCAAGTGTTCTAGTCCAAGAGAGTGGATCACCCCTCTTGGAACAACACAAACTACTAAAACTGAGTAATTTGAGATGGAGAACATAGAGTAATCGCTAGACTTAGGAAGGACTTTAGAGAGCAGATGAGATGGATGCGCCGGGAGGACAATTTACCGCACCTAGCTTTCCATTCTCAAACCCATTCCACATCAAGGTTATGTACATCCAGCATGAGCAGAGGAGGGTATGGCTAGTTTATCACTTTTGGTGCGGAATTCATGGACAGAGTGATGAACTCACCAAACCCGGTGATTCTACCGGTGGTGATATATGACAAAGAGTGGGATTTGACAATCTACATTCTATTATGATAATATGGATATGAATGTCCCAAATCCTCTCCCTTTCAACACTCAAGTAGAAATCCGTTATGTAGTGAGGCCAAAAGTGATGTTTAGAGATTTTGTGGTTAGGAATTTTGGTGAGGAGTATTATCAACGAGTGATAGCTTCTGAGGTCCTAATGGTAGTTCCGATAGTTTGTGCGCCTTCTAGAGTGATTATATTGACTCTGTATTGAAGTAGACGTTAGCAATTGGGTGTTGTAGGAACCATGGATCCGCAATTGCAAGAGCTGGTGCAAGGAATACAAGGAATGTTGAATGAATTTTGAGAGATTAAGATGACCATGGAGACATTACAAAGTCAAGTGCAGATCCTCAGGATTGATCAAGCCATGCAAGAAGAAGAACCGCCTCAAAACCCAGTACCTGCGACTGAAGTACTTGGAGAGGCACCCGTGCCTACAAACCCTATCAACGATGAAGCCACATTGCTACTCCGGATGAAGAAGACCTACAACATTAAGCCATACAAGGGGCAGTGTACGATGGGAGTAGTGGAAAATTGGATCTCGAGAATGAATCGATATTTCTGATTGTTCTCAACAGAGATCACAGAGCATGCTATAGGCGTGTTTGCATGTGGGTACTTGACCGATAAAGCACTCACATGGTATGATGCTTGGGAACAATCCATGCTGGCAGAGAGAAGGGAGGTCACATGGACAGCAATGCAAGAAGGACAGCTGAAGAATTTCCAATCGGTGGATTTTGTGCAGATGGCTCAAACCCAACTATGGGGATTGAGACAGAAGAATAGCATACAAGAGTATGTGGAGGCATTTCTGGATCTACAAGTTGCAATTACCAACATGAGTCCAACAGAGGCTCTCGACAATTTCAAACGAGGGTTGAAAGAGTAGATTTGCCAAGAAGTCATGGTGCAAAACCCTTGCACGGTATTTGAAGCCATTGCTTGTGCGCAGTGAATAGCAGGAGCATTAGGTGGAGGTGAAGGAGTAGTTCTACCTCAACATTATCGGGCAGAAATGCCACACATGGGTGGACCAGTACCGATGGAATTGGGCAACCTTTGATTTTGGGATCGAGGAGCACGACCGCTTCAAGGGGAGCAAGGACGGGTAGAAGAACGAAGAGATGGAGTCCCACGAGGAGAAGGGACTCGAGGAAAACAACGCCGTTGTTACAATTGTGGCCGTATTGGGCACATATCTACCAACTGTCGCACTTGTTTCCCTAGAAGCCCTCAGCCTTCATACAGACGATCTTTGAACAACATGGAGAGGCACATTGAAGAGGAGGAGGTGGAAATCACTTCGGAAAACAAAGATCGCCAATAAATGTACCTTGTAGCCTTACTGGCTCAATAAGGAAGGAGAGAAGCAAGGGAAGGAAGAAGAATAATGCGCAAAGATCCCAAAAGGCAACCTCACAAGTGATTTTTGTGAATGGAATCCTAGAAGGTAATCCAGTGAGAGTATTAATATATCCGGGAGCAACAAAGAATTTCTTGTCTTGCTCTGTTGCAATAAGATTGGGAATGGATCTAGAGAGAGATGGAAGTGAGGAAGTAGAGTTACCAAATGGGCAAATAAAGAGGATTGAATCATTACCTAGATGGGTAACCCTCTTTGTAGGAGAATATCGTGAAGCAATTGAGTGGCGAGTGATACATTTAGCTCGTTATGATGCAATTTTAGGCATGCCATGGATGGAGCAGTACAACCTTATGGTGGATTGGAGGAAGAAAGTAGTTAGAACCCACCAATGGTCAATCATTGGGGTTAAAGAAAAATCACACAAGCAAAAACTGCCTCTATATGTTGTAGGGACGACAACTGTTTATAAGACAAATAGATGTTTTATGGGTCTAATAAGAGAAGTCCAGAGTGCACAACTTGATGGACAAATTCTTGAGAAATTGAAGGATGTGGTGGATGAGTTTCAAGATGTCTTTCCCGATGATCTATCCTAAGGATTACCACCAAAAAGGCAAGTAGATCACAAAATAGAGACACTCCCGGGGAGGACACCTCCTTGTAAGGCCCCATATCGCCTATCACCTCATGAGTTGGAGGAGTGTAAGACTCAAATTGAGGAGATGTTGCAGAAAGGGTTCATCCAACCTAGCGTATCACCATATGGAGTCCTTGTCTTGTTTGTGAAGAAGAAGGATGGTACAATGCGCATGTGCATTGACTATCGGGGTCTCAATCAGCAAATGGTGAAGAACAAATACCCCTTACCTTGCATGGATGACCTGTTTGATCAACTCCATGGAGCGAGATACTTCACCAAACTGGACTTGCGGAGTGGTTACAATCAAATCCAAATTGCAGAGGAGGATGTGTACAAAACCGCCTTTTGCACCAAGTATGGCCACTTTGAGTATCTTGTGATGCCTTTTGGCCTCACCAATGCACCTGCCACTTTCATGAGTCTAATGAATGACATATTTTGTCCATACTTGGATAAGTCTGTTATCGTCTTCTTGGATGATATCTTAGTATATAGTAGCATGATGATAGAACACAAACAACATCTATGAGAGGTCCTCCAGATTCTAAGACAGAATCAATTGTATGCCAAAATCTCAAAGTGTGAGTTTGGCAAGTCTGAAGTAGACTACTTAGGGCATAGAGTAAGTGCAGAGGGCATTCAAGTATTGATAGATAAAATAGAGGTCATTCAAAAATGGAGTGCCCTAGAAGATCAGACTCAACTTAAGAGCTTCTTGTGGTTGATGGGATTCTATCGTAGATTTGTCAAGGACTTCTCCAAGGTTGCACAGCCTTTAACGGCACTACTTGGCAAGAGGAAGAAGTGGACATGGAGAACTACACAAGAGTTGACCTTTCAAGAATTGAAGGCCATCTTGCTACATGCACCAATCTTGAAGTGGTATGACCCAAAACACCCAATCAAGTTGGCTACAGATGCATCTGGCGTAGCAATAAGAGCAGTCCTACCTGGGCGAGAAGGCATTTGTAGTAGAGACAGACCACAAACCTCTAGTCTACCTCGAGACATAGAAGGATCTATCTCGTCACCAAATTCAATGGGCAGAGTGGTGACAATGCTTCAACTTGACAATCTCCTATGTGGAAGGTAAGAAGCAGCTTGCAGATGCATTCACCCGCATGCCAATGGCCAACAACTTGGTGGCAAAGGTTAAGATTAACCCTGAATTTTGGCAAGAGATTCTGGCCGCTACAAAAATGGATCCACAAATTGTAGAAGCACAATCATCCAAAAGTGTCATCAGCACCCAAGGACTCACCTTTCGGGATGGCAGATTATGGATCCCAAATGTCCCAAAATTACGCACCACCATTCTAGCGGAATGTCATGATTCGGCCATTGCAGCTCATGTCGGAGTGGACAAGACCTTCGATGCAGTCAAGCGCCATTACTATTGGCCCAAGATGAGCAACGACGTGATAGACTATGTGCGTAGCTGCCTACTTTGTCAATAGAACAAAGCTTCTAATCAAGCTCCTGCAAGGCTCCTTCAACCTCTCCCCACTCCTACCCAACGTTGGGACCAAGTGAGTATGGATCTCGTCTGTGAATTACCCAAGACCACCTCAGGGTTTGACTCCATTGTGGTCTTTGTGGACCGGCTCAGCAAAATGATTCATGTACGCCCTACCACCAAGGAGGTGACCGCTCCACAACTAGCTCAATTGTACTTAGATGCAGTCTTTGCTCACCATGGCTTGTCTAGAGTAATCATCACCGATAGAGGCACCCAATTCACCAGTTTGTTTTGGCGAACACTCTTTGGTTTCTTCAAAACCAAGTTGGCCATGTCAACAGCTTACCTCCCACAAACAGATGGCCAAACAGAGCGGGCTAATCGCACGATTGAAGACATGTTACGCGGCTTTACCTTAGAAGAGCAAGAGAGGTAGGACACCCTACTCCCGTTGGTGGAATTCGCCTACAACAATTCAGTGAATGCCTCCACCTAGGTCACTCCGTTCTTCCTCATGTATAGTGAGCATCCCTTCACACCTTCTAGCTTGATGAAGATCCGTCCAGTGGCTACCAAGGTCGATGCAGTCAACACATTTGTTTCTAGAATCCAACAAGGTGTGGAGAGCACCAAGCACAAATTACAGATTGTGCAAAATTGACAAAAGCAATATGCTGATGCACACCGTAGGCATATGGAGTTCAATGTTGGGGATCAAGTGTGGCTATCGACAACCAACCTCACGTTAGTTGGACCTCGTAAGCTCAGACCTTGTTTTATTGGACCTTTCTCAATTCTTTGGCGCTGTGGCCTATCACCTTGAGCTCCCACCACACATGAAGATCCATCCAGTGTTCCATTTCTCCCTACTATGCAGATATGCTCCCCAATCAGGCCAGGTTCATTCCACACAGGACATTCGACCTTGTCCGACACTCATTGATGGCACAGAGGAATATGAAGTGGAGCGGATTCTCCAAAAATGCATGCGTGGTACTCGCCATCCACGGGTGGACTATCTAGTACAATGGAAAAGTACTCCCTCTATGAAGCCACCTGGGAGCCCGCTGGCAATTTGGCACATGCACTTGTGTTGGTGCAAGCATTTGAGCAACAATTGCACAACGAGGACGTTGCGTCTTAAAAGGAGGGAGGTCTGTAATACCAAGAGCTAGCCATATGATCTAGATGTGAAATTCGGTTTGGTAACATCTAGAATGATGTTATACATGATGGTCAAAATAGATAAGATAGAAGTATCACCAAAAGAGTACTTCTACTAATAGTGCAGAAACCGAAATAGACTTGAGAACCTTAGAACCAATAGCTAGACATATGATTTAAAGGTGAGAATTGGTTTGGTAACATCTGCAAGGATGTTACACATGATGGACTAAACAAATCAGAAAGAGGTATCACCAAAAGATGACTTCTACTAATAGAGTAGGAACCAAAATATGCTTGAAATCTTTGAAGGCAATTTCGGAGGCTTAAACAAATGAATTAGGCCTCGAAAATGTGTTGATTCCTCGCCCAATGGAGGAAAGGCTGGCCTTCCCTCCTCCTTGCTTTTTCTTGTTGAGAGTTTTCCAATGGTACCTTACGTGATTCTGAGATTCCTACAGGAAGATTCCCTAAAAGATTCCCTCCAGTCAAAGCGTGTTTGACCAACCAGATAGGACCTAGACCAGACATGTCACCCATCCAAGTAAGTAATCCAAGGGTGGAGCTTGCTGATAGGTCATCTATCTATGTCCCTAATCCTAGGGTGGAGCTTCCTTGGAGGAGATCTTCTTTGTCTATATAATAAAGAGAAGGTGCTCCCTTGGGGCATCAAATGTTTGAGTGTGCAATCTGTGTTTTCTCTCTTCTCTTGTCCTCAGAGTATTACAATAGTCCAAAATGTTAATTCTTGGACTTATCCTCCTCCTTGATCGGCAACTTATGATATCCTACTCAAAGATCCAAAGTATTGAAGATCTTTGCATGCCCAATCATATCAAAGATCTCCTCTGGTGTAGGCATGGGATACCAATCAGCCCTTGTCTATATGTTGATAGGATGGTAATCTCCACAAATCTGCCTATTTATGTAGTTGCCATGCATATCTTTCTTGGTTGGCATCATTGTAATTGGTGCATACTCTCCATGTAAAAGACCAAAACCAAGGAGAGAAATAGGAGAATGGAAATTCACATTTGGACACTTGAATGAGGGAAAACTCCGAATGCCTAGCATGAGCTTCAGCCTTGGTATTTATAGGTAGCAAACAAGACCCTTGAAGCTTCTCAAGAAGCTTCCTTGAGCCGCTTTCTTGGAGTGCAAGCCAAGTTAACTAGGAAGCTTCTCAAGAAGCTTCCTTCTAGAAGCCACATACTTGGCGTGCAAGCTAAGGTAGTTAGAAGCTTCTAGAAGCTTCCTTCTAGAAGCTACATGCTTAGGGTGCAAGTTAACTAGTTGGGAACCTTCTTAAGAAACTTCTTAGATGCTTCTAGAATATTCTAGGCTATTTTGTCTTATTCTCTACTTCGTAAGCCCGATTAACTTCATCACTAAACTCCATATTGTTACATATTCCCCTGCCGCTAGTTGGTGACGTCCTCGTCGCCAGTGAAGCTTCAAATTCCTGGATGGCCATCTGTGCATTCTGGAGGTGAGAAAGAGGTTCCCATGTGGCATCATGAAGGGGATACCCTTTCCAAAGGACCTTGTACTCCGTGTGTTGGCGACGGCCTCGTTGAATATGGCAATGCGCAAGGATACGATCAACTTCATACTCCTCATGATCATTGATAGGGATAGGAAGAGGGGGAGGTTGGACTCAAGAGGAAAAGGAAGAAGGGTTAGGAACAAAGGGTTTCAACTTGGAAATATGAAAGACAGGATGGATACGCATGTGACAAGGTAAGGCAAGACGATAAGCAACAGGAGAGATAATGTGGGTGATATCAAAGGGTCCTATCCAATTAGGAGCAAGTTTACGAACTTGGGTATCAAGTGGGAGAGGGAGGTTACTAGAGGATAGCATGACTTTATCACCAACTTCAAAGGTGAGATCACGACGATGATGGTCTGCATATTGTTTTTGGCGATTTTGAGCAACAAGGAGGTGAGATTTGGCTTGTTGGAGAGATTGGGATATAGTGGTCAAGAATGTAGAAGTATGAGGAACGTGAGAGGGAGGGGGAGCAAGAAGGGAATCTGGAACAAGCAGATCTTGGCCAAAATTGAGAAAGAAGGGAGAAAATCCAATGCTTGCCTGTTTGGAATTGTTGTAGGCAAATTCTGCAGCTGCAAGACATTCATCCCAGTTGGTATGGTGGACATTGACAAAGGCCCGCAACATATCCTCCAATGTACGATTGGCGCGTTCGGTTTGTCCATCAGTTTGAGGATGATAGGCTGTGGACAAAGCAAGCTTGGTGCCGAGTATCTGGAAGAGTGCTTGCCAAAACTTCCCGGTAAATTGAGGATCACGGTCGGAGATGAGTACACATGGCATCCCATGATGCTTGAAGACATTGTCGAAGTAGATTTGCGCTAAGGTTGGAGCATCCACGGTATCACAGGTTGGTGCCAAGTGGATTTGCTTACTAAGCTTATCCACAAACACCACAATTGCGGTGTGTCCTTGTTTTGTCTTTGGCAAGGATGTGATGAGATCCAAGCTCACATGCTCCCAACGAGCGGATGGAATGGTGAGTGGTTGAAGGAGTCCACTCGGCTTCTGGTTGCTGGCCTTGTTCCGTTGGCAACTCTCACATGATCGGACAAAGTCTCGAACATCTCGTGTCATGTTGGGCCACCACCATTGGCGTTGGAGGGTGCCCAAGGTCTTGTCCACTCCCATGTGACCAGCTATTGGTAAATCATGGGCTTCTTGAAGGCGCACAAGTCGAAGATCACCTTTGGTTGGAACATAGATCTGGTCTGCATGGAATAAAAGGCCTTCCTTGAAGGAGAAGGTGTTGTACTCCTTGTCGCATGCTGTCAGACGACCGTGTACTATTTGGAAGAAGGGATCTTGTCGTAGAGCTGATTGAAACTCATTGTGGACCTTAGGGTCAATGGACACCGTTGTAATTGCCGCCGTGATAAAAGGAAGATCCTTCAAATCAGGTCGTCGTGATAGAGCATCGGGAATGACATGGAACCGACTTGGTTTGTACTCAAGTTTGATGTCAAACAATTGGAGTTGCTCTTCCCATCGATGATGCCGGCTCTTCATGTGCTCCAAGTGTAAGGTCAACAATGGCTTGTGATCAGTTTGCATGATCACTTGTTTCCCCAAGAGATAATGCCTCCATACCTTGGTGGCATATACCATTGCAAGTTGTTCCCGATCTCAAGCAGAGTAATTTCTTTCCGTTGTATTTAGTCGGCGAGACACAAAGGCAATCGGATGTAGTCCATCTGGAAATTCTTGTTGCAACACAACTCCAATTGCAAAGTTAGAAGCATCAAAATCAACCACACAAGGTAGTTGAGGATCATATGGTTGAAGAATAGGTCTTGAAGACACCATATGCTTTAACTTCTGGAATGCTTCTTCATGCTTGGTGGTCCATTGGAAGCTCGAGTTCTTTCCCAAGAGGTCAGTCAATGGTGCAGCCACGTGAGCATAATAGTGGATGAACCGTCGGTAAAAACTGGCCAGTCCATTGAATGCTCGTACTTCTGTAGCATCCTTCGGGGTAGGCCAATCAGTAATGGCCTTGATCTTCTCTTCTTCCATCTTGATCCCCTCTGATGAGATCTTATGACCCAAGAAGGTAACCTCCTTCTGCCAAAAAGCACATTTTGACTTCTTGCAGTAAAATTTCCATTGTCGTAGTCGTCTTAGGACCTCTCGCACATGATTCACATGTTCTGCCTCTGTCTTGCTATAGATTAAGATATCATCTAAGAACACCACCACGGACCAATCCAATAGTCCCTCCAACACTCGATGCATCTGATCCATGAAGACTGCTGGAGCATTAGTGAGTCCGAAAGGTAGAACTCTCCACTCAAAATGTCCATACCTTGTGCGAAAAGCAGTCTTTTGCACGTCCTCTCCTTCAATAGGAATTTGCCAATAGCCGCTACGAAGATCCAGCTTGGAAAAGTAGCGTGCTCCACTTAGTTGATCAAGCAGGTCATCGATCCGAGGCAAGGGATATGCATTCTTCACGGTTTACTTATTGAGCCCACGGTAATCAATACAGAAACAAAGTCCTCCATCCTTCTTTGGAACAAATAGTACCGGTGCTCCCCATGGAGAGGTACTATGTCGTATGAAATCCTTCTCCAACAACTCTGTAAGTGTTGTTCGCAACTCCTCCAACTCCTTTGGTGAGAGCCGATAGATTGGTCTACTCACTGGAGTACTCCCTAGCAATAACTCGATCTTGAAGGGCATACCTCGATCGGAGGGTAATCCCTTTGGCAGATTATCCAGAAACACATCTGCAAACTCCTGAACTATCCGATCAACCATTGCTTGATGCGGCATTTGGCCCTCTTCCGATTGTTCTTGTGCAATCGGCTTGATCCACACTGCAAATACAGACTTATCGTCCTCCAAAGCTTGCTCTATGGCTGCTTCATTCACAAACTTCCCTTCTAGGGACTCATCTCTCTTCCAAGCTTGCTCCATGGTTGCCTTCCTGGCAAACTTCCCATCTTGGGACTCATCTCCCTTCCAGATTTGCTCTATGGCTACCTTCTCGACAAACTTCCCATCTTGGGACTGACTATTCTTAGGTGTCTTACTCAGAGGTGCCAGACAACCTAATCGGAAATTCCTACCTTGGTGTTGTACTTGAATTTGGTGTCGGGTCCAATCAAATTGAACCTTGTGACATTCAAGCCAAGGTAGACCTAGAATGATATCATAATGTAGAGGTGCCACTATGAACCTCATACACTCCAAATACTCCTTCCCAATCTTGAAGGTAACAGGATGCAAGGTGCGGAATGCAGAACCCTTTCTACCATCCGCCATCATCAAACTACTTCCAATCACTGGCTTGATAGGAATACCCAATTCCTTTGCCACTTGCATAGACATGCAATTCTCTGAGCTTCCAGAATCAACCAAAATTCTACAACCCCGATTAGATATCATACCTTGCAAGTGAAGCAAACTTGCATAGGTCGAGCTTTCAATCCCATTGGAACTAATCAAGCTCCCAGTAGGCGGCTTGAAATCTCCTACTGGGATTCCTCGTTTCCCGGATCATTCCGCTCCACAACCTCCACTTGGGCAACTTGTCGAGGTCGTCCATTCTTGAGTGTACATTCAGCAATGCGATGCCCCAACTGGCGACAATAAAAGCAACCTCCATTTTGTCGTAATCTTTCTCTATCTGCTATGCCAAGTGGTCTTCGCTGGATAGCATCAATCTCCATTGGTACCGGTTCTTCCACTCGTGGTACGGGTAGGTTTTGTGTAGGTCGAGGTCGAGACCAAGTTGTTGCAACTAAGGAATCAAAATGCTCAGCCAATTGCATGGCTTCTTCTACGTTCTGTGGCTCTCGCATGGTCACCTCCAATCTGGTTTGTGACTTCAATCCTCGCACAAATTGATCCAGAACTTCACCTTCTTGGATATCTGGAATTTGCATGATGATATTCTGAAATTGTGTGATGTAGCTTCTCACCGAACCAATCTGCCTCAACTCCGCCAATTTATCTCATGCAGCTCGGGTGGCATTTATAGTCTGAAATCGACCAAGTATTGCATCCTTGAATTCTGCCCATGTCAAAATTGGTGTAACAAATTGTCGTTCAGCTCTTTCTACTCGGAATCACCACCAAAGTTTTGCCACGCCATCCAACTGGCTAGAAGCCAAGAGAATTTGTCTCCGCTCGTCTTGAAGATTGGTGGCTTCAAAGTAACGTTCACAGTCAAACACAAAATTCTCCACTGTGCCTGGAACATTCTTGCCTTCAAACACCTTGGGTTTTGGAAATCAAATGCGATCTTCTCCATCTCGAACTGGCGCTCTGTCTATCTGTTCTTGTCGTTGCTGGTCTCGTTCATCCAACAATCGAGTAAGATGCTCGATTTGTTGTTGCATTGCAAGGATAACATCCGGTATTGCGGCCATTGCTACTACCCTAATCCACTACCCTCAATTTATCTAGTTGATTAACACATAGATACAACACGTCCGCCGTTCTCTATAAGTCACAACTGGAAGCACAAGGGTTCCTCTGACACGGTGATCATATGTAGAAAATCCTACCCAAAGCATGAGGTGATGAATTGTGTGAAACGATGCTTTGGTAATATTTGGACATGAAAGTCCCAATGGTTTGGCGGAAGTGGATTTGGTGGTCCATAAATTCCATCCATCCCATTCCTGCTCTGATACCAATGTAAAAGACCAAAACCAAGGAGAGAAATAGGAGAATGGAAATTCACATTGGGACACTTGAATGAGGGAAAACTCCGAATGCCTAGCATGAGCTTCGGCCTTGGTATTTATAGGTAGCATACAAGACCCTTGAAGCTTCTCAAGAAGCTTCCTTGAGCCGCTTTCTTGGAGTGCAAGCCAAGTTAACTAGGAAGCTTCTCAAGAAGCTTCCTTCTAGAAGCCACCTACTTGGCGTGCAAGCTAAGGTAGTTAGAAGCTTCTAGAAGCTTCCTTCTAGAAGCTACCTGCTTAGGGCGCAAGTTAACTAGTTAGGAAGCTTCCTAAGAAGCTTCTTAGATGCTTCTAGAATATTCTAGGCTATTTTGTCTTATTCTCTACTTCGTAAGCCCGATTAACTTCGTCACTAAACTCCATATTGTTACACTCCATGTGAAATCTCTACCAAACTAGCCTCAAAATGGTTTCTACTCTGGCTCTAAATCAATGCTCTCTCCATATCACTATGTCCATAGGGACGTCAAAAAACTAGTGTATCACTAGTCAGCTCAACCCAAATACCAAGTCCTTTAAGAGCAACCAAATCCTTATATTGAAGGTAAAACAACTTGTGTAGCTCTTCAAAAACCCTAAACTCTTCATCTTTCCCCTCTTGTACGCTTGGGTCCCAAATCTGGCTCCCAAGTATCCTCTGTAATTGATGTACAAGTGGAAGACGTCCTGATTGGCTGCTACAATAGGCTCTTGGGAGCAATAGTGTCATGCTCCCAACCATTAGAAGTCCTAACTTGCGTGTGAAAAACCCCCCTCCACTTTGGCTGCAAGCTCCATACGTCCTCTAGTTGCATCCCAAGTAGACCAAGGGTGTAATATAAGTAGATCATGCTCACATGGATGGTGTAAAAGACCAAGACCAAGGAGAGAAATAGGAGAATGGAAACTCACATTGGGACACTTGAATGAGGGAAAATTCTGAATGCCTAGCATGAGCTTTGGCTTTGGTATTTATAGGTAGCATACAAGGCCCTTGAGAAGCTTCTCAAGAAGCTTCCTTGAGCTTCTTTTTTAGAGTGCAAGCCAAGTTAACCAAGAAGCTTCTCAAGAAACTTCCTTCTAGAAGTTGCCTACTTGGCATGCAAGCTAAGGTAGTTAGAAGCTTGTAGAAGCTTCCTTCTAGAAGTTACCTGCTTGGAGCACAAGTTAACTAGTCGGGAAGCTTCCTAGGTGCTTCTAGCATATTCTAGACTAATTTGGCTTATTCTCTACTTCATTAGTCTTACTAACTACGTCATTAAACTCCATATTGTTACATATTCCCCCACCTCTAGTTGGTGATGTCCTCGTCGCCATTGAAGCTTCAAACTCCTAGATGGCCATATGTGCATTCTGGAGGTGAGAAAGAGATTCCCATGTGGCATCATGAAGGGGATACCATTTCCAAAGGACTTTGTACTCCATATGTTGTTGGCATCCTTGTTGGAAGTGGCAACACGTAAGGATATGATCAACTTTGTACTCCTCATGATCATTGATAGGGATAGGGGAAAGAGGAGGTTGGACTCAAGAGGAAAAAGAAGAGGGATTAGGAACAAAGGGTTTCAACTTGGAAACATTAATACAGGATGGATGCGCATATGACAAGCAAGGCATATGACCAAGCAAGGCAAGTCGATAAGCAATAGGAGAGACAAGTTGGGTGACATCAAAAGGTCCTATCCAATGTGGGGCGAGTTTACAAACTTGAGTATCAAGTGGGAGGGGTAGATTACTAGAGGATAACATAACTTTCTCACCAACTTCAAAGGTGAGATCACGACGATGGTGGTCCGCATATTGTTTTTGACAATTTTGAGTAGCAAGGAGGTGAGATTTGGCTTGTTGGAGAGATTCGGATATGGTGGTCAAGAAGGTTGAAGTATGAGGGACATGAGATGGAGGAGGAGCGAGAAGAGAATCTGAGACAAGCAGATCTTGGCCAAAATTCAGAAAGAAAGGAGAGAATCCAATGCTTGCTTGTTTAGAAGTGTTGTATGCAAACTCCGTAGCTGCAAGACATTCATCCCAATTGGTAAGGTGAATGTTGACAAAGGCACCAAGCTTATCTTCCAAGGTGCAATTTTCACGTTCAGTTTGTCCATCAGTTTGAGGATGATAGGCTGTGGACAAAGCAAGCTTAGTGCCAAGTATCTAGAAGAGGGCAAGGATCACGGTTGGAGATGAGTACATGTGGCATCCCATGATGTTTGAATACATTATTGAAGTAGAGTTGCACCAAGGTTGGAGGATCCAAAGTATCAACCGTTGGTGCCAAATGGATTTGCTTATTAAGCTTATCCACAAACACCACAATTGTTGTATGATCTTGTTGTGTCTTGGGCAAGGAGGTGATGAGATCTAAGCTCACATGTTCCTAACGAGTAGTTGGAATGGGAAGTGGCTGAAGGAGTCCACTTGGCTTCTGGTTATTGGCCTTTTTGCGTTAACAACTCTCACATGATTGGACAAACTCCTAAACATCTTGCATCATGTTGGGCCACCACTATTGGCATTGGAAGGGTACCCAAGGTCTTGTCCACCCCCATGTGACCAGCTATTAGTAAATCATGGGTGTAAAAGACCAAAACCGAGGAGAGAAATAGGAGAATGGAAGCTCACATTGGGACACTTGAATGAGGGAAAACTCCGAATGCCTAGCATGAGCTTCGGCCTTGGTATTTATAGATAGCATACAAGACCCTTGAAGCTTCTCAAGAAGTTTCCTTGAGCCGCTTTCTTGGAGTGCAAGCCAAGTTAACTAGGAAGCTTCTCAAGAAGCTTCCTTCTAGAAGCCACATACTTGGCATGCAAGCTAAGGTAGTTAGAAGCTTCTAGAAGCTTCCTTCTAGAAGCTACATGCTTAGGGCGCAAGTTAACTAGTTGGGAAGCTTCCTAAGAAGCTTCTTAGATGCTTCTAGAATATTCAAGGCTATTTTGTCTTATTCTCTACTTCGTAAGCCCGATTAACTTCATCACTAAACTCCATATTGTTACATATTCCCCTGCCGCTAGTTGGTGACGTCCTCGTCGCCAGTGAAGCTTCAAATTCATGGATGGCCATCTGTGCATTCTGGAGGTGAGAAAGAGGTTCCCATGTGGCATCATGAAGGGGATACCCTTTCCAAAGGACCTTGTACTCCGTGTGTTGGCGACGGCCTCGTTGAATATGGCGACGCGCAAGGATACGATCAACTTCGTACTCCTCATGATCATTGATAGGGATAGGAAGAGGGGGAGGTTGGACTCGAGAGGAAAAGGAAGAAGGGTTAGGAACAAAGGGTTTCAACTTGGAAATATGAAAGACAGGATGGATACGCATGTGACAAGGTAAGGCAAGACGATAAGCAACAGGAGAGATAATGTGGGTGATATCAAAGGGTCCTATCCAATAAGGAGCAAGTTTACAAACTTGGGTATCAAGTGGGAGAGGGAGGTTACTAGAGGATAGCATGACTTTATCACCAACTTCAAAGGTGAGATCACGACGATGATGGTCTGCATATTGTTTTTGGCGATTTTGAGCAACAAGGAGGTGAGATTTGGCTTGTTGGAGAGATTGGGATATAGTGGTCAAGAATGTAGAAGTATGAGGAACGTGAGAGGGAAGGGGAGCAAGAAGGGAATCTGGAACAAGCAGATCTTGGCCAAAATTGAGAAAGAAGGGAGAAAATCCAATGCTTGCCTGTTTGGAATTGTTGTAGGCAAATTCTGCAGCTGCAAGACATTCATCTCAGTTGGTATGGTGGACATTGACAAAGGCCCGCAACATATCCTCCAATGTAGGATTGGCGCGTTCGGTTTGTCCATCAGTTTGAGGATGATAGGCTGTGGACAAAGCAAGCTTGGTGCCGAGTATCTGGAAGAGTGCTTGCCAAAACTTCCCGGTAAATCGAGGATCACGGTCGGAGATGAGTACACGTGGCATCCCATGATGCTTGAAGACATTGTCGAAGTAGATTTGCGCTAAGGTTGGAGCATCCACGGTATCACAGGTTGGTGCCAAGTGGATTTGCTTACTAAGCTTATCCACAAACACCACAATTGCGGTGTGTCCTTGTTTTGTCTTTGGCAAGGATGTGATGAGATCCAAGCTCACATGCTCCCAACGAGCGGATGGAATGGTGAGTGGTTGAAGGAGTCCACTCGGCTTCTGGTTGCTGGCCTTGTTCCGTTGGCAACTCTCACATGATCGGACAAAGTCTCGAACATCTCGTGTCATGTTGGGCCACCACCATTGGCATTGGAGGGTGCCCAAGGTCTTGTCCACTCCCATGTGACCAGCTATTGGTAAATCATGGGCTTCTTGAAGGCGCACAAGTCGAAGATCACCTTTGGTTGGAACATAGATCTGGTCTGCATGGAATAAAAGGCCTTCCTTGAAGGAGAAGGTGTTGTACTCCTTGTCGCGTGCTGTTAGACGACCGTGTACCATTTGGAAGAAGGGATCTTGCTGTAGGGCTAATTGAAACTCGTCATGAATCTTGGGATCAATTGACACCGTCATAATTGCTGCCGCGATGAGAGGAAGAGACTTCAAATCAGGTCGTCGTGATAGAGCATCAGGGATGACATGGAACCGACCTGGTTTGTACTCAAGTTTGATGTCAAACAATTGGAGTTGCTCTTCCCATCGATGATGTCGACTCTTCATGTGCTCTAGGTGTAAGGTCTGCAACAATGGCTTGTGATCAGTTCGCATGATCACTTGTTTCCCCAAGAGATAATGCCTCCATACCTTGGTGGCATATACCATTGCAAGTTGTTCTTGATCTCGAGCAGAGTAATTTCTTTCAGCTGTATTTAGTCAGCAAGACACAAAGGCAATAGGATGTAGTCCATCTGGAAATTCTTGTTGCAACATAACTCCAATTGCAAAGTTAGAAGCATCAAAATCAACCACACAAGGTAGTTGAGGATCATATGGTTGAAGAATGGGTCTTGAAGACACCATATGCTTTAACTTCTGGAATGCTTCTTCATGCTTGGTGGTCCATTGGAAGCTCGAGTTCTTTCCCAAGAGGTCAGTCAATGGTGCAGCCACGTGAGCATAATAGTGGATGAACCGTCGGTAAAAACTGGCCAATCCGTTGAACGCTCGTACTTCGGTAGCATCCTTCGGGGTAGGCCAATCAGTAATGGCCTTGATCTTCTCTTCTTCCATCTTGATCCCCTCTGATGAGATCTTATGACCCAAGAAGGTAACCTCCTTTTGCCAAAAAGCACACTTTGACTTCTTGCAGTAGAATTTCCACTGTCGTAGTCGTCTTAGGACTTCTCGCACATGATTCATGTGTTCTGCCTCTGTCCTATTATAGATTAAGATATCATCTAAGAACACTACCACAGACTGATCCAATAGTCCCTCCAACACCCAATGCATCTGATCCATGAAGACTGCTGGAGCATTAGTGAGTCCGAAAGGTAAAACTCTCCACTCAAAATGTCCATACCTTGTACGAAAGGCAGTCTTTTGCACGTCCTCTCCTTCAATAGGAATTTGCCAATAGCCGCTACGAAGATCTAGCTTGGAAAAGTATCGTGCTCCACTTAGTTGATCAAGCAGGTCATCGATCCGAGGCAAGGGATATGCATTCTTCACGGTTTGCTTATTGAGCCCACGGTAATCAATACAGAAACGAAGTCCTCCATCCTTCTTTGGAACAAATAGTACCGGTGCTCCCCAAGGGGAGGTACTATTCGTATGAAATCCTTCTCCAACAACTCTGTAAGTGTTGTTCGCAACTCCTCCAACTCCTTTGGTGAGAGCCGATAGATTGGTCTACTCACTGGAGTACTCCCTGGCAATAACTCGATCTTGAAGGGCATACCTCAATCAGAGGGTAATCCCTTTGGCAGATCATCCGGAAACACATCTGCAAACTCTTGAACTATCCGATCAACCGTCGCTTGATGCGGCACTTGGCCCTCCTCAGATTGTTCTTGTGCAATCGGCTTGATCTACACTGCGAATACAGACTTATCTTCCTCCAAAGCTTGCTCTATGGCTGCTTCATTAACAAACTTCCCTTCTAGGGACTCATCTCTCTTCCGAGCTTGCTCCATTGTTGCCTTCTTGGCAAACTTCCCATCTTGGGACTCATCTCCCTTCCAGATTCGCTCTATGGCTACCTTATCGACAAACTTCCCATCTTGGGACTGACCAATCTTAGGTGTCTTACTCAGAGGTGCCAAACAACCTAATCGGAAATTCCTACCTTGGTGTTGTACTTGAATTTGGTGTCGGGTCCAATCAAATTGAACCTTATGACATTCAAGCCAAGGTAGACCCAGAATGATATCATAGTGTAGAGGTACCACTACAAACCTCATACACTCCAAATACTCCTTCCCAATCTTGAAGGTAACAGGATGCAAGGTGCGGAATGCAGAACCCTTTCTACCATCCGCCATCATCAAACTACTTCCAATCATTGGCTTGATAGGAACACCCAACTCCTTTGCTACTTGCATAGACATGCAATTCTCTGAACTTCCAGAATCAACCAAAATTCTACAACCCCGATTAGATATCATACCTTGCAAGTGAAGCAAACTTGCATAGGTCAAGCTTTCAATCCCATTGGAACTAATCAAGCTCCCAGTAGGCGGCTCGAAATCTCCTACTGGGATTCCTCGTTTCCCTGATCATTCCGCTCCACAACCTCCACTTAGGCAACTTGTCGAGGTCGTCCATTCTTGAGTGGACATTCAGCAATGCGATGCCCCAATTGGCGACAATAAAAATAACCTCTATTTTGTCGTAATCTTTCTCTATCTGCTGTGCCAAGTGGTCTTCGTTGGATAGCATCAATCTCCATTGGTATTGGTTCTTCCACTCGTGGTACTGGTGGGTTTTGTGTAGGTCGAGGTCGAGACCAAGTTGTCGCAACTAAGGAATCAAAGCGCTCAGCCAATTGCATAGCTTGTTCTACGTTCTGTGGCTCTCGCATGGTCACCTCCAATCTGGTTGTGACTTCAATCCTTGCACAAATCGATCCAGAACTTCACCTTCTTGGATATCTGGAATTTGCATGATGATATTCTAGAATTGTGTGATGTAGCTTCTCATTGAGCCAATCTGCCTCAACTCCGCCAATTTATCTCGTGCAGCTCGGGTGGCATTTATAGTCTGAAATTGACCAAGTATTGCATCTTTGAATTCTGCCCATGTAAAAATTGGTGTAACAATTTGTCGTTCAGCTCTTTCTACTCGGAATCGCCACCAAAGTTTTGCCACTCCATCCAATTGGCTAGAAGCCAAGAGAATTTGTTTCCGCTCGTCTTGAAGATTGGTGGCTTCAAAGTAACGTTCACAATCAAACACAAAATTCTCCACTGTGCCTGGAAGATTCTTGCCTTCAGACACCTTGGGTTTTGGAAATTGAATGCAATCTTCTCCATCTCGAACTGGCGCTCTGTCTATCTGTTCTTGTTGTTGCTGGTCTCGTTCATCCAACAATCGAGTAAGATGCTCGATTTGTTGTTGCATTGCAAGGATAACATCCGGTATTGCCGCCATCGCTACTACTCTATTCCTGTACATGCAATTTATCTAGTTGATTAACACGTAGATACAACACGTCCACCGTTCTCCATAAGTTACAATTGGAAGTATCAAGGGTTCCTCTGACACGGTGATCATATGTAGAAAATCCTGCCCAAAGCGTGAGGTGATGAATTGTGTGAAACGATGCTTTGGTAATATCTGGACATGAAAGTCCCAATGGTTTGGCGGAAGTGGATTTGGTGGTCCATAAATTCCATCCATCCCATTCCTGCTCTGATACCAATGTAAAAGACCAAAACCGAGGAGAGAAATAGGAGAATGGAAGCTCACATTGGGACACTTGAATGAGGGAAAACTCCAAATGCCTAGCATGAGCTTCGGCCTTGGTATTTATAGGTAGCATACAAGACCCTTGAAGCTTCTCAAGAAGTTTCCTTGAGCCGCTTTCTTGGAGTGCAAGCCAAGTTAACTAGGAAGCTTCTCAAGAAGCTTCCTTCTAGAAGCCGCCTACTTGGCGTGCAAGCTAAGCTAGTTAGAAGCTTCTAGAAGCTTCCTTCTAGAAGCTACCTGCTTAGGGCGCAAGTTAACTAGTTGGGAAGCTTCCTAAGAAGCTTCTTAGATGCTTATAGAATATTCTAGGCTATTTTGTCTTATTCTCTACTTCGTAAGCCCGATTAACTTCGTCACTAAACTCCATATTGTTACAATGGGCTTCTTGAAGGTGCACAAGTTGAAGATCACCTTTGGCTAGAACATAGATCTTGTTTGCATGGAATAGAGGGCCTTCCTTGAAGGAGAAGGTGTTGTACTCCTTGTCACTTGTTGTCAGACGACCAAGTACCATTTGGAAGAAAGGATCTTGTTGTAGAGTTGACCAAAACTTGTTATGGACCTTGGGGTCAACTGACACTATCGTAATTGCCGTTGTGATGAGAGGAAGAGACTTCAAATCAGGTCATTGTGATAGCACATCAAGGATGACATGGAACCGACCTGGTTTGTACTCAAGTTTGATGTCAAACAATTGGAGTTGCTCTTCCCATCAATGATGTTGACTCTTCATGTGTTCCAAGTGTAAGGTCTACAACAATGGCTTGTGATTAGTTTGCATGACCACTTGTTTCTCCAAGAGGTAATGCCTCTATACCTTGGTGGCATATACCATTGCAAGTTGTTCCTAATCTCGAGTAGAGTAATTTCTTTCAGCTGTATTTATTTGGTGAGACACAAAGGCAATGGGATGTAGTCCATCTAGGAATTCCTTTTGCAACATAGATCCAATTGCAAAGTTAGAAGCATCAAAATCAACCATACAAGGTAGTTGGGGATCATATGGTTGAAGAATGGGTCTCGAAGACACCATATGCTTTAACTTTTGGAATGCTTCTTCATGCTTGGTGGTCCACTAGAAACTCAAGTTCTTTCCCAAGAGGTTTGTCAATGGTGCAACCACATGAGCATAGTAGTGGATGAACTATCAGTAAAAACTGGCCAATCCATTGAATGCCCGTACTTCTGTTGCATCCTTTGGGGTAGGCCAATCAGTAATGGCCTTGATATTCTCTTCTTCCATCTTGATCTCCTTTGCTGAGATCTTATGATCCAAGAAGGTAATCTCCTTCTGCCAAAAGGCACACTTTGACTTCTTGCAATAAAATTTCCATTGTTGTAGTCGTCTTAAGACTTCTCGCACATGATTCATGTGTTCTTCCTTTGTCTTACTATAGATTAAGATATCATCCAAGAACACCACCACGGATTGATCCAATAGTCCCTCCAACACCCGATGCATCTGATCCATGAAGACTATTAGAACATTAGTGAGTCCAAAAGGTAGGACTGTCCACTCAAAATGCCCATACCTTGTGCAAAAGGTAGTCTTTTGCACATCCTCTCTTTCAATAGGAATTTGCCAATAGCCGCTACGAAGATCTATCTTGGAAAATTAGCGTGCTCCACTTAGTTGATCAAGCAAGTCATCAATCCAAGGCAAGGGATATGCATTCTTCACGGTTTGCTTATTGAACCCACGGTAATCAATACAAAGATGAAATCCTCCATCCTTCTTTGGAACAAATAGTACCGGTGCTCCCCAAGGAGAAGTACTATGTTGTATGAAATCCTTCTCCAACAACTCTATAAGTGTTATTCGCAACTCCTCCAACTCCTTTGGTGAGAGCCAATAGATTGGTCTACTCATTGGAGTACTTTCTAGCAATAACTTGATCTTGAAGGGCAAACCTCAATTGGAGGGTAATCCCTTTGGCAGGTCATCCGGAAACACATGAACTCTTGAACTATCCAATCAACCATTGCTTGATGAGGCTCTTTGCCCTCCTCAAATTGTTCTTGTGCAATCGGTTTGATCCACACCGCAAATACAACTTTATCTTCCTCCAAAGCTTGCTCTATGGCTGCTTTACTAACAAACTTCCCTCCCAAGGACTCATCTCTCTTCCAAGCTTGCTCCATGGTTGTAACAATATGGAGTTTAGTGACGAAGTTAGTTGAGCTTACGAAGTAGAGAATAAGACAAAATAGCCTAGAATATTCTAGAAGCATCTAAGAAGCTTCTTAGGAAGCTTCCTAACTAGTTAACTTGCGCCCTAAGCAGGTAGCTTCTAGAAGGAAGCTTCTAGAAGCTTCTAACTAGCTTAGCTTGCACGCCAAGTAGGCGGCTTCTAGAAGGAAGCTTCTTGAGAAGCTTCCTAGTTAACTTGGCTTGCACTCCAAGAAAGCGGCTCAAGGAAGCTTCTTGAGAAGCTTCAAGGGACTTGTATGATACCTATAAATACCAAGGCCGAAACTCATGCTAGGCATTCGGAGTTTTCCCTTATTCAAGTGTCCCAATGTGAATTTCCATTCTCCTATTTCTCTCCTCGGTTTCGGTCTTTTACATTGGTATCAGAGCAGGAATGGGATGGATGGAATTTATGGACCACCAAATCCACTTCCGCCAAACCATTGGGACTTTCATGTCCAGATATTACCAAAGCATCGTTTCACACAGTTCATCACCTCACGCTTTGGGCAGGATTTTCTACATATGATCACCGTGTCAGAGGAACCCTTGATACTTCCAGTTGTGACTTATGGAGAACGGTGGACGTGTTGTATCTATGTGTTAATCAACTAGATAAATTGAGGGTAGTGGATTAGGGTAGTAGCAATGGCCGCAATACCGGATGTTATCCTTGAATGCAACAACAAATTGAGCATCTTACTCGATTGTTGGATGAACGAGACCAGCAACGACGAGAACAGATAGACAGAGCGCCAGTTTGAGATGGAGAAGATCGCATTCGATTTCCGAAACCCAAGGTGTCTGAAGGCAAGAATGTTCCAGGCACAGTGGAAAATTTTGTGTTTGATTGTGAACGTTACTTTGAAGCCACCAATCTTCAAGACGAGCGGAAACAAATTCTCTTGGCTTCTAGCCAATTGGATGGAGTGGCAAAACTTTGGTGGCGATTCCGAGTAGAAAGAGCTGAACGACAAATTGTTACACCAATTTTTACATGGGCAGAATTCAAAGATGCAATACTTGGTCGATTTCAGACTATAAATGCCACCCGAGCTACACGAGATAAATTGGCGGAGTTGAGGCAGATTGGCTCAGTGAGAAGCTTCATCAAACAATTCCAGAATATCATCATGCAAATTCCAGATATCCAAGAAGGTGAAGTTCTGGATCGATTTGTGCAAGGATTGAAGTCACAAACCAGATTGGAGGTGACCATGCGAGAGCCACAGAACATAGAAGAAGCCATGCAATTGGCTGAGCGTTTTGATTCCTTAGTTGCGACAACTTGGTCTCGACCTCGACCTACACAAAACCTACCCGTACCACGAGTGGAAGAACCGGTACCAATGGAGATTGATGCTATCCAGCGAAGACCACTTGGCACAGCAGATAGAGAAAGATTACGACAAAATGGAGGTTGCTTTTATTGTCGCCAGTTGGGGCATCGCATTGCTGAATGTCCACTCAAGAATGGACAACCTCGACAAGTTGCCCAAGTGGAGGTTGTGGAGCGGAATGATCCGGGAAACAAGGAATCCCAGTAGGAGATTTTGAGCCGCCTATTGGGAGCTTGATTAGTTCCAATGGGATTGAAGGCTCGACCTATGCAAGTTTGCTTCACTTGCAAGGTATGATATCTAATCGGGGTTGTAGAATTTTGGTTGATTCTGGAAGTTCAGAGAATTGCATGTCTATGCAAGTGGCAAAGGAATTGTGTATTCCTATCAAGCCAGTGATTGGAAGTAGTTTGATGATGGCGGATGGTAGAAAGGGTTCTGCATTCCGCACCTTGCATCCTGTTACCTTCAAGATTGGGAAGGAGTATTTGGAGTGTATGAGGTTCGTAGTGGCACCTCTACATTATGATATCATTCTAGGTCTACCTTGGCTTGAATGTCATAAGGTTCAATTTGATTGGACCCGACACCAAATTCAAGTACAACACCAAGGTAGGAATTTCCGATTAGGTTGTCTGGCACCTCTGAGTAAGACACCTAAGAATAGTCAGTCCCAAGATGGGAAGTTTGTCGAGAAGGTAGCCATAGAGCAAATCTGGAAGGGAGATGAGTCCCAAGATGGGAAGTTTGCCAGGAAGGCAACCATGGAGCAAGCTTGGAAGAGAGATGAGTCCCTAGAAGGGAAGTTTGTGAATGAAGCAGCCATAGAGCAAGCTTTGGAGGACGATAAGTCTGTATTTGCGGTGTGGATCAAGCCGATTGCACAAGAACAATCTGAAGAGGGCCAAGTGCCGCATCAAGCAATGGTTGATCGGATAGTTCAGGAGTTTGCAGATGTGTTTCCGGATGATCTGCCAAAGGGATTACCCTCCGATCGAGGTATGCCCTTCAAGATCGAGTTATTGCCAAGGAGTACTCCAGTGAGTAGACCAATCTATCGGCTCTCACCAAAGGAGTTGGAGGAGTTGCGAACAACACTTACAGAGTTGTTGGAGAAGGATTTCATACGACATAGTACCTCTCCGTGGGGAGCACCGGTACTATTTGTTCCAAAGAAGGATGGAGGACTTCGTTTCTATATTGATTACCGTGGGCTCAATAAGCAAACCGTGAAGAATGCATATCCCTTGCCTCGGATCGATGACCTGCTTGATCAACTAAGTGGAGCACGATACTTTTCCAAGCTGGATCTTCGTAGCGGCTATTGGCAAATTCCTATTGAAGGAGAGGACGTGCAAAAGATTGCTTTTCGCACAAGGTATGGACATTTTGAGTGGAGAGTTCTACCTTTTGGACTCTCTAATGCTCCAGCAATCTTCATGGATCAGATGCATCGAGTGTTGGAGGGACTATTAGATCGGTCCGTGGTGGTGTTCTTAGATGATATCTTAATCTATAGCAGGACAGAGGCAGAACATGTGAATCATGTGCGAGAAGTCCTAAGACGACTACGACAGTGGAAATTTTACTGCAAGAAGTCAAAGTGTGCTTTTTGGCAGAAGGAGGTTACCTTCTTGGGTCATAAGATCTCATCAGAGGGGATCAAGATGGAAGAAGAGAAGATCAAGGCCATTACTGATTGGCCTACCCCGAAGGATGCTACAGAAGTACGAGCATTCAATGGACTGGCCAGTTTTTATCGACGGTTCATCCACTATTATGCTCACGTGGCTGCACCATTGACTGACCTCTTGGGAAAGAACTCGAGCTTCCAGTGGACCACCAAGCATGAAGAAGCATTCCAGAAGTTAAAGCATATGGTGTCTTCAAGACCTATTCTTCAACCATATGATCCTCAACTACCTTGTGTGGTTGATTTTGATGCTTCTAACTTTGCAATTGGAGTTGTGTTGCAACAAGAATTTCCAGATGGACTACATCCAATTGCCTTTGTGTCTCGCCGACTAAATAATACAGCGGAAAGAAATTACTCTGCTCGGGATCAAGAACAACTTGCAATGGTATATGCCACCAAGGTATGGAGGCATTATCTCTTGGGGAAACAAGTGATCATGCGAACTGATCACAAGCCATTGTTGCAGACCTTACACCTAGAGCACATGAAGAGTCGACATCATTGATGGGAAGAGCAACTCCAATTGTTCGACATCAAACTTGAGTACAAACCAGGTCGGTTCCATGTCATCCCTGATGCCCTATCACGACAACCTGATTTGAAGTCTCTTCCTCTCATCACGGCAGCAATTACAACGGTGTCAATTGATCCCAAGATTCATAACGAGTTTCGGTTAGCCCTACAGCAAGATCCCTTCTTCCAAATGGTACACGGTCGTCTAACAGCACGCGACAAGGAGTACAACACCTTCTCCTTCAAGGAAGGCCTTTTATTCCATGCAGACCAGATCTATGTTCCAACCAAAGGTGATCTTCGACTTGTGCGCCTTCAAGAAGCCCATGATTTACCAATAGCTGGTCACATGGGAGTGGACAAGACCTTGGGCACCCTCCAACGCCAATGGTGGTGGCCCAACATGACACGAGATGTTTGAGACTTTGTCCGATCATGTGAGAGTTGCCAACGGAACAAGGCCAGCAACCAGAAGCCGAGTGGACTCCTTCAACCACTCGCCATTCCATCTGCTCGTTGGGAGCATGTGAGCTTGGATCTCATCACATCCTTGCCAAAGACAAAACAAGGACACACGGCAATTGTGGTGTTTGTGGATAAGCTTAGTAAGCAAATCCACTTAGCACCAACCTGTGATACCGTGGATGCTCCAACCTTAGCACAAATCTACTTTGACAATGTCTTCAAGCATCATGGGATGCCACGTGTACTCATCTCCGACCGTGATCCTCGATTTACCGGGAAGTTTTGGCAAGCACTCTTCCAGATACTCGGCACCAAGCTTGCTTTGTCCACGGCCTATCATCCTCAAACTGATGGACAAACCAAACACGCCAATCGAACCTTGGAGGATATGTTGCGGGCCTTTGTCAATGTCCACCATACCAACTGGGATGAATGTCTTGCAGCTGCAGAATTTGCCTACAACAATTCCAAACAGGCAAGCACTGGATTTTCTCCCTTCTTTCTCAATTTTGGCCAAGATCCGCTTGTTCCAGATTCTCTTCTTGCTCCCCCTCCCTCTCAGGTTCCTCATACTTCTACATTCTTGACCACTATATCCCAATCTCTCCAACAAGCCAAATCTCACCTCCTTGTTGCTCAGAATCACCAAAAACAATATGCAGACCATCATCGTCGTGATCTCACCTTTGAAGTTGGTGATAAAGTCATGCTATCCTCTAGTAACCTCCCTCTCCCACTTGATACCCAAGTTCGTAAACTTGCTCCTAATTGGATAGGACCCTTTGATATCACCCACATTATCTCTCCTGTTGCTTATCGTCTTGCCTTACCTTGTCACATGCGTATCCATCCTGTCTTTCATATTTCCAAGTTGAAACCCTTTGTTCCTAACCCTTCTTCCTTTTCCTCTCGAGTCCAACCTCCCCCTCTTCCTGTCCCTATCAATGATCATGAGGAGTACGAAGTTGACCGTATCCTTGTGCGTCGCCATATTCAACGAGGCCGTCACCAACATACGGAGTACAAGGTCCTTTGGAAAGGGTATCCCCTTCATGATGCTACATGGGAACCTCTTTCTCACCTCCAGAATGCACAGATGGCCATCAAGGAATTCGAAGCTTCACTGGCGACGAGGACGTCACCAACTAGCGGCGGGGGAATATGTAACAATATGGAGTTTAGTGACGAAGTTAGTTGAGCTTACGAAGTAGAGAATAAGACAAAATAGCCTAGAATATTCTAGAAGCATCTAAGAAGCTTCTTAGGAAGCTTCCTAACTAGTTAACTTGCGCCCTAAGCAGGTAGCTTCTAGAAGGAAGCTTCTAGAAGCTTCTAACTAGCTTAGCTTGCACGCCAAGTAGGCGGCTTCTAGAAGGAAGCTTCTTGAGAAGCTTCCTAGTTAACTTGGCTTGCACTCCAAGAAAGCGGCTCAAGGAAGCTTCTTGAGAAGCTTCAAGGGACTTGTATGATACCTATAAATACCAAGGCCGAAACTCATGCTAGGCATTCGGAGTTTTCCCTTATTCAAGTGTCCCAATGTGAATTTCCATTCTCCTATTTCTCTCCTCGGTTTTGGTCTTTTACAATGGTTGCCTTTCTCGAAAACTTCCTATCTTGGGACTCATCTCCCTTCCAGATTTGCTCTATGGCTACCTTCTCAATGAACTTCCCATCTTGGGACTGACTATTCTTAGGTGTCTTACTCAGAGGTGCCAAACAACCTAATCAGAAATTCCTACCTTGGTATTGTACTTGAATTTGTTGTTAGGTCCAATCAAATTGAACCTTATGACATTCAAGCCAAAGTAGACCCAGAATGATATTATAGTGTAGAAGTGCCACTACAAACCTCATACACTCCAAATACTCCTTCCCAATATTGAAGGTAACATGATGCGAGGTGCGGAATGCAAAACCCTTTCTACCATCCGCCATCATCAAACTACTTCCAAACACTGGCTTGATACGAATACTCAAATTCCTTTGCTACTTGCATAAACATGTCATTTTTTTTGAACTTCCAAAATCAACCAAAATCCTACAACCTTGATTAGATATCGTTCCTTGCAAGTGAAGCAAAATTTTATAGGTTGAGCTTTCAATCCCATTGGAACTAATCAAGCTCCTAGTAGGCGGCTCAAAATTTCCTACTGGGATTCCTCTTTTCCTTGATCATTCTATTCCACAATCTCCGTATGGGTAACCTGTTGAGGTCACCCATTCCTAAGTCAACATTTAGCAATGAGATGTCCAACTTGGCGACAATAAAAACAACCTCTATTTTGTTGCAATCTTTCTCTATCTGTTGTACCAAGTGGTCTCTGTTGGATAGCATCAATCTTCATTGGTGCCGGTTCTTCCACCCGTGCATAGTGTATTAGTAGGCCTTGTGTAGGTCGAGGTCAAGACCAAGTTGTCGCAACCAAGGACGCTTAGCCAATTGCATGGCTTCTTCTACGTTTTGTGGTTCCCGCATGGTCACCTCCAATTTGGTTTGTGACTTAAATTCCCACACAAATTGATCCAGAACTTCACCTTCTTGTATATCTAGAATTTGCATAATGATGTTCTGAAATTTTGTGATGTAGCTCCTTATTGAGCCAAATTGCTTCAACTCCATCAATTTATCTCGTGCGGCTTGGGTGGCATTTATAATTTGAAACCGTCCCAATATTGCATTCTTGAACTCTGCCCATGTCAAAATTGGTACAACAATTTTTTGTTCAGCTTGCTCCACTCAAAATTGCCACCAAAGTTTTGCCACACCATCTAATTGGCTAGAGTCCAAGAGAATCTATTTCAGTTCATCTTGAAGATTGGTGGCTTCAAAGTAACGTTCACAATCAAACACAAAATTCTCCACTATGTCGGGAAGATTCTTGCCTTCAAACACCTTGGGTTTTGGAAATTGAATGAGATCTTCTCCATCTCAAATTGGCACTCTCTCTATATGTTCTTGTCGTTGCTGATCTCCTTCATCCAGCAATCGAGTAAGGTGCTCGATTTGTTGATGCATCGCAAGGATAATGTTTGGTATTGCTGCCATAGCTACTACTCTATCCCACTACTCCCAATTTATCTGATTGATTAACACATAGATGCAGTACGTCCACCATTCTCTATAAGTTACAACCGGAAGTATCAAGGGTTCTTCACACACGATGATCATATGTAGAAAATCTTACCCAAAACACAAGGTGATGAATTGTGTGAAATGATGCTTTGGTAATATTTGGACATGAAAATCCCAATGGTTTGGCGGAAGTAGATTTGGTGGTCCATAAATTCCATCCATCCAATTCTTGCTCTGAAACCAATGTAAAAGACCAAGACCAAGGAGAGAAATAGGAGAATGGAAACTCACATTAGGACACTTGAATGAGAGAAAGCTCCGAATGCCTAGCATGAGCTTCAGCTTTGGTATTTATAGGTAGCATACAAGGCCCTTGAGAAGCTTCTCAAGAAGCTTCCTTGAACCACTTTCTTAGAGTGCAAGCCAAGTTAACCATGAAGCTTCTCAAGAAACTTCCTTTTAGAAGTTGCCTACTTAGCGTGCAAGCTAAGCTAGTTAGAAGCTTGTAGAAGCTTCCTTCTAGAAGTTACCTGCTTGGGGTGCAAGTTAACTAATTGGGAAACTTCCCAAGAAACTTCCTAGATACTTCTAGCATATTCTAGGCTAATTTGGCTTATTCTCTACTTCATTTAGCCTTACTAATTATGTCGCTAAACTCCATATTGTTATAGATGGTCCAAGTAGACCACTCTCCCTAGTAGTCATTGGCTATATCCCAAGAATTCCTTGTCCACTTGGTCCATCACCCCCAGCATGTGCTTGAATTGTCTCAATAGGCATAGAGCTCGCAAGTGTTCAAGTGGTGATGCCTATCAAGAGTATCCTATGTTGCTTTGCCAAGCCAAGGCTCACAATCTATGTCAAAGAGTTTAGGTCCATAGCCTACCTTAACACTTGATGCTTAGATGCCTCTAACACTACTAGAACAACAATAATACTAGTGCAAAAACCCATTGCCTACTCCCTCTCATTGGCGTTAAGCTCCATCAACTACTATAACTATGAGTCCCAAACAAGTCTAGGACCTCCCTCTCAATAAGCATAGGAGCCTTGGAAACTCAAAAGTGTGGGAAAAGTGGCTTGGGGTTGTCCAACTAGGTTCACCATGGCCATAGGTGACCTATCAACCACACCACCATTTGAAATTGATGCCCAACATCCAAGATGTCATCATTAGTTCTAGACGTTGAATCCCATCATAAGCACATTACAAAACCTATTTGGGTAAGAGGTTAAAAAACAAAGACAAAGACCATGAACTCGTGATACCACTTTGGATGCATCCAATAACACGTTATATCCCATCTAAGAATAGATATGATGTGTACTTGCCACCACTGGGTGTGAGAATCACCCATCAAAGAGATATTCTCCAAATGTAAGTTGGAAAATATCTAGATTGATGAACCTAGAGATGTTGTAATATACATAACATCTCTCAAAACACACCAAAACACCTAAAGACCCAAACCTCAACAAACACGTGTATGTTCTTAACATGGCCATCCAAAAATCACCAAATGAATGGGACTATGTCTCTCTAGATCCTATACTCCCAACAAGAAAATGTTTGCTTATAAGGTCTTTTGGTAGCTCCTAATTTTTGATCTCAATAATAACTAAAGATACTGATAGGCCAAGTGTGCCACATGATGTAGAGAGACTTGCTTAGCAATCTCATCTCTCTTTACATACAAGTACCAATGTACTTGTATACTCGCTTGTAGTGTTGCAACTAGTCCAGTGCTAATCCTACCAAACAACTCTATTAGACATATTTCCTCTACTAGATATTACCAAGCAATGAGTTTGATATCCAGAGGTGTCAAGGTAATAAACTTTGGAAGCTCATCCTCACATTGGTCTCTTGGTGGTACAAAGACTCCACTCCAAGCTTGTTGCATCAAATAATCTACATACTATTGTAATGCCTCCTCTGAACTCCACCAGAACATCCAAGGTGGATGGAATGATCCTACTAGTACTCCAAATCCGAGTGATCTCCTTTGATACTGGAGTATCCTTTACATTGGTGTTCCCCTCTAATAAGTCACTAGGCCAAGTAATAGAACCACCAAAAGCTGAAATTGATGCAACCATGGTCCCAGATTATAGTGAGCCAAGACTACCATTACTAAAGCATACTGGTAGACAACGTACCCATCCCTCACCTGACTGCCAATCTGGTCTAGAGGAAGCTATCTACTTCCAATAGTCAATATTGAAACCCATGGGGTATAACATTGCTCTCCTAACTAACACATAATATGATTTAGCTATTGTTGCAATGGCCTAAGCTCTCATCATAGAGCTATTAGTCAAATGATTGGGCTGATCTGGATAGTGAGCTCTAGAACCAATTCCTAGAGATGTCTAGATCTGAAATGGACACCTCTTCACATCAGTCTTCCGTAACTCCAGACCAACAACTTTAGTCTCCCCCAACATAAGAGGTTGTGCAATAGAGTCTAGTAAGACCCTCTATGGTGTATAGACCTACCTTTCCAAAAGGTCCCACCAAATGGAAAATCCTCCTCTGGTTATCCAATAGGACAACTCCAAGTGTGAACCGCACTCGCTCAAAGACCGGTCTAGTTGGTAGCTCCTCCAATTTAACCACTATTGCGTGCCATAAACCATTGGTTGTTGAGCGGATCCCATGCTCCTCAACCAAGTCAGCTCCACTATCAACCACCTTTGCTCTAGAACCAAGAACCACATCATTCCTACTCTTAGAAAGTGTGGCAACCAATCAAAACATTGGAGGTGGATCAACTCCTAATGTAAACATGTCATTGGTTGAGAATAAAGGGAAGCGCATAATCAACTAAGTTGCCCCCAACATTGAGCTAGACTAAATCTGTGTAGTAGCAAAAGGCTGACTAGTAGGTAGTCTATCATGCATCTCATCACCACCTACCACACTTGCATTAGGACATTTAGGAGCCATGGATGTTGTCTGTAGTGCCTCAAAGAGTGTAAAAGATTGGGGATGTTTGACCTATCTACTAGCGTCTCTTGTTTGTGGGTCCAACTCCATTGATGCTCCTCTAAGCTCTAGAGCACGTACTACACTCCTAGTAATTACGTTAGATGCATCCACTTGTGTTGTTCCACACATGAAGTCCAAGACATCTCTATCACCAACATGTGAGGTGGAAGCCTCAGAATGCAAATTTGATCTCCTCTGAGCTATGGCCATGCTAGCTAATTTATGCTCCAACTACTCAATCCAAGTAGTCATAACTGTATCAAAAGTAAAGGCAAGTATTGCATCCCTACCACCTCGTCCTCCATGATATGGAGCTCCTCTACCACCTGCCATAGTACCTCTCCCACTCCGTAACTTCAGGTGTAGGTCAAAGTATGACCAAATCTATGGCAATGGTCACACTGTCTCCATGCCGGCTGAGATGCACTAGAGATATCAAGTCCGCTGCCTTGAGTGCACTTTCTCTTGTGGTTAGGTCCATTATAAGTCCAACAAACAACACCACCACTCACTGGCTATTGTTGACCCAAAATGAAGGTAAGGGCCTAGCTACACTAGGCCTTCCACTTGCTCCATAAGATTTGGGCTGTCCACCCTATCCTTAGAAGCCAACATGGCATGGTGCGCTCTACTACACTCTAAAAGAAGTAACAATTGTGGATGGGATCTCCCTACCAAATCCAGATGTCACTCTCTCTTCCACTATCTTAACCTCACTATGCTTAGCCAAACCAAAGACTACTACCAAAGTAAGTGAAGTATCATGTAGCATCACGTACTCTATGTCGTAACTCCCAATCAAGAATCCCATACCAAAATTAGACTGCTTGGGCCTCTATAACTCCTTGCATAAAATTAATCAATCGTCTCATGCAAGTGTATGCCTCAAGTATGCTCTTTGTAATACCAATAACTAGACACATGATCTAGGGATGAAATTTGGTCTAGTAACATCTGGGAGGATGTTATACATGATGAACTAAGTAGATCAGATAGAGGTATCACCAATAGAGTACTTCTACTAATAGGCCAAAAACCAAAACATGCTTGAAGACTCTAGAATCAATAGCTAGATATATGATCTAAAGGTAGAATTTATGTTGGTGATATCTGGAAGGATGGTAAACATAATGAACAAAGTAGATCATGTACAGATATCGCCAAAAGAGCACTTCTACTAGTAGGGTAGAAACCAAATTTCAGAGGCAATGTCAGAGGCCTAAACGGATGAATTAGGTCTCAAAAATGTGTATAAACCCCCTCCCCCCCCCCCAAATGGAGGAAGGCTGGCCTTCCCTCCTCCTAGTTTGTCTCACCAAGAGATTTTCAACAGTACCTCATCCACGTGATTCTAAGATTCTTATAGGAAGATTCCCCAAAATATTCCCTTTGGTCAAAGCCTGTTTGACCAACAAGATAGGACCAGGACCAACATGTCACCCATCCAAGCAAGTAATCTAAGGGTGGAGCTTGATGACATGTCATCTATCCATGTACCTAATCCTATGGTGGAGCTTCCTTGGAGGAGATCTTCCTTGGCTATATAATAAAGAGAAGGTGCTCCTTTGGGGCATCAAAGGATTGAGTGTGAAATTTTTGTTTTCTCTCTTGAAGAGTTCTCTTGTCTTCACAATATTACACTCTCTCTAGCCTTCCATTGGAACTCCTACAAGCTCCTCAGCTTGTCAATTTGCACTTCCTGGTAGTTCTACCTTAAACATTAGAAGAAATCCATCATGGGATTAAACCCCAATACTACATCAACGTCTTGTAATATCACCATTTCCAGTAGATCCACCAATGCTACTAGAGCTAGAACTCATGGGTATTGCCGATCTATCCCTAGAAACCAAGCTTGAAGTGATGGAAATGTAGTTTGGAGACCAATAATATCTCTATAGCTCAATCTCCTCCAAGCAAGCTCTCTTGAACTCATGATAGTCATCTATTGGTGGACCCTTCAAGTGCTGAAACAACCCTTTCCTTGCCATAAAGGGTGTGAATAAAGTCAAGTTCCGCATCTATTACAGATCACACCAACTATCAAACTCTTGGATGAAATCATCCAACTCAATGGTACCCATTGTAGCAAAGTAATGCTTGGAGCCTCTGGAGGCCCCATAAATCTTGTCCATGTCCCACAATAACAACGCAAACACACCAAGTGCACTCTCAATTGAATCAACTCCTGTGTCAAACTTCAACTCAGAGTCAATCTTCTCCCTCATTGGGACTTGAAATACAAGTTGACATCAAGCGCCACTCCAAGTAAACCCACTACGTATTGCAATGCTATCTCTTTTGGAATTCTCAAAGAACTCCGTAGTAACAAAGTAACAATAAATTGCAAACTACAACGTAACCACTAGAAGTATCTCACCAAGGATCACCACCAAGTGCCAACACCACCAATCGTACACCACCCACTAATGTAGCTCTAACTATGATGACTACACTAGGGGAAAAAGCAACCTATAACCTTCCATCACAACACGCACTCTCATGGTCTATAGGTCATCACTTCTTACCTCATTGGAGAAAAACACAAATAGTCTGACTGGTCATCACTCTAGCCTCACTATTGAGATCACACCAAAGCACCAACGCCCTAAAGTCAAGGCACCTCATACAAACATGGTGCACAAATAGGAAGCAGAGAATGGAAATTCCAAGTACAAGAAATCCAAACAAAAACCTTCTATCTCATAAATAAACAGCAGACTAACTTGGCAACCATTTTGGCATAATAAGAGTTATCTACTTACTAAGCTACCAAGATCACCAAGAATAGGATTAAAATGACATTCCTAGCCAAAACCTATAACCTTCCATCACAACACACACTCTGATGGTCTGTAGATCATCACTTCTTACCTCATCGGAGAAAAACACAAATAGTCTGATTGGTCATCACTCTAGCCTCACTACTGAGAGCACACCAAAGCACCAATGCTCTAAAGTCAAGGCACCTCATACAAACATGGTGCACAAATAGGAAGCAGAGAATGGAAATTCCAAGTACAAGAAATCCAAACAAAAACCCTCCATCTCATAGATAAACAACAGACTAACTTGGCCACCATTTGGCATAATAAGAGTTATCTACTTACTAAGCTACCAAGATCACCAAGAATAGGATTAAATTGACTTTCCTAGCCAAAACTACATGTGTATAGATATCAATGGAACAATCACTATGACAACAAGTGAGGGTGGACTAGTTGGCTAGGGCACTAGTCTAAGAGCCAAAGATCTAGGGCCCAAACCCCGTTGCACACAATCTAGTATGGTGGACAAATTTTGCAAAATAATAACCAAAAACTAATCTAAATTAGCTAGCCTCATGCCAACAACCTAGCTTGTTTGCACTTTTAGGCATCAAAGCCTCTAAATGCCCAAATGAGGTCTTTCTTCTTGCCACTTCAAACCCTCTTTAAATCTGGCCAAGCTTTTCCAATTTGAGCCAAAATCTGACATAAATCTGATGTAAATCCTCCACCAAATCTGAAATAAATCTGACGTAACTTCTCTACATTTGGTAGACTATTAAATCCTCCACTAAATCTACACTCGAGCCAAATTGAAAGGATGAGGTTCTCCAAATCACAAATTCAAGTGAATGGGTTCCCAATTCCGCTTTCAATTTTGACTTTCAAGTTCAACTTGATCTAATTTCACCTCTTGGTCTCAAATCAAACACCATTGCTTGAAATTGACTCTATTTTCAAGGAAATTTGGCCAGCGCTTTCACACACCATCTACCTCACAGCCAAATCTGCATCAATTCAAAAGAGCTTTTACATACAATCACTCTCAGTGAAAATATGAACCACAATCAAGTTACCAACGATCAGCAACGATTAGTATGGCTTGGAGATACCACCAACACCCTCAATCTTTGCACACGATTTCCCCCTGACTTCACTTTGTTGATGTGAGCAGTTTGTTTTCAACTCGAATCACATTCAATCAAATCAGTACTTGATATGTCATTCAACAATATGCCAACAATTGTCCATCAATTACAATCAAACCACACACACTCTAGCTAAGAGATTCTAGGTGATGCTCGCCGGCTTCTGTTCACCATAGCAAGGAACTCGGAGGCTCAACATCAAAGAAGTGAGCTCTCTGGAGCTACACTTTGAAAGTATACCCATTGATCTCGACCTAGGTCCCCAATCCTAATGATCCCGCTATCGGCACACTCAATAATGTGAACGATGCAAGTGACCGTGGCTTCACCATGTAATCAGTACCCATAATATAAAATCTGACCATCGATAAATAATCTATTAGTAACTATCAAAATAACTCGTGACTATCTACACTATTACTCCAACATCCAAGCAATCTAGGTGCAATGCTACAAATGACATGACAAATATAACACTAAACTGACAAAAAAAATTGACACTAACTGCTAGGAAAACCTTACATAGACCATCAACGTCATATGATGCAATACTCCAATAGATTGGAGTATGACTAACTTAAATATGACTTGCTACAACACGACAGTACAATTGCCCACATATTACAAAGAATATGAAGTCCAATCCAAATACGTTTCGGACATGTAAGCGGAATGAGGAGCTTAGGTCTGAGCTGAACCGACAATTGACACGTTGAATGATCTTCCACAACTTGACAGGTCTATTGCGCCAGTGAGTGAGAGAGCAGAGATGGACTTAACAGTACTCCAACATTGGCACTTAAGCTTGAAGGAGTTGGACTTCAAGTTGGTATAAAGACTTAACACTATCCCAACGCTTGATGTTTGATTTTGTCCGTCTATGTTGGCATTGAACTTTTCAGACAACTAGACTTTGTTTTTATAAACATTCATTACTTTTCATTAACACGTAAAGAAGCAAACTCAGTAGTTCGATGAAATTCTTAAACCAAAATAACCTGGTCAGAAGTAATCTTGCCTTGTGGGGAAAGGTCTGAAGCAGTCCCACACAACCTACTTACCACGTTGATCCACAACAAGCTGTCAGCTAAGACAAGCAAATGCCACATTGGTTGGTCCATGTCAACTTAGGGACAGTGTTAAGTCTTTCTGCCAACTTGGGTGCCGTTAAGTCTATATGCCAAAGTAAAAAAGGCGACCGCGTAGGAAAAATGAAGGATGGGAAGACCCCATCAAGCCGTACAAGGGAGAGACAAAAAAGGTAACATGGGGCTAAGCCCCAATAGAGTCTGTATGAGAAATCTGCCCTACCGCACCTAAGATATCCAAGCTATGCAAGTCGTACGGTCTACACACAACTGGAGCATCCGAAGAAACATCACCTAATGTGATTTCTCTCCTATGGATTGCACCAGCCATTGCTCTCTGTAGAGCAATGGATACACGCTGTCTAAAGTAAGCTACAAAGTATGAGAGTGAGAGTGGTACCCCCTGCCGCCTAACGTGATAAGCTCTCGCGCACTCCCTGACAAATATGCCGTGTCCATCGCTCCATATAACTCCAAGGCTAGAGGAACAAAGAGGTGACCTTGCTGCATGCCCCTATACTTGGAGACCTTGCGACCTGCTGCTGCACTCGCCGCCCATCCAGGGGGATGGGTAATCACTCCCTCTAAAACTATATCTCGCGTAGGGTCCGTCACCACGACATCCGCTACTGTCACCTGATCATCTCGGACCAAGTATAAGTCTGCCCTGACACGTGTCATCTGCAACGCATACGAACGCTCCCTCCAAGCCAAGTATCCACTCTCTCGTGCCATAGCAAACACTATGTCTCTAATGGCATCATGGGTAGCTATCCTCTGTCCTCCAAAAGGACACCGTGTTATGTGGACCGCCGCTGCATCTAGTGTAGAACCAACTCTCAACTCACAACTCACAAGTGAGTAGTGAAGATGCAGATGGGTGGACCAAACCTAGGTGAAACCTCATCGCTGTAGAGAAAGTAGCCGGTGCGAGTCGGAAAGCCCTAATGCATGGTCAAGCTAGGATCCACGAGCCTGCACCCTTGCCGGAGCAAGAGCGTAGACGTGCTCTAGTAGCCTGAGGAATGGACGAGTCAACTAAGAGAGAATGTAGCGTATGCTCACACTGTCGCTCCATCAAGGAAGACTATAGACCTCTAGTCCAATCTGACGATAGTGAAGCAAACGGTGGAAAACCCTCTCGTGCTCATGGACATAGACTATCTCTCGTCTGCCGCAATAACACCTGGAGAGAAAAGGATCCTCCCTCCACCTCTGTCACATAAGTCTCCAAAACCGGCCTATCAACAACCACAAAACGAGAGGCAAGTAGGGGTGCCGAGAGAGCCCAACTACCCAAAAACGCTATAGGTGCCATCTCCTCCATAGAAAGCAAGCCAACCCCACAACATGAGATCGGTAGAGCCGTCTGTCTACGTGCCAAATCCCCTGTCACACACTCAAAAGTCCTTGGTCCAATAATATCACCAAAGACTCCCATAATCCTCCTATCAAATGCTCTCAGACGTGATAGGAAGGACGATGAGGGGGGAACTGTACGAATGAGGTAGGATGGTCGACGAGCAATACTGGAAGAGAGTATACCAAATGCCACTTGCGGATCTCCTAGTAATGGAAGGTCATCCACATGGAGAACATCCTCTGCAAGGGCAGCGTCCAAGAAGCGTGTGACAAAATCCTCCGATCCTACTGGCACTCCAAGAACACAAAGTCCCTCTGTGGATGTGATACACCCCTCTGGAAGCTCAAGGTGGGGAGGGATACCTATAGGGGACCATGCCCTACACTTTGACACCTTGACTCTCAAGCCTACTAGATGTAGCTTGGTAGTCAAGTAGTCAAAGGCCTGCCTAATCTGATCTACAGGGCCTACGATGTGTGTATCATCTGCCAAGGATGGAAATACACAACCTGGCATGGCCAAAGTAGTAGACAGGAGAGCTCTAAAGTGAGCCATGGCAAATAAGGGCCCCCCCAAAGGATCTCCCTGACGTGTACCAACAGCGGACTCCAAGACGGTGACTCCCTCCTGTGAACCACCATGCTGGTAGTAAAGGGAAGCAAGAGAGCCATAAAAAGACTGCACAAAAGGAATGAGACTCGCCAAGGATCCACCAGCCTCCCTAAGCTCTCTAAAGATGGATGCACGTGAGACGCTATTAAAAGCGTTCTCAACGTCCACCTGTAGGACGACCCACTCCGGATGGATATCTAGGAGTGCTCTAATGCCTAGAGATATAGCCTCACATCCTCCAGGTGTAGCTACTCCAAACTGATGTGGACTAAGGTGTTGTCGAAAGTGAGAACGAAGCTGAAGGACAATGGTACGACTGACCAAACGCAAAAAGATCTCTCCAATAGCAATCGGTCTAATGCCTCCCATGTCCTTCTCGATCACGAGAAGTCTACTAGCACCTAAGACCCGACTAACAGACATAGGAATATCTCCTCTCGCTACTGCTGCAGCCACTTGAAACAACTCGGTAAAACCACTAGAAGGATCATTTGCCTGGAAGCAATCTCTAAGGTGCTCATAAACCATCCCTGACAAGCCTCCTGAGGAAAGGCGAGGGGCAGTGCACAATGCTTGTGCAAATAGCGACCTATCAAGACATAAAGGCTGCTCAGGCTGATAATCTAAGACCTCTAGTGGTAGTCCCTCTACAGCTATAGGATGCAATGAGCGTAGGGAAGAGATGGTCTCATCAGTAGGACTCGCTATAGACAGAGGGTGTAGCGCTCGTGCTGCTCTACTAAACTCTCCCGCCTGACCCAATGTCCTACATCGTCGTAATCGAGTGGAATCTGTGGTATCCTGTGGCAATGTCTGTCTCCTAAATCGTGTAGCCCTAACAGACTCCTCCTAAAGGGCTGCCCAATCCCCCGCTCGGAATCGATGAAATCTAGCCGCCACCTCTCTATGCCCCGCACGTCCCCCTCTAGCATAACGAAGACACCATCGAGGGAGTAGGAGGAATAGGAACCACGCTAACTCGTCCAAGGGATCACGTGCCAAACTATCCAGTGGTAGGCAAAAAGCCTGTCTAGCCTCATCATGGAGTGTGCGGGGTAGCCTATGGAATAGACGTGGACATGGAAAACTAGTCTCAAATAACCTCAAAATGCAACCCGCCTGAGAAGCTAACCACTCCCACGACTCGATCGGTATCCCTGGAACGATCAACGAAGGTATAGAAGAAGATGCCAAAGTTGCCAAAGTTGCCAAAGTATGCCAAAGTTGGGTCTAACGTCCAGCTCTTGCGAGAGAGACACAAAATTCTTCCAACATTGCGACTGGTCAAGGAGGACAAAGTACACAAGAATCAGCAACGCCTTCTTATCCTTTGCAGCTTTGGTCCTACTAACCCGAACCTCCTAACAAACGCAGGGTATTTTGCATTCGCTTGTCGTCGGTAGAATTGCAGTTCTTAACCTCTTTCACGTGCTTCACAAGGATGGAGTACGATACCTTTACATTAGGGGCTTTCAATTCAGTTTGTAGGGATGAATATGATGGACCAGTTGACTCCGCAAAGAAGTTTATGCTGAAAGATCAAAACTGTAAAATCATCATAAATGAATTCATTTATGAGTGTTTCTAGAATTCTATGGGTGTTTACAAGAATCCAAAATTCTATAGGTGCTGTCAAGAGTCTTGGACGTGATTACATTATAAAAGACCTCCCTTTTGCAGCTATGGAGAGACCCCCATGCAGTTCTATGAGGCACCTATAGAAGTCACTCATAAAAGTTTTCTGGGTTGAAAAGTTCGATAGGTATGCATTTTCTCTGAGATACCCAGAAAGTTTGCATGGGATTCTCATGCCATGGTATGCAGTTTACGCGATACCCCCAAAATCTGCATGGGATTGTTATGCGTATCCAGACAAACTTTGATCGTAACTCTATTATTGGTGTTCCGAAGAAGCATCACTCTAGGTGATGCTCCAGTAATTGGTAGACCTTACGACTTACGACCATAGCTCACCTCGGATATCTTAAATACGGGAAGGGAAGGCAAATTTCTCATATAGATACTATTGAGGTCTAGCCCCAATCTACCTCTTTTGTCTCTCCCTTGTATGGCTGGCCCAATCTACCTCTCTTGTCTCTTCCCATCCTTCTTGTGTTCTCTTGTGGTCGCCTTTCCTCATTATGGTGTTTTTCTATGTTTTTTCCTTTTCTTCGTAGCACGTTAGCATCCGGTAGCTATCCATCATCATCGATATTGTAAGATCGTTGAATCTTCTGCGAACTGACCTGTGATTTCTTGCATCATCATGCCCAACATTTCAACATGTGTGCACGATCACATGGTTTCGACCGTCGTCTTCTCTTCCCCACATTTGAGTTTAAGCGTTATCATGACGCAGAAAGTTCTGAGATGAATCATTCTTCATGACTGTCTACAGTACTTGTAATAGCTCACAGCACGGCATATGTGGTCTGTGATCTTCATGAATTACCAGTCGTGGAGAGGGTAGCAGCTCTTTGGAGTGCCCATTGAGACTTATGTAAGTCTCAATAGGCACTCCAAAAGGCTACAACGGATGATCTTACGGATTTTCAGTTGCACGCCAAGAACAACAGATTTTACGGGATTCTAAAGAAGTCTCGGAATAGTTTCGAGAAACTTCAACGCTTTCCAAGAGCACATCTGTCACATCCATTAATATCCTCGTCAACAATCCAAGAAGTTTCTTTTGTGACGTAAATCTCACTAGTGGAGAGTAGGAGGTTCCTGGACATCAGTCCTTCATCCGCCGTAGTGTATGATGATAGGACTTGCTGCACTAGATACACCGGGTTGGCAGCTTGTAGACATACGAATCCTCTCTTTTCTTGACGATGTTTCAAGCACTGTCATGCATGCACTTTGCGCTTCGCGGGGAAGCTACCAAGTTTCGATCCCACGTGTAAGAGCAGGATGCATTACCATAAATGCTGCTGACTTTGGACTCCTGAGATATCAAACTTTTTGCGAGAGACCTGCCGCCTATCTATGGTATCAAGCAGTTTACTCTAGAACGAGGTTTACTCTAGAAGAAACAACATATCTTTTATTACTCATCGATTTCGGAGTTAACTAGCACAATTCACTTCGTTAGATATTCAGGAGATCAAATGACAGATATAGCTAGCCCATCTAGGATTTCTCTGATGTCTTCGGAAGTGACGGGTTCTGGATCTGCAATAGAGCCGTCTTGGCGAAGTGTACTTGACGCGATCTAGATAAGGGGCAAATAAATCAGTCAACTCAAATGCCCATGAAAGCTACGGATGTAAATCGGACAAACTAATAGCTCTCGATCTAAAATAGGTCTGAAGCGTTTAATTTGCAACTGTCGAGAGAGAATTTTGATCATTTGAGTCCAGTCTATGAAGGTCGTGAAGCTACTGCTGTGGTCTAGATGCTATCGAAAGAATCCAGGGTGGCAGAAAACCAGAATTTTGGTTTTCTGCCACCCCGGATGTGAGAATCTCAATCGACTGGTGTTGTTCCGACTGATCACTCATTGTCAAGAGTTTGATGTGTGTCCTGTTTGATGTGTGTCCTGTTCCAAACTCTATATCGTTGAAGGTTATTAGTGCCTGATGGCCTACAAGCTGCCATGCAGTTACAACCACGCCCTGCCCTTTCTATTCTTCTCCTCCTTGAATTGATCGTGCTCAAAGTTGGATCGGTGGAAGCAATTAACCAATCTGTACTTTGGTTACAGAAGGCGCAGCCAGACCACGTTCACGCATTGGTCTCATCCAGTATATATCAAACGGGAACTCAGCTGCCCATTGGTCTCGATTCCGAGCCTACTTCGATCTGTAAGTGCAGTACATGCGTCGCAATGTTCATCACATAAAATGCTGCTGGACATCTTAGACTCATCCAAGGAAAGATTGACAACTTATGAAGTTTCATCTGATGAACTTAAAAAATTGGTGAAGTCTCAACGGAAAACAGCACCTAGAGACATTTATTATTCCCAATCCTTCACCTCCTTATTTCTTATTGCTCACTGAGTCCGTGTGCTTTCTCTCTCCACTAATCCGATTCGCAGTTGTTATACGGCATTTCTGTACACTCATGTCAAGCCATTCGCTCGAGAGAAGATCACAGCCAAGCGCCGATTTCAACCATGCGACACATTTTTTTGAGTTAGAGTTGAGATAAAAAGACTGAGAGACTACAGCTGCCACCCTCTCCTCTCCTCTTCACAAGAAACCTGCCATGACAAACAGTGCTTCAAACCCAAGAGGTCAGTGCAGAAGCAATTAAAGCTTATCAAGATCACCTCGATCTACTCGAACAGTGTGCCTCCTTCTCCCAACTTTAAACGATCTCAATGTCAGAAATGCACATCCAACAGTCTCTCTAGCGTTGACTCTGTAACTAAAGAGACCATAAAGGTACTCCGTCTGTGCGCATCTGTTTCTTTCAAATAAAGAGTAGGAATCGATATAAATAGACAGTCACAATCTATCTTGTCCCCATTTTCCTTTAGAGTCTAGTTGAGAACTGTGGAGAACTTGAGTAACTAAACCCAAGTTAACATTACCCAAGTTGGTAACAGTTCCACGTTGGCCTGACTAAACACTATCCTTGTAGGCGGACGCGGTTCGCAAAGGGGCTTACTGTCGACATTTACTTGGGATATTACAATCCATGGTGATTACGGAGATCAATTACTGTCGGAATGTCATGGCGTTTGTTAGATGTTCAGACGCCGTTTATGGAACTGGAAAGGTATTATGATTCTCTTCTATCATTTTGTGTATGTCAGGGTGGAAAAGGCGGACATGAACACGCAGCCACGCAAGCTAAACACAAGGCCGTGATGCCAGCTATGGCATGAGATGACACGTGGCATAAAAAGATACTCTTATGCTGACCTCGAATTCGAACCCGTAAAGAATTTGATTACGAGAAAATCGTTTTAACACGAAAGGTAAGGAGTACAAAATACCGGTTAAGGTACAAACTGAAGTCCATCAACTCCACGAATGGACAACAGGTCAGTTCAGATCTATAGCCCCTGGCAGAAACCAAGATAAGATGAGCAGCAGTCGCCTTTCTTGGTAACGAAGAGATGGCCGTAGTAATGGCTTGTAGGTGTAGTGAAGATGACAGATGATTGATGGATCGAGGGCCTCGAGTTGACAGTGGGGTCTTAGCCGTAGCTGCGGTGGCTGGAGGCTTCAATGTCTGAACTACCTGTCAGCGGGGATATTGACTCTGGTCACACATCACATGGACTTGCGTCCACTCCCACAGGCTGCTGCCGAGAGCGCACATGCTTGATCACTACTTTCAGGTCAACAACAGCCACCTTTTTCACTAGCAGGAATAGGAGATGGAGCTGCTTATTAATTTTCACGGGTATGGAAAACAAACAGCAAACAACACCCTGTTAGGGAGGGAATAACTTCGACGTTTGATCTCCGCACCTATTGTATACTCGGGGTTGACCCGCCGATCCACAAACTCCCTCGCTTCCAGGGCAATGACGGGAATGTAGGGGCGTTTCATCATGATTCTTAAGATTCTGAAGTTCCCGAATAGACTTCCTTCAGTGTCTTCTTTCTCCCTAGCCGTGACAGAATTCAACTAGAGCGTGGGAGGAAACGAGGGTTGAATCAGGTCATGGATATCGGAGCAATAACTTGAATGTTATTGCTCCGATATCTGTTTCTTTCCTTCTGTTTGATGTTGAAAACTAGTTCTATCCAAAGACGCATCGTCATGCTGACGATGGTAGTAGTTGGGACTGCCATACGGTACATTTGTTGAAGTGAGTCATGAACGATCATGCTAACCTAGCAGCAGCACACCACTACAGATCTCGTTAACTTTCCTTTCCACAGTGTTCATTATCACACACAATCTCCGTATGTATAACTATGTAATTCAGCTTGACCTCGACTTGGTTGACCACCCCACTTAAATTCTCAGTGACATAGCAAATGAATCGCAACAATTTTATTCTTGTAACTTATAGAGGTACCTTTTGAGGATGAAGGATAACTATTATTATCATCATCGCTTCGACAGTTCACGTTATAAGAACGGAATTGTACAATGAACTGTGAGGCGCTGTATCACGAGAATTGACTCGGCGACTCATGCGCCGTGGCATTGCTCCAATTCCTCCCATGTTTGGTTCTACGATACTGACGGAACTGAAGGCAAGGAGGTAAAGTCCACACAAGACATGCCGGGCTACCTCAGGGATAAATTTTGAATCCAATTATTCACAACAAGGCGCATATGTCTTCCTGCTATTATGCTTTGCCGTCGGTGAAGATCCGGTGAGTTTCACAAAACAGCTTTTAACAGTCCAGCGAACGGTTTAATTTGGAAATGCATGTATGATAGTAATTCAAGTAGGAGGGACAGGGGCATTGTCCGCAGTAGGATCTCGATAATTGAGATCCATGGTCTTTGGGGCTTTTATGAGGCATGCCGAGAAAGGAAAAGAGACGGATTCTGGAGGAATTCAGAGACTCAAATGTTCTCTATGAATAAATTGTGTATTTAGAAAAAGCATTCTCCAGTATGTTCTTCGTATCCTACGTAACAATAGTCTGGTTCATATATACAGAAGTTAGATTTTGTGAGCTTCTCTCAGTCAGTTTGAGATACGATTTGTGTTGTTGTGTTGTCTCTCGGTGTTAGAGAGTTCGACAGCTGCCTGCCTCCACCTGTTCTGTCTCTCACTGAGTTAGGTTCTATTTCGAGAGTTTGACATCTCTGCCCCCGGAGGCTCTGTTCTGTCTACTTTTGTCTCTCAATTCGAGAAACAACTGTTGGTTGGCTGTGTAGCAGCTTTACAATTGGCGTTTAAGCTATTGGTTCAACTTCTATAGTACTTAAGCTACAATTGGTGAATCAATTCAGCGAATCTAGGCATGTAGTCTGCTCTTAAGCCCAAAGAGATCGACAAACTTCCGTCATTGACAGGGCTAGGGAGAACGTAACAAAGTCCGTCATAGGCAATAACTGCAGGTCCCATGAAGATTGGTCTCCCCCACCCGAAATTTGCCTCATACAGGGGCAAACGAGCCCAACTGGTAATGCCCAGATTTGGACTCTTAAATGTGTGTGCACCCCTGACCAATTTGGCCAAATCAGGTTGCAATTCTAGGTAATCCAGAGCGGATCTGAGATAATCGTTGTCCATTCTCGCAACGCTTTCATGAATTTTACTGGCACCGAAGTGGGTCGGATTTTCTAGAAGATCACCGGCAGAAGTGATCGGAGTTGCGGTGAAAATTACGTTTCCGAAGTAGCCTCTGGGCAGAGGTGGTATCATCCTGGACCTCCCATCGGTGGCTATGTATAGTTTCGACAGCTGAGAGCCTTTTATCCCCCGGGCCTGGCTCACACATTTCCAGATATGTGCCGACAGCATCTCATAGGTGCTGTAAGGGACCTGGTTTCCTCCCTCCATGGCTTTCTTCTTCAAGGTGGCAAGCTGCTCTCTGGTGAACTTGAACACCTCCACTGCCATAGGTGGAACAACTGTTTCCACTGCTGTGGACCCAGACTTAACGAGCTCGAACTCGGAAGTAGGTAAGACTTTCTCATCGTAATGATCCACCTTGAACAGAGAGTTGTCCTCCTTACGGTTGCTGAATCCATTGCTCCAGAACCCATATCCGCTCCAGATTCCGCTCAAGTATCCGAACAACAAACTTCCCTTCTTCAAAGAATTGTTCAAGAATCCAACGATCCCTCCATACTTCTCCGCAAAATCTTCTCCACTGAAATACCCGCCATTATTTTTGCTGTCACGATCCTGCTCGTGAAGGCCGTAGACTGCTGCGGACTTACTTTTGGCGGGGATGTCGTCAGTCAAGGTAGGTGGGGCTTGGTATTCCACATGAGGATACTTGGGTACAGGGAGACTCCGTGCCTTGAGCAGAGTCCTGTCGATGAATGGGGCTACTTTCAAGCTCTCTCCACGAGCCATGTCCGCAATTGTGTTGATAAAGTGAATTCCGGACATTCCGTCTGCAATATGGTGCTGCATGCCGACTCCGAACGCCACACCTCCGCAGTTGAAGTGAGTGACCTGAAAATGAAGCACCAGCTTCAGTACATCAATGGAAGAAACAGGACTGTCTACAAGTCGAAACGGAAATATTCTTCCCGAGAACTGATTCAAGAAATTGGTTAGCACGCGCTAGACTGCTGCCACCTCTTCTGTTATGCTGGGCCCTACATCCACAGGTAGGAGACCAGAGAAGACCGCCATCTTTTGCGGACGAAGATCGGCCCAACTACCATGCTTAAGACAGGATCCAACACTCACGTCTGCCTGAGCTTTGGCGCTGGTGGGGACAAAGTAAGACTGGTCCCCACAGCGAGAGACTTAGGTAGTCCAGCTCCGGGAGAGGAGAATCCCTGACGAATCCAACAAACTATTCCAGTCTCCTCCTTGGACCTCGGGAATCCAACAGCGTTGGTTCTTCCCTACTGGGCAGGGAAAAGCTCAGGGAAACGCCATCCTATTCGTTCATGTCCATTGAAAACCAAATTCTTGGCTGATGTACTTTCTCGAGTGAACAACCAAATTCCCATCCTATCAAACTCTCCCGAGTGAAAGATAGGACGGTAGAGTCGAGGCCTGGAAATATACTCTTTAAACTATCGCTTCATAACTACATATCCATTCTTTAAGGAGCACACTCGTAAAACTCAAGACGTTCAATGGTAAGTAAACAATTGATGACTAACATTGACCCTCACAGAAGAAGACCCACAAAACACCCACAGAATAGATCCTAACCTCTAACTCACTGACTGAAGTTCATGATTGCATAATGGAGCGAGCGTTACCTGGAGAACAAGGAGAGGGTACGAGCTAATATCTCCAGACATATCCACTTTAGGGACCAGCTGCTGAAATGCAGGTTGAGGGGCAAAGTTGCCAAAATCATCTATGCATGCATCAGCCTCCGCCTCCACGAGCAGGACACCCTCGCCATTGCAGTTGATCTCAATTCTGCCATTCTCAGCACTTTTCCGGAGCCTAGCAGCCATTGGGTAGAAAGGTACCAGAGCTTTGGCGAGGGCTTCCTTCATAACTTCACCTGAGAAGAAATCAGGGCTTCCATTGGGCCTGTAGAAGTACACACTGGCGACGTGAATCCTTGGGATCACCAGGTCCACATTGGAGTTCCACAGAGGTCCCGTGGGAGTCTCGCTCATTGGTCGAACCATAGTGGTGTCCCGGACAGTAAGCTTCATGGCTGTATACTCCGGAGAATCTGCCAACAAAAGACATCACCACAGGTATTGTAGGCGTCAGGATCGAAAAGTAGAAAATACCAAGCAATTTATTCAGCAGTCTCCGTCCCCGCATCAGTGATGAAGGAGGCATCATCTTCGGTAGCAAGATTCTTAATCGGTAAAAAGAACGTCCTCTGTTGAACTCACAACGCAACGACCTAGATAGAGATCACTGAGACAGAGAAGAGGTTGATGGACGATAACGGAATGAAAATCCTTAGGGACATTGCCAAGATGCGAAGAAGTAGGGATAATGGCATGAGGAGAAGAGAATGCAGCTTAGAGCAGGGACGAAGGAATTATCACGAAAGATCCGTAACAATCCTGCTGTAGGTGGTCGCCAAACCAGAAGAACAGGAAAGAGGGGAGAAGGGATGTGTGAAGTGAAGAAAGATAAGTGGTGAGGAAGTGCAAAGGATAGGCAGTGCGGGGTGGAGGGCAGAAGTAGTAGTCGGTAGTCAGTCACCTCCAGAGATTTCAGAGAACCCAGAGCACATCGAGCCAGCCATCGCGAACGGAGCAGTCAATCAATCTTCAGGAGAGTCAGTCCGTGCTGTTGTGTTCACACTCCCATACGCGGGGAGCTGGACTGAGTGAGTGATCTGGATCAAAGGAGGTTGAGTGGAGTCTGGAGATATGAAGGAGAGGGGTGACGGTAGAGACTGTGTAGTAGTAGTAGGGGGAGGAGAGGGGCTCTTGAGTCCCGCATACGAACGGGGAAGGAGGGAATGAGTTAATCACGGCCAGGGACAACTACTGTTTACCGTCCAGCTGTAACTGCCCGTACAGTTTAATGGTGTAATTTTGACTCCCTCGCTAAGCAAGAGATGTTTCTGTTTCCCACTCGAAGTAAGAAGAATCTAGGTTAGATCAGTGCCTGCTGCCTGCTTCAGTAATGCTGTTTGGCAATGCAGCCCATCAGTCTTTCACAGGTGGCTTCATGGACATTAATTAGGACGTTAAAATGACACTTATATTTCTCTGACAGAGACTACTGGAAGGCACGGACATGAGCGGTAGTAGATGGGGTCCCTTACCAACACCGATGATTGTAAATACCCCTCCCACGGTACTCCTAGAGAACCGCGGTTGTGCTGTACTGTGCAGACCACCTCACTACGTAATGCAGAACCAAGTCAGTCTTGCTTGCTTGCTGCTTCGGCACAGACGTTGCAGACAGGCAGCTGCACTTGATCACTGGTAGGGAGGAATGCAACAGCACAACACTGCATTCTTCTTCTAGTAAATGTACGAATGATCCTGATCACCGGTGTACTCAGGGAGAAAAGTTATCACTTTTTCTTTCCTCCCCACGGATGGATCTTTTCAGTATTCTCATTCTCTAGCAGATTTCGAAATCCGAGCAATGCACATCGGTCCGCGGCACCGGTGAAGACACACAGCCGATGATAATGATGATGACCCAACTGTCCTACACTCCCTCCCACTTGCTTCAGCTGGTTCTTTCCCGACCGAGCAAAGCTGAGAGGGACGGGAAAATCAAAAGTTGTATATACCGCAATGTAGGTAATGCAGCAGCAAGTCACCTGAAATACTACAAAACTGAGGCCAATTGGAGGAATGTCAGACGAATTCAGGGCTAGTATTTATTGTCCAGCCATCGAAAGGTAGAGTTGTGAGTCGCTACACTGCAGCTAACGCACTGGCTCCTGCTAAATATTTATAACACCCGAGTCAGTCAGTTCTCGCTCCGCCTCGACAACTACACGCCAGCCACGCAGCCCATCTCTGTGCTGCCGCCTTCACCAACCTCTGTCCTTCTCGCCCATCTAATTACTTCCCCACTCTCGCCTAAATTGTACTCCTCCCTCCTCCACAATCCACCTGGAAATAACGGTGATTCTTCTATCAATGTCGCTGGATCCTCTTTACCGACCGCAAGTCAAGTCAAGAGAGAGTCAAAATAGGGGCAAGAAAGAGCTCCTTTTCCCCTTGCTGGCCCCCCTTGTTCCAATGTGCTCGATCAATCTACTACACTGTGAAATCCAGTGCGCGAGAGAAGGACCCGTCTCCTCTGCGGTTTTCGTGAGTAGAAAACCGCCGGGGGACCAAGAGCGATGGGGGAACTTAAAAGCGACAGGGCTGGGGAATTTTGGAGCCAACTCGGACTCGCGACCGAGGGAGTTTCTAGCGATGGTGCGGGCGAACCGGTAGTTTCTCTGTTTTGTGCATCCTCGTTGTGAGGCGGGGCGGACAAGTGATCCCCAGAAGCTAAGGACTTCTTTCCTCGACGTGCATTCATGCGTTTGCTACAATAGCCAGTCTGTCTGGCCCGCCCTTGTTCCGTCTCGTTGAACTTCCCGGTGGAACGTCCTTTTCTGTCCGGTCTGGTCCACCGACTTTCCGTCTATCCACTTCTTTGCTCGAACAATCCGGTGTGATCGCCCTCCTCAGTCCCATCCAGCAACCCAATACCGTGGTTACTGCTGACTTCGCCCCGGACTGAAGATTTACTTGTCTGGACCCCACAAGCTTCATCGCCATCACAATCCTACTTTACTCAACCAAATCCAAAGCCACTGCTGTAACTGCATAACCATGACCAGCCTAACGCGTTCAGCCCAGGACTTCTGAATCAGAGGACATTTGGGGACGTTTCAATTCATGGTCCAATATTATTATCTCGACAGCTTCGCGGCACCTCGGGAAGTTCGACCGCAATAGCATGTTACCATTGACCAGACGGCAGGAAATAAGCGTGTTGAGATTCGACAATATAATAAAATTCGTTGTTTGCAAACATTAGTTCACAATTAGGATATCAAGATGGTGTCTGAATGGATACGCTGTAATATAAGTGCGTATCCCTTTAGAGTTTCGACTGTCTGAGAGTTCCATTCAGCGGAGTTTGTTTATACAGCATCAGATACTTTCTTTCTATACTCTAAAATGGAAACGCCGTTATATGATGGCGTATCGATTTTGAGTTTCATTCAACCGGAGTTTATAAAATACCACATGGAGACTCCTTCACATAAACTTCCTTTCTGGGTTGCTTAAACACATTGTCGAAACCGCTTGGTGCTAGTTTTCCACCAGGTTTAAGTACGGTCTTCCACGTTGCACGATACCTGTCATCGGAGAAGAGTCATGAGACGGAGTTGGATTGTGAACTCGCTGACAAGACCTGATAAACTGCAATTTGACAAGAAGAATGATAACCAAGATTGTGGCATTGATCCTTGTTTAGATTTTCAGAATACGATACATTTGGATCGTCCACTAGTATGGTATGAACGTCAACTAATTTTGTCTAAGCCGCAGTTATAAGGGAAAGGGAGCCGTATACTGAAAAATTCCATTTTCAGTATCCAGTAGTTTCTGATTACTATTACTCAGACGTGAAATTGACGGGAAAGCTCATACACGAATCCCTTAAGGCCCTTCGATGTACAGTATACATGGGTTGAGGAAAATAGAACGAAGCTCGAGACCAGCGATTTCGTTTATTTGGGTCCTGAAGTATCAATGCACCAATCGAAGCTCCATGTCATAGTACTAAAGTGACCAAACGCATTACCAGTGGTTCGGCATTTCTACCAGAATCGACTAGGCTTCACGCAAGTTTACGTCGCAAGCTTTGCAATTTTTTACATTGGAATTGCTATTCGCACACTCACTACTTCTATAATTTCACACCTCCATTCACTGTCGGATCTTAGGCCACCTATCTTCGTCGTATGTGAGGGCCAGCGTTATCGCTCGAATATATATGAGGGTGTGGAATCATAAAAGAAAACGGGTGTGGAAATATCAGTTCCCTTTTAACATTTTTTAGAGTTGCGATGTAACGATGTAACTCCCCCCCGCCCCCCCCCCCCTTACTCATACTCATGGTCAAATCCCAACTCGCGTCCCGCAACTCCATTAGAGTATATCTCTGCATGGATGTCAGAACGCAACAGTCGATCCTCCACGTGAATGGTACCAGCGCGTGTAACTGTATTCACGCCGTTAACTTCCTCCTTTACTCTACAGTCCCGTCGTTCTTGTCGTCTAAAGTCTACTCGCAATTCGCACTTCTGTCAACGCCGTCCGCTTTAGAATGTGTTCGACAAAACAACTAAACGATGCGTTCACATGTCGTTACTCTCTACTTTGTATTGTATCAAATTTCAACGACCTGTGCGGTCCTTGACATTTCACTCACAAGATGACGTTTCTATATATGACTGAATCATTATGTTCTAACTACGATAATAATATCAATTAATTGATACCACTAACACGAGTAACGACGCACAATATATAGAGTTCAAATGAACCATTAATCTATATTATTATCGTAATTTAGAATATAAATATTCATAGGTATTGCCTTCACTTTATTGACATTGAGACTTGAGAGAATTCAGAATAGAGTGACGGGTGTTTGAGTGCAATGTTCTGAAGCTGTTGGCAAAAGTGTAATGCAAACTGAAAGAAAGAAGTGAACATGGACCAAATGGAGATTGAGATGCTTCATCAAAGTAATCAATTTCCAATCAGTAGTCAGATATAGTTAGTAATTTACGTTTTCCCTTGAACTGGAGGCCTACCATACATAATTAGTTTATCTCCTTGCTTATCACGTTTCTCTAGCGAGCGACACAACAGGGCGCCTGAGTTTGGAAAACTAATGGCAAAGAGGCTGGTCCTTTAAAAAAAGACTACCATGTCCCACAAGTCCAAAGGGCTGCCATTCCTGAAAACATCCATGGAGAAGCACTATGGTGACATAGTACGTCTTAAGGGAGAAGGGACAAGAATCATGTGAGCGAAATCATAACTAAATACAATTATCACACGTGATTTGGTAGATAGAGAGAAAAAGGATACAGCGTAGAGAACACGATGAATTTTGTAGATAGTGGACAGGTGGAAGTAAGAGGTCTTGATTTATCACCTCCCCTACACACTCTAAACCCCACAGTGAATTTATGGGTCGACTTATTTTGGCCCGACTTTTTTGCCCCAAATTGTTATGTAGTACCTTGTTTCACCTACCATGCAAAAATTCAGAGACCCTATAATTTCTTCTTACGGCAAGTTACCGGACCCGATAACTCATTATGAGACGCCCTAACATGACCTACTCATGGTGGAGTTCCGTAGGCAAGGAATGCTATGAGATTTCATGGCGTGCCCCATCAAACATTATACGACAAAAAGGAGGTTCCAATTCCGTTTAACAAGTTAGTACGTGAAGATCCCACGAAAAGTTTTATAAAAGTTTCAATAATGATTATGTGATTTATGACTTAGAATTTGTGGGTGCGTAGTCTTAGATGTATGTAGGGCCATGGCCATCGATTTTCTTGAATGTTACAGGACGGAGTTTCTACCAAGAAGTCCAATTTGAAAGTTGATGGACTGTTAGTTGCATTTGGGATTCACACTTTATTGCCTTCTTGCATTTTTTGTTTTGTCTAAAGAAGTGAATTTAGAATGCCGCTTATTGAGAGAAATCGTAGGAGAAATATGAGAGTTCAAACCACCCCCAATACATGACGAGATTATGGAGGAGAACCAGTGATGGTATGCTCGGATGAAGATAAGTGGAATGGAGAGAAAGAGAATAACTGTGGGACTTGTCTGTCAAAGTGGAAATAGAAGGAAAGAGTTTGATTATCATAGAACTATATATCACACGACATATTCTTCATTTTTTAAACATATCTCAATGAGTTTAAACCCTATTGTTTCTAAATAACTGTACTGTTTCTAAAAGGATCATCTATTGTTCATGAGTAAAAATATGAAGTAGAAATAATCCTTCATGTGGATTTAGTTTGTAGTGATTTTCAATGGATTTGACCATAATAGAAATGGTGTAATGTATAATTAGATGTTTAACATTATGTAGACTTAATGTTCATTCTACAATATATCTCACAACTAGTATATAAAACTAAGGTCCCAAAGGAAACAAGGAGAATAGAAGAGATGGACCAAGAACAAAACTGAGCTCCAAATACCAAAGCCGGCTTAAAGTCCTATTAAATCATACATTGGTTTGCTTATTTGCAAAGTTTGTCATAACGTTCTAGCTAAGTAGTCCAAAATTGAAGAGTGTTAGAAGAGAGATTCCTTGAATAAAAAATTATTTGAATAGTGACTTTCAGTTTACTCTTATGAGCGATTTGAGTACAATACTTCTATAATGTTTGGACATCAAATAAATAAATATTTAACTCATGCAAGAGTTAACCTCCTTTTGAGTATCAGTTCTTCCCTACTTTACTTAATCAACAATGACATTATCTTCATGCCATATTTATAAAGAAAAAAAGAAAACGAAGAAATGTTGGCATAACATGTAAATATAACATCCATTATATATTCTATAAAGATGAGAAGTAAGATCACTTTTTCCTCATCTGGTTTTTCTTTTACATCTCAGTTACAAGCTATTCAAATACATTTATCCTTCCATTCTTGTAAGATTATAAATATATATAGGCCATATTTTGTATAGCTTATTTTACTTAGTGACTCCAAATACTTCTTCCCATATTTCACCAAATAAGTGGCTATGTTACTAGACATGGCACTCTTTTGTAAGAATTCTTTGGGTTATATCATGAAGGTGATCAAAATGTTCAAGCAAATCTAAATTTGAGCATAATGATGCCTAATCATCCTAAATATATATCATTTTCTTACTTTGCTTATTAGTAAAATTTTAATACCATATTTCACATAATATTAATAGGAAATTTAGCATTATGTTTTAAAAGTGATAATCTTTAAAATGAAATCAATACAAGAAATATTTTCTAGGTTAATTTGAAATTGAGATCTAATCTCTTTCATTTTTTAGGTTGAAATTTTCAATGTTCCTTCGTTATCACTTCTATCTAGAGAAAAGGGAGAGAAGAAATAATCTTTTTCTTAAATATTAGTAATTTTAATAATAGTGATACTTGTTATTGAAATATTGTACACTAATTTTTGACCCCTCCTAATTATTTCAAGCAGTCTTTTTACATTCACAAAACAATCTCACAAATCTCAACTTATAGATATCTCATAATACTTGGAATTAAAATGCTGTATTATAACAAGATCATGAGTTTTCTTGTTTTCATGCTTACTAAATAATTATAAAATTATGAATTTCAAGACTTAAAGGTAAAATATTTATTTAAGTGAATGATATTGGAACCAACAAAGGTTACAAAGTAGATTTAAGAAATAGAATTTTTCCAGTTTTAGGCTGGCAATACATAAAATTATTGATTGATATAGTATAAAATATCAAGCATAGGTTGAGTAAAAATAGAGAATAAAATTATTTTTTATTTATAAGTGCACACGTCACATGGTAATAGTTGTAAATTTGTAAATAATCTACAACTATATTCTTCTATTGTGAATGTGACCAAGAGCTTATACCAATGATTGAAGTAATAAGTGGTTTTTGTCACGCCATTTGTAGTGTCGCATCTAGATTGCTCGGACACTGGAGTTCCATTGATAGTAGTTAGAGTTATTTAAGCAGTTTCTCAGAGACTCTTTTCCGATGGTCAGATTTCGTGTTTGGAGTACTGACTTCATAGTGGGGCCCACCGTCACTTTGCATTATTTGCACCGTCGAGTGTGCCATCAGCAGGACCGTTAGGGTTCAGACCTAGCTCAAGTCCAGGGGGTATACTTTCAAAGTGCAGCTCCAGAGAGCTCACTTCTCTGATGTTGAGCCTTTGAGTTCCTGGCTATGGTGGACAGAGGCCGGCGAGCGTCACTTGGATTCTCTATGCTTGAGTGGGTGTGGCTTGACTATAATCAGTGCTCAATTTTTGGCAGTTTATAGGTTGACAGATCAAGTACTGATCTGAGTTGAGTTGAGTTGAGTTGAGAGTGGTAAACAATCTGATTACATCAGAGAAGTGAAGTTAGGGGGAAATCGGGTGCACGAACTTTGAGTGTTGGTGGTATCTCCAAGCTCGGTGGATCGTTGGTAGCTCGATTCAAGTTTAGTATTTCCCTAGTGTGCAGAAGCTCATTCAATTGATGCAAATTTAGCAGTAAGGTAGACGATGTGCGGAAGTATTGGCCAAATTTTGAGCAAAGAAGGAGCAAATTTTGAGGAGTGGTTGTGATTTTGAGCTCAAGAGGTGAAGGTAGGACCAATTTGCTATGAGTTGAGCTTAGAATGTCAAATTGAAGGTGGAGTTGGGAAGCTATTCGCATGAATTTGTGATTTGGAAAAACCCATGTTGTCAATTTGGCTTGAGTGGAAAGTTAGCGGGGGATTTGGCGGACAACCAACTTTAGGGTTTATGTCAAATTTTACATCAAATTTTGGCTAGATTTTACATCAGATTTTGGCCAGATTGGAGGAGTTTTGCTTTTGCAAGTTTAGAGAATTTTTTGCCAATTTTGGAGGAGGTTTGAAGTGGCAAGAAGAAAAGACTCATTTGGCTGAATTTTGGCATTAGGCATAGGGCTATGAGAGGCTACAAAGCCTAGAAGGGCTAGCTTGTTGGCGTGAGGCTAGGTAGTTTAGAGTAGATCTTGGTCATTGGTTGGCAAAATCTGCCTTTCCTGCTAGATTGTGCACAACAAGGTTTGACCCCTAGATCTCTTGTTCTTAGACTAGTGCCCTAGCCAACTAGTACACCCTCACTTGTTATCCTACTAACTGTGCCACTATTATCTATACACATGTAGCTTTGGCTAGGAGAGGCCGTTTGATCCCATTCTTGGTGATCTTGGTAGCTTAGGACTTAGATACAAATTTCTCTTATGACAAATGCCAAATGGTGGCATAGTCAGTCTCGTGTTGTGTTATGGGATGGAGGGTTTTTGTTTAGATTTCTTGTGATTCGACCCCCTCTATTCTCTACTTCTTGTTTGTGCACCACGTTTGTGTGAGGTGCCCTGACTTTTGAGCGTTGGTGCTCTGGTGTGCTCTCGGTAGTGAGGTTGGAGTGATGACCAATCAGAATACCTTTGTTTCTCTCCGGTGAGGCAAGAAGTGATGACCTACGGACCGTGAGAGTGCGTGTTATGATGGCAGGTTATAGGTTGCCCTTTCCCCTAGTGTAGTTATCTCGGTTAGAGTTACATTAGTGAGTGGTACTTACTTGGTATTTGGCACTTGGTGGTGTTGGCACTTGGTGGGGTACTTGTGGTTGCGACTTGCAGTTGCAATTGGTGGTTTTGGTTTGCTATTGTGGTTACTTTGTCCCGACTGAGTTCTTTGGGGATTCTAAAGGAGATAGCCCTGCAGTACGCAGTGGGTTTACTTGAAGTGGCACTCGGTATCAGCTGTATCTCAGGTCCCAGTGAGGGAGGAGATTGACTCTAAGTTGGAGTTTGACACAGGAGCTGATTCAGTTGAGAGTGCACTTGGTGTGTCCGCACCGTTGTTGTGGGACATGGACAAGATTTATGGAGCCTCCTAAGGCCTTAGGCATTACTCTGGTACAGTGGGTACCATTGAGTTTGATGACTTCATCCAAGAGTTTGATAGTTGGTGTGATCTGTAGCAGATGCAAAACCCGACTTTGTTTACACCCTTCATGGCATGGAAAGGGTTGTTTCAACATCTGGAGGGTTTGCCAATGGATGACTACCATGAGTTCAAGAGAGCTCATTTGGAGGAGATTGAGTTATGGAGATAATATTGGTCCCCAAACTATGTCTCCATCACTTCAAGCTTGGTGGCCAGGAGCAGATCGACTGTACCTACGAGTTCTAGCTTGAGTAGTGTGGGTGGAGCTAGTGGAGGTGCACTAGCTGGAGATAGTGCTACTTCGAGTGGAGGTACCGCTGCAGGAGGTGGTGTGGTACCGGGGTTTAACCCCATGGTGGAGTTCTTCCTATGTTTGAGGCATAACTACTAGGGAGTGCGGACTTACAAGCTAAGGAGCTTGCAAGAGTTCTAGCGGAAGGCTGGAGAGAGCCTACACGAGGCATACACTTGCATGAGGCGGCTGATCAGTTTCACTCAGAGAGTTACTGAGGCCTAAGCAATCCAGTTTTGGTATGGGATACCGGACAAGGAGTTGCGACATAGAGTTTGTGATGCTATGTTGTTACAGGCTACTTTGCCTACTTTGGTTTGGCTGAGTGTATTGAGCTCAACATGGTAGAGGAGAGAGTGGTGACATCTAGATTTGGTAGGGAGACCTCATCTACGGTTGTGACTTCTTCTAGAGTGCAGCAGAGTACACCATGCCTAGTTGGTTTTCTAGGACCTGGTGGACAGCCCGGATCCTATGGAGCAAGTGGAGGGCCTAGTGGAGTTAGACCCTCACCTTCATTTTTGGGTCAACAGTAGCCAGTGAGTAGTGGTGTTGCTTGTTGGACTTGTGGTGGACCTCACCATCAAAGAGAGTGTCCTCAAGGTAGTGGACTTGATACCTTGGGTGCATCACAGCTAGCACAGAGGCAGTGTGAGCACTGCCACAAATTTGGTCACACTAGTGACCGGTGTTTCACCTACACCCGGAGTTACTAAGTGGTAGAGCTGCTATGGCAGGTAGTAGAGGAGCTCCAATTCATGGAGGATGAGGTGGTAGAAGTGGTGGTAGAGGATCTACACCTAGTAGGAGTGCAGTACCTGCCCTTACTTCCGATACAACTATGGCTACTCGGATTGAGCAGTTGGAGCAGAGATTGGCTAGTATGTCTATTGCTCAGAAGAGATCAGATTTGGGTGCTAAGGCTTCCACCTCATATACTGGTGATAGAGATGCTTTGGATTTCATGTGCGGAGTAGCACGGGTGGATGCATCTGTAGTAGTGACTAGGAGTGCAGTATGTGCTCCAGAGCCTAGAGGAGCATTAGTGGAGTTGGACCCATAGAGAGGAGAGGTTGGGAGATAGGTCAGACTTCCCTAGTCTTTCATGCTATTTGAGTCATTGCAGACAACATCCATGGTTCCTAGACGTCCTAGTGCAGGTGTGGTAGGTGGTGATGGAGTGCATGATGGACTACCTGCTAGTCAGCCACCTACTACTACACAAACTGAGTCTAGCATTATGTTGGGGGCGGCTCAGTTGATTATGCGGCATCCTTTGTTTTTGGCCAATGATATGTTTACATTGGGAGTTGACCCAACCCTAGTATTCCGGTTGGCTGCCATGCTGTGTGAGAGTAGGGATGGTGCGGTTCTTACTGCTAGGGCAGAGGTGGTTGATAGTGGAGCTGACTTGGTTGAGGAGTATGGGATCCGTTCAGCGACCAGTGGTTTATGGTAGGCAACAGCGGCTAGATTGGAAGAGTTGCCAATTAGACCGGCCTTTGAGAGAGTGCGGTTCACACTTGGTGTTTTCCTATTGGATAACTAGAGGGGGATTTTCCATTTGGTGGGACTTTCAGGGAAGATCTATACACCACAGAGAGTGTTGTTAGACTCTGGTGCGTAGCCCCTTATGTTAGGGAAGGCTGCAGTTGTTGGTCTAGAGTTATGGGAGACCAATGTGGAGAGATGTCTATTTCAGATCCGGACATCTCTAGGTGGTGGTTTGACACAATACATCACACGTGGGGAGCTTGTTGTCCAGGTTTAGCCTGGTCATCCGACTGATAGCTTGGTGGTGAGAGCTCAAGCTATTGCGACAATAGCTGAGTCATATGATGTGCTAGTTGGGGGAGCAATGTTATACCCTATGGGTTTCAGCATTGATTATTTGGGAGGAGATAACCTCTTATAGACCTGGTTGGCAGTCTGGTGAGTGACGGGTATGTCATCTACCAGTACGCTTTAGTAGTGGTAGTCTTGGCTCACTACAGTCCGAGACCATGGCAACATCAGTTTTAGCTTTCAATGGTGCAGTTACTTGGCATGGTGACTTGTTGGAGGGGAACGCCCATGCAGAGGATACTCCAATACCAGAGGAGATCACTCAGCTTTGGAGTACAAGTGGGATTGTTCCATCCACCTTGGATGTTCCATTGTGGAGTTCAAAAGAGGCATTGCAGCAACATGCAAATCAATTGGTGCAGTAGGCTTGGAGTGGAGCCTTCGTACCATCAAGAGATGAATGTGAGGATGAGCCTCCAGAGGTGATTTCTTTGACACCTCTAGATACCACACTTATTGCTTGGCAGTATCCAATAGAGGGGATATGTCTATTAGAGTTGTTCGGTGGGATTAGCACCGAACTAGCTGTGGTGTTACAGGCGGGTATCCGAGTACAGAGGTACTTGTATGTAGAGAGAGATGAGACTGCTAGGTGAGTCTCTCTACATTATGTGACCCACTCGGCCTATCCGTATCTGGAGTTATCATTGATGTCAGTAGTTAGAGGTTACCAAAAGGCCCTACCATTAGACATTTCCTTACTGGGGGCGCATGACCTAGAGAGACATGAGCCTATTCACTTGGTGATTTTTGGATAGCCATGTCAGGGACAAACACGTGCGAGCTACGATTTGGGTCTTCAAGATCCTCGTTCAGGTGTGTTTTGGGAGATGTTATGGATATTATGACATCTCTAAGTTCATCAATCCATTTCTCCAGCTTACCTTTTGGAGAATATTCCTTTGATGGGTGATTCTTGCACTAGAGTGGTGGCAAGTACACATCAAGTCCATTCTTGGATGGGACCTGTTGTATTGTTAGATGCATCCAAAGTGGGATCACAGGCTCATTGTCTTCGTCTTTGGTGGATGAACCTCTTACCCAGAGAGGTTTTACAACGTGCTTATGATGGGATTCAGCTACTTGACCATACCCTTGTTGATGACATCTTGGATGTTGGGCGTCAGTCTTAGACAGTGGTAGTGGCCGATAGGTCACCTATGGCAGTGGTGAACCTAGTGGGACAGCCTAGAGCTGCATTTCCCACACTCATGAGTTTCCCTGGCTCTCATGCTCCCAGGACTTGGACTTGTTTGGGACTCATGGTTATAGCAATTGGTGGAGCCCAACGATGATGAGAGAGAGCCGGCAATGGGTTTTTGCACCGGTATTACCATTGTTCTAGCAGTGTTAGAGGCATCCATGCATCAGGTGTTAGGTCAGGCTATGGACCTAAACTATTTGACTTGGATTGTGAGCCTTGGCTTGGTAGAGCAGCATAGGATGCGCTTGATAGGCATCACCACTTGGACACTTGTGAACCTTGTGCCTATCATGACAATTCAGGCACATGCTGGGAGCAATGGACCGAGTAGACATGGTATTCTTAGGACACATCCAGTAGCTAATAGGGAGAATGGTCTACTTGGAGTCCATCTAGGTGAGCGTGGGCTACTTGGATTACACCCTTGGTCCACTTGGGATGCAGCTAGAGGACGTGTGGAGCTTGCAGCCAAAGTGGAGGGAGTTTTTCACATAGAGGTTGGGACCTCTATTGCTCCCAAGGGCCCAGTGTAGTAGCCAATATGTCTTCCACTCCTACTATAGTTATAGAGGATACTTGGGAGCCAGATCTTGGACCCAAGCTTATTGGAGGGGAAAGATAGAGGGTTTGGAGGTTCTTGAGGAGCCATACAAGTTTTTCTACCTTCAGTATGAAGGATTTGGGTGCTCTGAAAGGACCTGGTATATGGATTGAGTGGACTAGCAATACACTAGTTTTCTGACGTCCTTATTGATATAGTGAAGTGGAGAGGACATTGATTCAGAGCCGGAGTAGTGACCTTTTTGAGGTTGGTTTGGTAGAGATTTCACATGGAGAGTATGCATTAGCGATAGTGATGCTAGCTAAGAAGGATATGCATGGCAACTACACAAATAGGCAGATGTGTGGAGATTACCGTCCTATCAATCGACATACTAGGGCTGATTGATATGCCATGCCTACACCGGAGGAGATTTTTGGTACGATTGAGCATGCAAAGGTCTTCAGTACTTTGGATCTTTGAGCAGGATATCATCAATTGCCGATCAGGGAGGAGGATAAGTCCAAGACAACATTTTGGGCTATTGATTCTCACAGTAAGGATGTGTTATATCAATGGAGGTTCTTACAATTTGGGTTGAAGAACGCTCCTCCTGAGTTCCAAAGGGTCATGGATAGGATCCTAGCTAGATTAGATTTTGCTTGGTGCTATATTGATGACATTTTGGTTTATAGCACTACTATGGAGGAGCATGAGAGAGAGTTGTTGGAGGTGTTTGAGAGGTTGAGATCTCATGGACTCAAACATGGGAAGTGTAGGTTCTTCCACAAGCAGGTTGATTATTTGGGTCACCATCTACCCCGGAGGACTTGGTGTTCAGCAGACCAAGGTGGAGGCTATTGCACATATTCCTCGGCCTATAGATATAAGCAAAGTGCAAGCATTCCTTGGGTTGGTGAACTTCTATCGCCGCTATGTTCAAGAATTTAGTGCAATAGCCTTGACAAAGCTGACTAAGCTTACACAAGAGTGGTGTTGGGGAGATGAGTAGGAGAGAGCTTTTGTAGAGCTCAAGGAGAGGTTGACATCTGCTCCCATTTTGAGGAGACCAATTAGAGGATGACCATTTCAGGTTCATACTGATTGGAGTATGTTGGGGCTTGGAGCGGTGCTCATCCAGCATGATGATGAGGGGAAGGAGTTTGTGGTGGCCTATGCTAGTTGCTCCAACAATTCAGCGGAGGTGAAGTATTGTTCATATGAGGGAGATTTCTTGGCAGTAGTTTGGGCAGTAGCACATTTCCGATGTTACCTATTTAGTAACCTCTTCACTCTCATCATTGATCATCAGCCACTGAAGTGGTTGATGGAGTCCGACAAGCTTTCATGGAAGCTTGCACGATGGGCTCTAATTTTACAGGAGTATAATTTCATGGTTGTTCACAAACCTGGAGTGGTGAACCGTGATGCAGATGGGTTGAGTAGAAACCCATGTCCCAACTAGCAAGATCAGACCGGACCATGTTGGCATGGTGAGACACATGAGGAGATGGTGCCAGGTAGGCATGCATCGGCCTTTTTGTGTATATTTTCAGAGGCTTTGGTGGTATCTCTCTCAACGCATATAGGAGGAGTTATTGAGGTCACAGATCCAGAGAGTGAAGATATTGGTACAGTTTAGCAAGACATTCATTATGATGTCTTAGTGATGGACTATCTTTGCACTGGTGTTGTGGGGGGCACAATTGGGGCCAAGGAGAGAGACCGCATTTTTCAGTGAGCTTGATGGTTTAGATTGGAGGGCAAGCACCTTTTGTGTGTATGGGAGGATGGTAGAGTGCGAGTAGTACCACTTCCAGCACAGAGACCACAGTTGGTCCATCATGCTCATGAGGAGCTAGGACATTTTGGAGTAAAGTGTACATATAGCTTACTCCAGAGTCATTATTGGTGGCGTGGCATGTAGACTGAGGTACAACAGTTTGTTGCCAGATGTGTGGTTTGTGACCAAGTTAGAGCATCATTCAATGCTCCTACGCCACAGTTACACCCATTACCTATCATGGGATTGGGTTACCGTTGGAGTTTGGACTTTGTTGGACCTTTGCCGCTGACTGTGAGACATCATCGGTATGTTTTGGTGATGGTGGAGCACTTCTCTAAGTAGATAGAGTTGGTGGCACTTCCTGACAAGTCTAGTGAAGGGACAACTTACTTGTTCTTGGATCGAGTTCTTAGTCATTTTGGTGCACCAGTTGAGGTTTTGACTGATCAAGGTACAGAGTTCTTGGGAGAGTTTCAGGTCTTGTGTGACAAAGCTTTGATTGGTCATTGTACTACATCTCGAGATCACCCTAAGGCAGATGGCTTAGCAAAGAGAGTGGTTCAAACGGTGAAGAGAGGATTGCAAAAGTATGGTTTGTAGAGAGGCCACTTGGGAGATTGGGATCTCTAGTTACCTTGGTTGGCCATGGGTTATTGGTTCAGCTGGCAAGCCTCCTTAGCATCCTTCTCTTTGTACTTTCTACTCTATGGACGAGATCCAGATTTACCTACAGCCATTTGTCAAGATGCTACTATAGTTTTGGACTTGGATGACCTCAATGTATGGATGAGCGCATGTTCTCAGCGGGCAGAGATCTTTCGGAGAGTGATACCAATGGCCTTTGAGAACTTGGCAATTGTTCAGCATAGAGATACTTTACGCTATGCTACCATTCAAGGAGGAGGTTATAGACCCTCAATTTGTTGATTTCATCCAGGCGACTATGTATATCTACAGCAGATAGCACCAATGACACTTGATGTTTTGACATGCCGCATTATCTTGAGAGTGTATGAGGTTTTGCCATCTGGAGTCCTTGTGTTGGAAGGACGTGATAGTGTTTTTTGGAAGGATCATGTATGCAATTGTGCACCATGCTACCTCCCAAACATTGATGGTACTATGGACCCAAGCTTGGCACTTGTACATGCAGGCTTGAGGTGTATGTTATGTGGCTCTTCTGGTAGAGTTGCTACTATGTTAGTTTGTGATAGTTGTTCAAGAGGATGGCATATGGCATGTATGACTCCTCCCTCTCATGGTGGTTCTTCAAGGACAGTGGTTATGTCCTAGATGTATTTGACCTATAACTAGTTCATTCTTTATATGGTATAGATTGCAAACATGCGACTAACGATGGGGCTCCATAGCACCTGGCCTCTTGATCTTTGCCCATTATAGGGTATACCATATACTTGGAGTAGATAGCTATCTAGAGTTAGAGGGACCTAACCGCTAGATAGGAAGGAGATTGTGGCACTTTAGAGTCTATGTATGACTTATGTGTGAGTTGTGCTTCTATAGTGTATGATGTTGACAACGATGTATGTTGTGTAGCGATGTATATATGCATGACAGCTGTCATGCCATTTGTAGTGTCACATCTAGATTGCTCGGACACTAGAGTTCCAATGATAGTAGTTAGAGTTATTTCAGCAGTTTCTTGGGGACTACTTTCCGGCGGTTAGATTTTGTGTTTGGGGTACTGACTTGACGGTGGAGCCCACCGTCACTTTTCACCATTTGCACCATCGAGTGTGCCGTCAGTGGGACCATTAGAGTTTAGACCTAGCTCAAGTCCAAGGGGTATACTTTTGAAGTGCAGCTCATGAGAGCTCACTTCTTTGATGTTGAGCCTTCAAGTTCTTGGCTATGGTGGACAGAGGCTGGCAAGTGTCACTTGGATTCTCTATGCTTGAGTGGGTGTGGCTTGACTGTAATCAATGCCCAATTTTTGGCAGTTTATAGAGTGACATATCAAGTACAGATATGAGTTGCACTCTAGAGTGTGGCACTTTAGAGTCTATGTATGACTTGTGTGTGAGTTGTGCTTCTATAGTGTATGATGTTGACAACAATCTATGTTGTGTAGCGATGTATATATGCACCACATTTTGAATTTGTAAGTGATTTTAACAATGCTCTTTACTAAGATAAGGATATAATGAATAATAAATTTTATTTTTAAAACAAAAAATGATACATTATAGATAAATTAAGAGAAAAATGGAAAATTACAAAATAGCTCTTTTAGAAAAAATGGTACTTTTGATTTATAATAACATGGAGTTAGTAGACAAGTTAATAGAAGCTAATGAGTTAGTGATCTAAGTTAAATATAACAAGATGAAATAGAACTAGCCTAAGAATGTTCTAGAAACAACAAAGAAACTTGCAAGTAGAATATTCTAGAGGCACCTAGTAAGCTTCTTGGCAAGAAGCTTCCTAGAACTTGGCAAGAGTAACTTGTATGCCAAGTTGACAACTAGCTTAGCTTGTATGCCAAGTAAATGACTATCTTAGCTTTTAATCCAAGTAAGGTGGCTCCTAGAAGAAACCTTCCTTGAAAACTCTTTGGGAGTCTTGTACCCAAGTTACCTATAAATTCTTGAGCCAAGCACAAGCTAAGCATGTGTGTTTTTATTCACTTGAAAGTTCCAATATGATCTATCACTCTGGTCTTCCATACTCCTATTTCTCTTTTCTCTCTTTTACATTCTAGATCATTTTTACTATATTAAAAACTAAATTCAGATTACTAAATAAAGAACCATATTAATCATTAGCATCATGTCAATCATTGGGTTCTTATATACCACCATTCAAGCAAGAAAAAGAAAAAGAAAATATACTAGTTTTTTTTATTGTATATTTTCTATATGGAAAAGGAAATACTTATGCCAAATTCACGTTATAAATTGATGAGTTAACATGTAAGTAGAATGGTAAGGAAAGTCTATGAAAAGAGAGTTATTCACCATGAGATAAATTTGTCATTTAGAAGATTGCAACCTTGATTTCTCCTCCACCATGATCACTTGGATATAAGTATTGTTTCCAACTATCTTGCTTCATCCTTTGAGACCAACCCATCTCAAGATTTTAGCTAGGATGGCATGAAAGAAGCTTCCATGTTACCTTTTATAAGAGATGAGGAAGAGAGCTTGTGTAGAAGTACAATCAAATAAGGAACAGAGAGGAAAATAATGCAATAATAAACATTTTTTCATTAAGAGAGTGATATATTTGGAATAGAAGAAAACTATTGCACCACTAACTACAACATGATACATTTATATCTGATGGAGTGGTCTTGTCAAAATTTTTTTATTGTTGGTAAAAGCATTCTGCAACAAAATCATAAGAAAGTATGCATCAAACATTTATTTACACCAAATTTAATTCTCTAGAACTCCATTTTCCATGATCTTGGTGTCTATGGATAGCACTTGAGAAGATATTTCCAAGGAGATGATGTGCATCATGCCTTTTGAGATTTGATTTCAGGACTGCATGGAATAATGCACTATGGGATTCACATTGTGGGAATTAAGCCGAGAAGAACAAGGACATTAAACTTGTCATAACTTCTTCTCTAGACATCTGTTTACCATGATCTTGGTGTCTATGTAAAGCACTTGAGAATACAATTCCAATGGGAAGAAGCATATCCTATTCAGACCAATATTCATGGAAAATGAGTTTTGAAATGAATTGAGGAATGCTCTATCAGATTTGATTGGTGGGAATCAAGTCAAGGAGAAGAAGGAGATTCAACTTGCTATAAATTCTTCTCTAGAACTCTATTTTCCATGATCTTAGTGTATACAAAAAGCCCTTGAAAAGATGTTTCTAAAGAGATGAAGCACTTTATGTTTGGACTAGTATCCACAAACAAATTAATACCAATGTGAATTTCAAGATGCCTTGCTTTAGCAAACAACTCAATCCATAGCAGATCCTAACTTAACATTGATTTTAGAACTTGAGGGAACTTATATTGAAACCTATTGGAATTTTTTTAATGAGTAAGCATGCCACTTCACATGACAATGTAAGTATATTAGCATTGCAAGGGGTTTAATTTTTTTTTCAATATTTAAGATTGTGTTGAAAGTGCAAATAGTCACCATAAGAGTTTAATTGCGCTAAATTTTAACTTCTAGTGAAAGAACTTGTTTCTAAAAGAAGAAATAAAAAGTTTAATTTGCTCCAAATTTTAAATTCTATTGAAAGAAGTTGTTTCTAAAAGAAGAAGTACAATGGTTGTGATGTAACTTGCTTGTTTTATAAGATGATCAAATAAAATAGATAAAATTCCTAAGGACAATGCTAATAAAGGAATTCAAACTATTGTTGAAAATTTATCATTGATGGCTCAAAGAATGAAAATGTAATTGTCAATTGAAGTATGGAAGACAAGTATATTTAGGTGTATGATCAAATGATTAGTTATTATTACCGGAGATGTCTTGTTGATAAGATAAGCTTACTTGATACTAGATAGATCCTACTCTATTCAAAATAAGCTTACTTGATACTAGGTAGATGCTACTATATCCAATATCTAATATGTTTGAACTAGTACAAGCCTTGATAGAGAATTAAAATAATTTAGAGATTCAAAGATAAAAGGATATAAATTTGAAAACAAAAAGATAAATAACTCAATCAAATAACACTTAAAGAATTGATTCAAGAGGACTATAAATAGATTTCACTTTTGGTACTTTGAACTATATTATTTGCTTTTTGTGACAATATAACTTGTTAAAAAAGGAGCATAAAATCATAGATGTAACATAAAATGATTGAGAATAATTTCTCATAATGAATTAGCTTTATTTGTTTTCTTATTGAACTAACAAAATCACTTATGTAGTTTTAACAAATTGCTCTTCATAATTTACTTTACGGTTGTGTTGAATAATCTTTATGAACTCTCTTTTGTATGCTTAAATAAAAATTTTATATACTTTGAAATCTTAAGTAATCATATCATAATTTCAAGAAACCATTTGTATTTGTCATAATCAACCACTAATTTTTCAAGCTTAAATGTCATAATTTTTTTAATCTATTTCTTAACACTCACCTATTCCTCTATTTGGTTTCTATATAATTTTATTTGAAGATGCAAAATATTATGTTTCAATAACTCCCACTCTTTTCAAAAATTAATTTCCTTGTTTCATCTTGATATAACTATTTTTAAGTAGGCAATAAATCATGTACTCAAAAATCCTCCCAACCATTTTATTATTTTATATAAGGTATAAATTTTTTGGAATATATAGTAGATTTTCCTTTAAAGCTTCTTATAATCAACTTTCTTTTTTTGGTTTGGGTATATGTGGCAGACATATAATTTATTTTTAATCATTTTCTGCTTTTGCCACAAGGATATTGCAGGATAATACTTGTTTAGGAAAGGAAAACTCTTAACTGAGTTCTCATTGGAGATATGTTTGTACATGCAATGCTACAAAGAGAACAAGTACAAAGTAGAATTCACTCCAAAGGAAGAATCCCAAAGAAGTCAAATCTGATGGGTGGTCAAAGGCAAAGAACTCAAGTACAAAGGTTATACATAAATTTGAATGCATTGCCACCTACATAAAGAAATGGCACCAAAGACAATTGATGGTCAAGAAAGGGGCTTGCATGTGTAGAGAGTGACTTCTCACATTTTGGCTGAAAAACCATGGTTATAAATCAAGTGCAATCAAAGCAATTTCACTTTTTGGAAGCAATTTTATGTCTCAAAGCCAAAGAACAAACATCAATCCTAGACCTTTGGCTTTCTTTTAGTCTTTCACAATTCTTCATAGTTGTTTGAATTAATCCTTTGAACTAAATAAGAAACATGTTGTTTGTTCAAAAGCACACAAACAAGACCTTGAGGTTATCTTTTGTGCCCCAATAGTAAAAAAATGGGCAAGTTGCTCTGAAATTGAGAGTTGAGTGAGTTTGGAATCATCCATGAGATAAAGGGAAGGAAGAAGAAAGCAAAAAGAGATCTTTGGGAACCCTTTTGCATGGATAGAGGAGAAGTTGAGAAATGTCAATGGGTTGGATGTATCTCACCCTCAAGAAATTGGTAACAAACTTGGGCATGTAAGCAAGGAGATGAACACCCATATTTTGGAGTCCTTTAACAAGAAACGGTCCACCAATAATAGTTGGAAGGTGAGCAATTACAAGGACCCAACCCAAAAGGCGGTTGTGGAAGTAGTGATGAAACTGTTTTGACTAAGAGGATGATCTACACCATCAACAATTAGGCTATCTTCTTCAAGTATATGTATCAAGGGGAGTTGGTAAATTGGGCATATATATATATTCATCCTATAGGCAAGGAGAATGCTCAAAGAATTCAACCTACCTAGTTCCCATTGCCATTTACTTCTACATGGGTTCAAAACTGCTTGCTTACAAAGGAGGAGAGGAAGAAATTCCCAAGTCATTATCATCCAAGGGGTTGCTTCACCTTGCAACCCAAAAGAAAGGTGATTGTTTGGAGGTATCAAGATGTAGATACAAAGTATGAAAAGATTGGAAAGTTCATGCTGGTGGGTGAAGAAAGGATGCACACCACAATCAAGAAGAAGAGGTTGTCTCCATTGAGGTCTCAAAACCCAGCCAAAGAAAGAATCCTTAAGTCAAGAAAGAATCCTTAAGTCATAGATATGTCTTTGGAGGAAGAAGTAAAAGATTTCAAAGGAGAAGATCAAGGAGAGTAAGAAGACTCATTTACCTTGCAAGTATCTACATTAGAATCTAAAGGACAAAAGTAGTACAAAGATATACAATCTGCTCCAAATTCAAAAGAACAAGATGTGGACCACATAAACTAAGTTGACCAAGAAGACCAGGCCAAAGATCAATAACAACAAGAATCAACCCAACTTTGGTCCAAAGAACTCCTTAATCCCACTCAAGGAGCAGATGCACCCAAAGGAGGAAAAGAAAAGATCAAAGAGAATCTTGCAAAAGAAGCCAAAGGGAAGGTGACTTGAATCCAAAGGAAAAGACCTTCTAGGTGGAGTGGAGACCAAAGTGAGAAGAGAGCCAAGAACAAATAATGCAAGCTATCAAGGAGACCAACTCCATTATTCATAGGTAGCTTTTGCCTTGCAATTGATGGAGACAATTCCACCCAATACTATGAAGTCTACCCAAGTATAGCAAACTACATCTCTCTTGTCCAAAGGCTACACACGACAATGTAAAACAAGAAGGCAAACCATAACAAGTGGAAGGAGGATATGAAGAAGAGCCAAATCAAGTACAAGGAGGAGAGTCAAAAGTTAATGCACTTGTGGAAGAAAATTACAAAGTTAAGTGCCGGAACACTTCACTCACTTTATATCAAAACAAGTACAAAGAGGAAATGTAGAAGTTGCAAGGAGACCTAAGAGAACTTTGGCTTGAGTGAAAGAAAAAGTAAAAAGGGTACAAAAAGTAGCTCAAGGAAAGAGACAAATAACTAGTTAGTATATAGGGAGAATTAGAGATATCCAAGATAAGAGTAGTCACTTTGGAAGTGCACAAGTCCAAGTACAAGAATGAAGTGACCACATGATATACCGATAGCTAGACATATGGTCTAGAAATGAAATTTGGTTTGGTACCATTTGGAAGGATGTTATACATGATAGACTAAGTAGATCAGACAGAAATATCACCAAAAGAGTACTTCTACTAATAGACCAAAAACTAAAACATGCTTGAAGACTTTAGAATCAATAGCTAGACATATGATCTAAAGGTAAAATTTGGGTTGGTGACATCTGGAAGGATGGTACACATAATGGACTAAGTAGATCAAGTAGAGGTATCACCAAAAGATCACTTCTACTAATAGGGAAAAAACCAAAATAGGCCTTCAAACTTCATAAGCAATTTTGGAGACCTAAACGGATGAATTAGGCTTCCAAAATGTGCCAACCTTCCCTCCTAGCAAAGGGCAGGCAAGCCTTCCCTCTCCCTTGGTTTGTCTCACCAAGAGCTTTCCAATTGTACCTCATCCATGTGATTTTGAGATTCTTACAAGAAGATTCCCTAAAATATTCCTTATGGTCAAAGCCTCTTTGACCAACCAGACAGGACCAGGACCAACATGTCACTCTATCCCATCAAGTAATCTAAGGGTGGACCTCATTGACATGTCACTTATCCATGTATCTAATTCTGTGGTGGAGCTTCCTTGGAGGAGATCCTATTTGGCTATATTTAAAGAGAAGGTGTTCCTTCGGGGCATCAGAGTTTGAGTGTGAAACCTGTATTTTCTTTTCTATATTTCTTTGCTATCCTTGGAACATTACACCAAACAACTTGAAGGGATGGCTAAATAATTGCAGAAGGAGAAGGAGGAGAGGATAGCAAATGGATCTCTAATTTTGGAGGAGCTAACTAAAGAAGTGGGTTCTTGTAAAAGACCAAGGAATGAAATAAGAGAATGAAAGATTAGAGTGGAAAGTCACATTAGTATTCCTCAAGTGAGTGAAACTTTAAATGCCTAGCATTAGCTTTGGTTCTGGTATTTATAATGAAATAATAAAAATTTCTAAAGAAGCTTCCTTGGAGTGCAAGCTAAGCTAGCCAAGGATTCTCCTTCTAGAAGCCGCCTACTTAGCATAAAAGCTAAGTTAGTCATTTACTTGGTGTGCAAGTTATCTAATCCATGGAAGGTACCTAGAAGCTTCCCACCAAGAAACTTCTTAGGTGTTTTTAGAGAATTCTACCAAGAAGCTTCTTAGATGCTTCTAAAATATACTTTGAATTCTTAGCTAAACATGGTTTATTGTACTCACTCATTAACTTTTGCTTACTTATGTGCTAATTCTATATTATTACATATAACTCCATCACTGGTTGGTGATATCCTTGTGACCATGGGATCTTTGAATTCCTATATGAACATTTATGCCTTTTGAAGATGAGAAAGAGGTTTCATATGGCACTATGAAGGGGATCCAAAGGATCTTATATTTAGTGTGTTGTTTGCGGTCATGTTGGATGTCATAACTTGCAAGTAAGTAATTTGCTTTGTATTCTTCATGATCATTGATGTGGATAGGGAGAGGAGGGAATTGGACACAATTGGAAAAGGAAGATGGGTTAGAAACAAAGGGTTTTAACTTTGAAACATGGAAGACAAGATAGGTATACATACGACTAAGAAAGGAAAGTTGGTAGGCAACAAGAAAAATGATTTGAGTAATATGAAATGGACCTATTGAATTAGAAATAAGTTTACAAACTTGGGTGTCAAGCATCAGAGTGATGTTACTAAAAGAAAGCATGATCTTATTGTCTAGTTGAAAAGTAAGATTGCAATGATGCTTATAAGCATATTTCATTAACCAATTTTTAGCAATGAGAAGAAGAACTTTTCTTGAGATAGGGATTTAAATAACATGGACAAGAAGGTAAGAGAGAAAGAAGCGAATCTAGAACAAGTGGATCTTACCCAAAATTAAGGAAGAAGAGAGAGAACCTAATGCTTCTCTACTTGGAATAATTGTAAGTAGACTTGGCAATCTTAAGACAAGTATCCAAATTGATAAGGTGAATGTTGATAAAGGCCAACACATATCTTTTAAGGTTCAATTTTTATGCCTTGTTTGCTCAAGATTGAGGATGATAGGCCATAAAAAAGTAGGCTTTGTGCCAAGTAGCTTGAAGAGTGCTTGCCAAAATTTACCAATGAATTGAGAATCATAATTAGAAATGAGAACCTTTTGCATCCCATTGTACTTGAATATTGTCAAAGTAATCTTAAGTAATATGGAGCATCCATGGTGTGTGCCAAGTGAATATGCTTGATGTTTTTGATCTATTGTGAGCAAGGATGTGATGACTTCAAGACTTACATATCTCTATTGGGGAGATTGAATAGGGAGTGGTTGAACTAGTATGCCCAATTCTTGGTTATTGATCTTGTCGTGTTGGTAGTTCTCATAAGATCAAATAAACTTTTGAACCTATTGTGCCATGTTTGGGCACAACCATTGACGCTAAATTGTACTAAGGTTTTGTCCACAACCATGTGACCAAAAATTGGTAAGTCATGGGGTTCTTGAAGTTGCACATGTTAGAGATCACCCACAATTGGAACATAGAACTGCTTCTTATGGAATACAAGGTCTTCCTTGAATGAAAAAGTTTTTTTGTTGTTGTCATATGCTACAATATTACTTTGCACTAGTTGAAGGATCATGTCATGAAGGGTCCTATTTTAAAGTAATCTTGAACTCTATGTGTACCTTTGAGTCTATTGAAATTGTGGTGTTTGCTACTATCATAGGACATTCAAGAAGAATCTTCAAATAGAGTCATTGTGACAATGTATCAAGAATGACATGGACCTTTTTGGGATTGTACTCAAGCTTGCTATCAAACAATTGTAGTTGTTCCTTCCATCAATAGTGTCAATTCTTCATGTGCTCCAAATGTAAGGTCTACAACACAAGTTTTTAATTAGTTTACATCATCAGTTTTTTTCCCCAAGAGGTTATGTCTCCACACCTTTGTTATATTACATTGCCAATTGTTTTCAATCTTGATCAGAATAATTCCTTTCCATTTTGTTTAGTTGATTAGATACAAAGGTAATGTGATGTACTACATCTAGAAATTCTTGTTGCAACAAAATTCCAATGGTAAAGCATCAAAATCAACCATACTAGGTAGTAGAAGATCATATGGTTGGAGGATGGATTTTTAAAGCACCATATGCTTTAGTTCCCTGAATGTTCTTTGTGCTTGGTGGTCCACTCAAAGCTTGGTATATCTCCCCAGAAATTAACCAATGGTGTGGCTACATAAGCTTAATAGTGGATGAACCATTTGTAAAAACCAATCTTTTAAATCCCCATACTCATGTTACATCCTTAGAAATAGGCCAATTCAGAATGGTCTTGATTTTATCCTCTTCCATATTTATCTTTTGTATTGAAAACTTATGACCCAAGAGAATGACTTCCTTTTGCCAAAAGGTACACTTGGGCTTTTTGCAATAAAAATTCTATTGTTATGATCATCTCAAGACTTCTTAGATGTGGTTCTTGTGTTCTACTCCCATCTTACTATAAATCAAAATTCATCCAAGAATAATATTGCATATTGATCTAATAGCCAATCTAACACCCATGCATTTGATCTATGAAGATTGCCAAAGCATTAGTGAACCTAAAAGGTACAAATTTTCTTTTAAAATGTACATACCTTGTACAAGATGTGGTCTCTTATACATCTTTTCCATTAATTGGAATTTTCCAATAATTGTTTCAAAGATCCAACTTGGAGAAGTATTATGCTCCACTTAATTAATCCAATAAGTCATCAATTTGAATCAAAGGATACTCATTTTTCATAGTTTGTTTATTGAACCCTTGGTTGTTGATAGAAAATCCAAATTGTCTATCCTTCTTTGGTATAAATAGTACCAATGCTCTTCATGTAGATATATTATATCATATAGAGTCCTCCAAAAACTTTGTTAGTGTAATTTGAAACTCTTCTAACTCCTTTGGTGAGAACCTATAGATTGGTTTACCCATTAAAGTACTTTGTAGCAATAGCTCTATCTTGAAGTGCATATTATGATCAAAGTGGAACCTATTTGAATGATCATCCAAAAACACATTTCCAAACTCTTGAACTATCTTATTAACCATTGCTTGTTGATGTTTCTAATCCTTATCTGATTTTTTGGCAGAATTGGCTTAATCACACATCACAAATGGGAATATCTTCCTCTAAATTTTATTTTATAACTACTATATTGATAAATTTCCCATCTTAGGTTTTCCTCAAAAGTGCAAGATAACCTAATCAATAAGCCTTACCTTGCTATTTTGTTTGAATTTGTACTTGGGCTAAATCAAATTAAACCTTATGATGTTCAAGCCAAGGGAGACCTTAAATGACATTGTAATGTAGAGAAGCTACTATAAACCTCATAAAATTGGAATACTCCTTCCCAATCTTGAATTAATAGGATATGAGGTACAAAATGCAAAACCCTTTCTGCCATTTGCAATTATCAATTTACTATCAAATACTATCTTGACATAAATACATTATTCTTCTACTATCTATGTGTGCTTGCAATTCTTTGAACTCCTTTAATCAATCAAAATCCTAAAACCATGATTAGATATCATACATTCATATGTATCAAACTTGCTAAGTTGATCATTCAATTACATTGAAACAAATCAAGTTCTCAATAAGTTGTTCAATATTTCATATTAGGATTCTTTATTTCCTTGATCTTCACACTCCAAGAACTCTATTTGGAAAATGGGTCACAATCATCCATTTCTGATTGGACATTTGGCAATGTAATTTCCAATTTGGAAATATAAAAGCATTCACTATTTTATCATAATTTTTCTCAATCTATACTGTTTAGTGTTCTTTATTGAATGAGATCAATCTCCATTGGTGATGGCTCTTCCATCAATGTGTAGTGTGTTTATAGTTTTGTGAATGTCAAGGTCAAGATAATGTTATGGCAATAAAGGAATCAAAGTGATTGGACAATTGCATGGCTTTTTCTAAGTATTTGGACTTTTGTACAATTACTTCCAATCTATTGTATGATTTCAAACCTCTCATAAACCAACCTAGAGCTTCACCTTCTAGTATATTTGGAATCTACATTATTTTATTTTGGAATTGAGTGGTATAGCTCTTCAAAGAACCAATCTAGTTCAATTTTGTCAATCTATTTTGTGCGGCTCATGCAACATGAACCTCTTGCAATTTCTAAATTATTACTCAGTTTAATTCTTTCCATAATGAGATTGGAGCAACAAATTACCATTAAGTTTGCTCTTCTCAAAATTTCCACTATATTTTTACCACTCCATCTTATTTGCTTGAAGCTAAGACAATCAATATCCATTCATCAAAAAGATTTGTAGCTTCAAAATAATGTTTGCAATCAAAGATAAAATTCTCTATTGTACTTGATAGATTCATATCTTCATATACATTTGGCTTTGGAAATCAAACTTGTATTCTTCTTCTCAAAATGCTACTCTATCTATTTACTCTTGTTGTTGCCTTTCAAGATCACTTTTTCTCAACAATTAAGTAACAATACATTGTTGCATAAAAATGATAACTTTGAGTATCATTGCCATGACTACTATTGTCCCAAAATACATACTTACAATTATCTAAGTTAATACATAGATGTAATAAGTTCATTGCTCCTTGTAAGTTACAATAGAAAGGATCAATTATTTAGAGGAAAAAGTGATCACATTCAAACAATTCTACCCAAAGTATGAAATGATGAACTATGTGAAATAACAGTTTGGTAGTGCATGGACATAAAAATCCCAACAGTTTTGGGGAATGGATTTGGTGGTCCATTGGCTCTATCAATCCCATCCTTACTTTCTAGTGTCACAACTAGATTAATTAGACTCTAGAGTAGTAGTGTTGGTAATCAAGAGTAATTTTATAGTTACTCATAGACTACTTGTTGATGGTCAGATTTTTTGTTTGGAGTATTGACTACATGGTAGAGTCCACCATCACTTAGCACCGTTGGTACCATTGGGTGTGCCATCAATGGAATCATTAGGGTTTGAGATCTAGCTTGAGTCCAAGAGTTATACTTTTGAAGTGCAACTCCAAAGAGCTCACTTCTTTGATATTGAGCCCTTGAGTTCCTCGCTATGGTGGACAGAGGCCGGCGAGCATCACTTGGATTCTCTTAGCTAGATTGGGTGTGGCTTGATTGTAATTAATGTCCAATTCTTGGAAAATTATGGATTGACAAATCAAGTACTAATTTGATTGAGTGTAATTCAAGTTGTGTAAATAAATTGATTACATTTAAGGAGTGAGGTCATGTGGAAATTGAGAACATAGACTAAAGGTGTTGGTAGTATTTCCAAGCCTTGATGATCATTGGTAGCTTGATCATGGTCCAAAGTTTCCCTAAGAGTGATCGTGTGCAGAAGGTCTTCAAATTGATGCAGATTTGGCAATGGGGCAAACAGTGTGCGGAAGTTTTGGGCAAATTTTGAGCAAAGAGAAGTAATTTTTAGGTGCTAGTCATGATTTTGAGCTTAGGAGTGAAAGTCGGACCAATTTGGTGCAAGTTGAGCTCAAAAAAGTGAAATTGAAGGTGGAATTAGGAACTCATCCCAATGATATATGATTTGGAGAAACTCATCATTTCAATTTGGCTTGAGTGGATAGTTATTGGAGGATTTGGTGATCAACCAACATTAGGGATTTGATGTTAGATTTTGACTAAAGTTGACATCAGATTTTTGGCTTGAGTTGGAGAATTTTGACTAGATTTGAAAGAGGTCCACCAGATTTGGAAAGGGTTTGAAGTGGCACTAAGAAAGGCCTCATTTGGTTGAATTTTTCCGTTTAGAGGCTACGGAGGCCTAGAAGGGCCAGCTTGCTGGCGTGAGGCTAGCTAGTTTGGAATTATTTTGGTCATTATTTGGCAAAATCTGCCTATCTTACTAGTTTATGCACAATAGGGTTTGACCATTAGATCTTTGGTTCATAGATTGGTTCTCTAGCCAATTGGTCCACCCTCACTTGTTGTCATGGTGATTGTTATACTATTATCTATACACCTATAGCTTTGGCCAAGAGAGACAATTTGATCCCATTATTGGTGATCCTTGTAGCTTAGAAAGAAGAGAATTTGTTTTATATCATATGCCAAATGGTGACTGTAAGCCGGCCTGTCTCTCACTCAGGATGAGCCTCTGATGGCTATTATGGTAGTGTACCATGGACTAAGAAGGCAAGGAACCCCAACTCCATCATACTCCTCCAAGGCTAACACTCCAAAACTCAAGACATTGCTCACTAGAGAACTCAATGAGAGAGAGATAGTTGCAAATGAAAGGATGATGAGTATCTCCTCACCCCTTGTTTATATACTTGTGAAATAAGTACGTACCAAAGTTACTAATTACCGTAGTAACTCAAGTTACTAGACTAAAAGTCAAGTAAAGTCAAAAAGTAGAAAGGAATATCCATTCACATGGGCATATTCCCCTAAGGATGTGGTCTTATCTTGACCCAACCACTAAGTCAAGGATTCCTTCAAATGGGCTATCCTTGGACTAAAGAAGAATCCAAAACAAAAAGGCTTGCGGGCCCAAGAGTTCTCAACTCTTTCCTCAAAGCTAAACACCTAGGAATAATTCCAAGTCAACACACTAAAATCCAAAATAGTGGTGCTCATCTTTTTTACTTCCTCTAAAGTAAGGTCTTCTCTATCTTAGTTATGACTAACTTTAGCTAACCATGACTAATATAGAACCATCATTTATCTCTATATAAATAATATCTCTTAAGTACTTGTAATACCAAGCTAAATATCACAATACCACACACATGCACAAATGGGTGTTACATTTACCTCCGGACTAAGTTTTCACCTTGTCCTCAAAGTGAAGGTCTCTCTTCCTTCTATGGTACATCTTCAACTTATCATGGTTAATCCTATCAAAGTGTCTTCTTCCCAACTCCTTGAGATCATATGTGTAATTGCCCCACACCTTCTCCACTATGAAAGGTCCAAAGTACTTAGGCAAAAACTTCTTTTGCACTCTCTTGAATTGATTGGAATCAAACAATATTACCCAATCACCTTCTTTGAGAGTCTCCACCTTCTTCTTGCCTTGCTTCTTGTCATAGCTCTCCTTTTTTTTCCTTTGGGCTTGCTCCACTCGAACCATAGCAACTGCTCTTGCCTCTTCCAACTCCATGAGTTAATCCTTCTTTGACTTCTCTGCATCACCTCCTTGTGCTTTCTTCAATCTCCTATGAATGCTTTGGAAGGTAGGAAGATCAAAGTGAATAGGTAAGGTAGACTCAATACCATACACCAATTGAAATGGAGAATATCCGGTTCAAGTCTTCATGGTTATCCTATACTCCCACAAAACTATATGGATCCTCTTGTCCCAATGATGTTTAGCCCCCTCCATTTCTACATCCTTAGCCAATATCATGCACAAGGTCTGATTGGTTCTCTCTGCCAAGCCATTGGAATTTGGCTTATAGGATGTAGTTACTCTATGTGTGATAGAGAAATGTTGTAGCATGGTTGTAGTAATGCTTCCTATAAACTCTACGCCTCTATCAGAAACCAACTCCAAAGGGCATCCAAACCTAGTGATAATGCGTTCATAAAGAAATCTACCCACTTCATCTTCATTCTTGTCCCTCAATGGTCTAGCCTCAACCCACTTGGTAAGGTAATTAGTAACTACCACAATGTATCAATTGTTCCTTTGGGTTCTATTGAGAGGACCTACAAAATCAATTCCCCACTTCTCAAAAGGTCCTAGTAATGGAATTGATCTAAGTGGTGGAGTGGATGTAGAATTTCTAGCAAAAGCTTGACAAACATGACAAGTTTTGCAATAATCAAGACAATCCTTGAAAACCCCCCTCCAATAGTAACCTGCATCTAGAATCTTGAAAGCAGTCACCTTTCCTGCAAAGTGTCCTCCACATACTAAAACTTCATGAAACTCCTTTATGAGTAGGAAAGACTCTTCCTTACCCACTGCTCTTTGAAGTAGACCATCTGCTCCTTGGTGAAAAACAATATCCTCCACCATTGTGTAAGGTCTAGATCTTGCTGCAAGGGCCTTCCTCTCCCTAGCATGCATCCCTTCAAGATAGTTACCTTCTAGATGTGACAAGAGGATAGTTACCTCTTGTCACAAAATCCACAATCTCCTTGTACTCTATTGGAACCTCTTGAGTGACTGAGATTGTCATGAGCTCCTGATCCGGGAAGGAATCATCCACTAGCTCATCTCCATCATGATCATAGGCTCTAGATAACAAATCAACATTTGCATGTTTCTTTCCTGGCCTATCCTCAATGGTGTAGTCATACTCAAACAAGAGTATCATCCACCTTGCTAGTCTCCCTTCAACATTAGGCTTGTTGAAGATGTACTACAAAGCCTTGTGATCCGTGAAAATGGTGGCTTTCCTTCCAATCAAGTAGTGTCTAAACTTCTTGAGACCAAAGATTATTGCCAGCCCTTCTCTCTTCGTGACAGAGTAGTTCTTCTCTGTTGTAACCATCTGCCTACTAGCATAAGCTATTGGATGATCATGCCCATCTTGGTCTAATTGACTAAGAGTGCATCCTATAGCTACATTAGAAGCATCAGTGTAGAGGATGAAAGGCTTACTCCAATCAGGTTTAGCAAGAATTGGAGCTACAACAAGGGATTGCTTGAGCTCCTCACAAGCTTTGAGAGCCTCCTTGTCCTCCAAAATCACCATGTAATCTTCACCGTTCTTCATGTAGATGGTCAATGCATAAGCCTTGTTGGAAAATGAGAAGATGAACCTCCTATAGTATCCAACCATCCCCAAGAATTGGCGTAACTTTGTCAAGCTTGAAGGACATGGAAGGTCTGAGATTTTCCTCACCTTCTTAGGATCAACTGCTATTCCATCCTTGGAGATGATGTGCCCCAAAAGTAGACCTTCTTCACATCCAAAAATGCACTTCTCTGGGTTGAGTGATGCATTTACCTCATCCAAGCATTGCAAGACCTTGATTAGGTGCTCAAAGTGCTCCTCCTTGCTCCCATAGACACAAAAGTCATCAATGAAGTCTCTTACAAATTTCCCAATGAAAGGTTTAAATACCTTGTTCATGAACAAAAGGAATGTGGCTGGAGCATTGCAAAGCCCAAAAGGCATGACCTTGAAAGTGTAAGTTCCCCAAGGTGTAATGAATGTGGTGAGTTGTTGATGCTCTGGTGCAATCTTGATTTGGTTATATTCACTATAACCATCTCCAAAACTGTACCTCTCATGACTTACAACCTCCTTCAAGATCTCATCAATGAATAGCAATGGGTAGTAGTCCTTCTTTGTAACAACATTGAGCTTCTTGTAATCCACACATACCCAAAGCTTGCCATTCTTTTTCTTCACAATGACAATTGGAGACACCCATTCTGAATTCTCTACCTCAAAGATAAATCCAGCCTCCTTGAGCTTATCAATCTCCTCCTTCCAAAGATATTGGTGGACTAATGCAATGTTGTTTTTGGCGGATTGGTCTTGCATGTGACTCCACCTCTATCTTTTGCTCCTCCAAGGTGACTTCCTTCAAATCCTTGGTAACTGAAAGCAAAAACATGGATGAACTTGCGGAAAATCTCCTCAAATCTCACCTTCTCCTCCTTGGTAACATTTGGGCCATACTTGAGGGTAGCTAACCTTCTCTCTACCTCCTCAAGTGTCAATGGTGATTTATCTGGGTCCTTCAAAACCTCTAGCTTAGGTGCAAAATCCATAGCACACAAAGGATACACATCTGAATCAGATTCAGATTCATCCTCCTCCGTGGAAGTCTCCTCTTCCATGCTTGTGTCCACACCTGAAGCTCCTTCTTCAGAATCTGATTCCCAATAATCAAAAGATGGTGTATCTGAATGTGAAATGTTGGTGGTGTTAGTCATAGGAACTATGACTCTATGGTTTGATGACCCAATCCTCAAGTACCCTTTGTGTCATCGATCAGTTGTGCGTGCTGCTCTCAACCATGGCCTCCCAAGAAGTAAGTCATAGCTTGAATCCTTCAAGACTTGAAAAGTCATGAGATTTTGAACTCCCATAATTGAAACTACCACTTTATCCATCACCCCTACTGGTCGAACTTGTTGCTTGTTTGCCATGCTCACCACAAATGTTGAAGGTCTTGAGGGTATCATACCCAACTTCTTTATCAACCTTTTTGACATGGCATTTACTGCTGATCCTCCATCAACCAATGCATCCTTGATGTTGTGACCATTCACTCTTACATCAATCTTGGATGCATATTCACAAGCCTCACTGAAGCTTGGCATCCACCACCCCCATTGATACTGGAGCTTTTTCCTTTTTCCTTTTGCTCCTTGTAGAACTCAAACCACCTCTAAGGTCCTTTCTCCAGGTAGGGTTCAAAGCAATCAATTGGCCCACTGTGATGTTAGCCTTGTTACTACCAACATCCTCCAACACATTGTAGTTCCATTGTTGCTTTGAAATCAAGAAATCCTCCATCCCCAACTTCTTCCTTGGAGTCTTTGTTATTGATGGTGTTGAGGTGCAAGTGCTCCTAGTAGACATAGGAGTATCTTTGCTTGGAGTAAATCCTTGAGAAGAGTGAACATCCTCTGCAAAACAAACTCTCTTCTTCTCTTGTGCCAAAAGCTCCAAATTAAGACCCTTGGAGTTTGATCACTCTCCTTTCTCATACTTCCTCTCCACCACATCTATGGATCCTATCCCCTTACCTTTTTTTAGATTAGGAGCCACTTGGGTTTCACTACCACCCTCTTTCTCTCTATTGGCTCCCTCATAACCCCTTCCTCCATGGTAAGTGGAATTTGGGCAATTCCTTTAGATATTGCCTCTTCCTCCACAACCAAAAAAATTTCTATCATTGAAATTGTTGGCTGGTTGACCTCCTCTATATGGATAGTTTCCATAACTCCTAGGCCCTCTCCCTACATTTTGATCCACCTCTCTCTTCTCCCATAGTTGCACCACATTGATCTTGAGATCCGCAAGTTGTTTTGTGATGGTTTGAAGTGGATCCTTTGGTGGAGGTGCAAGAATTGGAGCAACTACTACTTGTGGTGCAACCCTTGTCACTAAATTATCAGAAGTTCCACCATAATTGTAGCCTTGAGGAGGATGCACAACCTCCTTCACCACCAAATCACTCTCATCCCTTTCCAAACTCTCCTCCATACAATTGCGATCTTGATAGCTTCAACCTTGGAAGAAGGTTTCTCATATCTCACCTTGCTTCTAATTTGTGGTCTCAAACCTCCCACAAAATTCTTGGTGAGCATGGCCTCTATGCAAATCATTGTAGTCTCCACATCATACCCACCTTTCCGCAACACTATGCAAAATCTCGACTCTAACTTTTCCACTCTTTGCACATAGACTCTCACTTTCTCACCATCTCCTTGCTTGAGAAATGTAACCACATTTATCGATCTCTCATAACTCTCATCAGGAAGAAAGTTCTCAATGAGTACTAAAGTCAAAGTCTTCCAAGACTCCTCTTCCCCATCTTTCCTCTCTCTCTTTTGGTATTCTGACTCATACCATGTAAGTGTTGCATCCTCAAAGAAATCTGGTAATAATGAGGCACACTCATTCTTCCTCCTCTCATTTTTTCCTAAGCAATCTCTCTTGAAGTCTCTCACAAAAGCCTCCACATCTTCTCCATCCTTGCCAAAGAAAACCGGAAGCATCCTCATCTTAACCCCTCACTATCTTTCTTTTCTCTCAAATTTTTTTTTCTCACTCTATTACTAATAGAGTATATACATGACTAACACTATCTAAGAATAATCCACTCTAGGGAACACAAAAGGTTCAGGTTGCTCCAAGATTTTTATAGCAATATCAAATCCTAGAGTGCATATTAATCTAACTCTCATGGATAGTTTTTCCATAAGTTGAAAGATTATCTCGATCACTAATCTTGAGAACTAGCTGATGAAGGTGGTAGTATTTCTGTAGCTATACTAAGACTCTCTCCAAGATCCTTCACCAAAGTCTCCAAAAGTGATTTTACTCCACTACACTCATGTCCTTTTGGAAGTCCTTCCACTCCACAAACCTCACACAACTCCTTGGTCTTAGATCTCCTCCCTTCCAATCTTGGTGAAGAAGGTCCAACATGCAAATCCAAGTCAAGTAAGCCTCTTTTTTTCCTCAATCTTTTGCTCTCAAAAGTCAATGGACATGAATTTACCTTATGTCCCTTCTCTCCACATAAAAAGCACTTAGACTCACTCTTTCCTTCAAGTGGCGTAGGTTTTTGGATCCTCTCAACACTCTCTTCAAATTCTATTGTAAATTCTCTTTTCCTCAAATCCACCCCTACAATCACCTCAAACCCTTGGGGAACCTTACATAGTCTCAATTTCTACTCTTGATGACCCTCCATGTTCCAAAGATGAATCTAAACACTCAAACATGCTTTTTGTTGCGCTCAAACTCCTCATGCATGAGATCTCCACTCAGCAGAATTGACTCCTCCTCACAATGTCACTCTAATCTCCCAACCTGTAGGTGACAGTCCTCTTAAATTTATCAAACTTGATCACAACTCTAGGAGGTCCCTCCTTGCAAAATTGCATATCTTTTCATCGAGCCATTTGGCCTAGACACCTTTCTATTTAGCACACATATTTCAGATTTGGTCTAAAAACCACCGCCCTCACTTCAAAAACTCATAACTCCTTGTGCAAGAACAATCTCTCTAATTTTTTTGGCAATAGGTAGGATAAAATGCACTAAATTTTCTTTGAAATTTTCAGGACAATTCACTGAAAATTGAAGAAATGGAAAATTCTGTAGAAGTTTCCAGGGAGCATGCAATTGCGGGAGCACTTTACCTTATCAACTTTCAAAATTTCTAGCCCAATGCACGTAGTAGCTCTCACAATAATTTCAAATGTGCTAACTGAAAGATAATCCAAGCTATCATGTGTAGAAATTTCAAGTCTAGATCTCAAACTTGAGATTTTGCCCAAAATCACCTTAATCCCCAAAATCTGCAATCCACCTCAAACAATCTCTCCAATTCCTCTCATGTGTACAAGATGTACAAAATCACCTCAAAGATATCATAATGAACTACAGGGTATACAAATAGATCTTGGTTCTCTAACATAAGTTCACCCCTCTCCTCTCCTAATGTTTTTGCCAAGTGAGCTCTCATAGCCTCGTTCTGCCTAATGTAGAATTGAACGTGGAACATTATCTTGCCTTCTAGAGAGGTCCCGACAAAGGAACCAAAATTGTGAGCCGGCCTGTCTCTCACTCAGGATGAACCTCTGATGGCTATTATGGTAGCATACCATGGACTAAGAAGGCAAGGAACCCCAACTCCATCATACTCCTCCAAGGCTAACACTCCAAGACTCAAGACATTGCTCACTAGAGAACTCAATGCGAAAGAGATAGTTGCAAATGAAATGATGATGAGTATCTCCTCATCCCTTGTTTATATACTTGTGAAATAATTACATACCAAAGTTACTAATTACCGTAGTAACTCAAGTTACTAGACTAAAAGTCAAGTAAAGTCAAAAAGTAGAAAGGAATATCCATTCATATAGGCATATTCCCCTAAGCATGTGGTCTTATCTTGACCCAACCACTAAGTCAAAGATTCCTTCACATGGGCTATCCTTGGACTAAAGAAGAATCCAAGACAAAAAGGCTTGCGGGCCCAAGAGTTCTCAACTCTTTCCTCAAAGCCAAACACCTAGGAATAATACCAAGTCAACACACTAAAATCCAAAATAGTGGTGCTCATCTTTTCTACTTCCTCTAAAGTAAGGTCTTCTCTATCTTAGCTATGACTAACTTTAGCTAACCATGACTAATATAGAACCATCCTTTATCTCTATATAAATAATATCTCTTAAGTACTTGTAATACCAAGCTAAATATCACAATACCACACACATACACAAATGGGTGTTATATGACAGAGTCAATCCAGTGTTATTTATGAGATGGAGTGTTTTTGTTTAGATTTTTTATGATTGGATCCCTTCCATTCTTTGTTTCCTATTTGTGAACCATGTTTGTGTATGGTGCCCTAACTTTAGAGCATTGGTGCTCTAGTGTGCTCTTGGTTGTGAGGCTGGAGTGATGACTGGTCAAACTACCTATGTTTCTCTCTGGTGAAGCAAGAAGTGATGACTTGTAGACCGTGAGAGTGCATGTTGTGATGGTAGGTTACAAGTTGCCCTTTCTTCCAATGTAATTGTTGTAGTTAGAGCTACGTAGATAGAGCTACATTAGTGGATGACATTTGGTTGGTATGTTGGCACTTGGTGGTAATTTTTGGTGGGGTACTTGCGGTAGTTCCAATTGCACATTGCAATTTTTGGTTACTTTGTCATGACGGAGTTCTTTGTAAATTCCAAAGGAGGTAGTGATGTAGTCTGTAGTGGGTTTACTTGGAGTGGTGCTTGATATCAGCTTGTATCTCAAGTCCCAACGAGGGAGGAGATTGACTCTAAGTTGGAGTTTGGTAGAGGAGTTGATTTAGTTGAGAGTGTACTTGGTGTGTCCGCATCATTTTTTTGGAACATCAACAAGATTTATGGGTCCTCCAAAGGCCCCATCAGTACTTTGGTATTGTGGGTACCATTGAGTTGGATAACTTCATCTAGAACTTTGATAGTTGTTGTGATTGGCAATAGATGCAAAACTTGACTTTGTGCACACCCTTCATGGTATGGAAGAGGTTTTTTTAGCATTTGGAAGGTCCATTAATGGAGAACTACCACAAGTTCAAGAGAGCTTACTTGGAGGAGATTGAGCTATTGGGATAGTATTGGTCTCCAAACTATATCTCCATCACTTTAGGCTCAATTTCTAGAGGTAGATCAACAATACCTATGCGTTCTAGCTCTGGTAGCATTGGTGGATCTCTTGGAGATGGTGCTACTACAAGTGGAGGTACTACTGTAGGAGATGGTTTAGTATCGGGGTTTAACCCTATGGTAGAGTCCTTCCAATGTTTGAGCTAGAACTACTAGGGAGTGTGGATTGACAAGCTTAGAAGCTTGTAGGAGTTCCAACGAAAGGCTGTAGAGAGCCTACACGAGGCATACACTTGCATGAGATGGTTGATCTGTTTTACTCAAGGAGTTACTAAGGCCCAAGTAGTTCAATTTTGGTATGGGATATTGGACAAGGAGTTGTGATGTAGAGTCTGTGATGCAATGTTGTTATAGGCTACTTTGCTTAATTTGGAAGTGGTCTTTGGTTTGGTTGAGCATATTGATCTCAACATGGTGGAGGAGAGAGTGGTGACATCTAGATTTGATAGGGAGATCTCATCCACAACTGTTAATTCTTCCATAGTGCAGTAGAGTGCACCACACCATGTTGGTTTCCAAGGACAAGGTAGACAACCTAGATCCTATGGAGTGATTGGAGGGCCCATTTAGACCTTACCTTCATTTTTGGGTCAACAATATCTAATGAGTGGTGGACCTCATCATAGGAGAGTGTGCACTTAGGGCAGCGGACCTAATACCCTTGGTGCATCACATCCAACACGACAATAGTGTGAGCATTATCATAGATTTGGTCACATTAGTGACCAATGCTTTGATTTACACTTGGAGTTACGGAGTAGTAGGGCTACTATGGCAAGTGGTAGAGGAGCTTTAGGTCATGGAGGAAGAGGTGGTAGAGGATCCACACCTGGTAGTGGTGCAGTACTTGTCCTTACTTCCGATATAGCCATAGCTACTCGGATCGAGCAATTGGAAGAGAGATTGGCTAGCATGGCCATAGCTCAAAGGAGATCAGATTCAAGCGTTGAGGCTTCTACCTCATATGCAGGTGATAGGGACATCTGAAACTTCATATGTAGAGCAATACAAGTGGATACATCTGTCGTAGTGGTAGTACCTGTTCTAGAGCGTGGAGGAGCATCAATAGAGTTGGACCCATAGAGAGGAGAGGCTAGTAGAGAGATCAAACTTCCCCAATCTTTTACCCTCTCTGAGGCACTATAGACAACATCCATGGCTCCTAGACGTCTTAGTGCAAGTGTGGTAGGTGGTGATGGGATGCATGATGAACTTACTAGTTAACCACTTCCTACTACATAGATTGAGTCTAGTACAATGTTGGGAGTGGCTTAGTTGATTATGCATTTTCTATTATTCTCAGCCAATGATTTATTTATCTTGGGAGTTGATCCAACCCTAGTAATTTGGTTGGCTGCCATGGTTTGTGAGAGTAGGGATGATGTGGTTCCTACTACTAGATCAAAGGTAGTTGATAGTGGAGTTGACTTGGTTGAGGAGCATGGGATCTATTTAGTGACCAGTGGTTTATGGCAAGCAGTAGCGGTTAGATTGGAGAGTTACCAACTAGACCGGCCTTTGAGCAAGCACGGTTTACACTTGGAGTTGTCTTGTGGGATAACCAGAGGGGGAGCTTTTGGTTGGTGGGACCTTAAAAGAAGGTTTATATAACATGTATATCATAAAGGGTCTTATAAGACTCTAGTGTGTAGCCCTTTATGTTGAGGAAGGCTACAATTGTTGGTCTAGAGTTACAAAAGACCAATGTGGAGAGGTGTCCATTTCAAATCCAGACATCTTTAGGTGGTGGTTCTATATAGTTCATCACATGTGGAGAGCTTGTTGTTCAAATTAAGCTTGGTCATCTAATTGATAGCTCTACAATGAGAGCTCAGGCTATTGCAACCATAGTTGAGTTGCATGATGTGTTAGTTGAGGGAGTAGTGTTGTATCTCATGGGTTTCAATATTGACTATGAGAGGAGACAACCTCCTATAGACCAGGTTGGTAGTCAGGTGAGGGATGGGTATGTCATCTACCATACACTTCAATAGTGGCTCACTACAATCCGAGACCATGGCAACATCAGTTTTAGCTTTCAATGGTTCTATTACTTGGACTGGTGACTTATTGGAGAGGAGCGCCCATGTAAAGGATATTCTAATACCAAAGGAGATCACTTGGATTTGGAGTACAAGTAGGATTGTTCCATCCACCTTGGATGTTCCATTGTGGAGTTCAAAGGGACATTCTAACAGCATGCGGATCAGTTGGTGCAATAGGCTTGGAGTGGAGCTTTTGTACCACCAGGAGACCAATGTGAGGATGAGCCTCTAGAGTTGATTACCTGGATACCACACTCATTTCTTGGTAGTATCTAGTAGAGGAAGTATGTGTATTGGAGTTGTTAGATGAGATTAGCACTGGACTAGCTATGGTACTACAAATGGGTATACAAGTACAAATGTACTTATATATGGAGAGATATGAGATTGCTAGGTAAGTCTCTCTACATCTTGTGGCATACTTTACCTATCACTATCTTGAGTTATTACCAATGTCAACAGTCAAGGATTACCAAAAGACCCTTTGAACAAACATTTCCTTGATGGGGGCATAGGATTTGGAAAGACATGGTCCCATTCATCTGGTGATTTTTGGATGGCCATGTTAGGGACATACACATGCTGGTCAAGGTTTGGATCTTCAAGATCCCAATTCTGGTGTGTTTTGGGAGATGTTACATATATTACGACATCTCCAAGTTAAGCAATCCATTTCTCTAGGTTACATTTTGGAGAACATCCCTTTGATGAGTGATTCTCATATTCAGGTGGTGGTGAGTACACATCAGGTCTATTCTTGGATAGGACCTATTGTTTTGTTAGATGTAGCCAGAGTGGGATCACAAGCTCATTGTCTTTGTCTTTGGTGGATGAATCCCTTACATAGAGAGGTTCTACAATGAATTTATGATGGGATTTAGCGATTAGACCACATCATTGTTGATAACATCTTGGATGCTGGGAGTTAGTCTCAAATGGTGATAGTGGTTGATAGGTCACTTGTGGCAATGGTGAACCTAGATGGATAGCCCAAAGCCACTTTTCTTACACTTATGAGTTTCCTAAGCTCCCATGCTTTTCAAGAGGGAGGTCCTAGACTAGTTTGGGATTCATAGTTATAGTAGTTGGTGGAGCCCAACATCAATGAGAGAGAGTGGATGATAGGTTTTTGCACCAATATTACCGTTGTACCAGTAGTGTTTGAAGCATCCATGCATCAGGTGTTAGGTCAGGCTATGGACCTGAACTATTTGACCTGGATTGTGAGCCTTGGCTTAGCAGAGCAACGTAGGATGCACTTGATAGGCATCACTACTCAAACACTTGTGATCTTTGGGCCTATCAAGACAATTTAGGCACACATTGGGGGTGATGGACCAAGTGGACAAGGTATTCTTGGGACATAACCAATGGCTACTAGAGAGACTGGTCTACTTGGAGTCCATCCAGGTGAATGTGGTCTACTTGGAGTCCATCCAGGTGAATGTTGTCTACTTGGATTACAACCTTGGTCTACTTGGGATGCAACTAGAGGACATTCAGAAGTATGGTTCATATGAGGTAGAGTGCTTGGTAGCAATATGGGCAATAACACATTTTTGATATTACCTATTTGGTTACCCCTTTATTTTCATCACTGATCATCAACTACTAAAGTGCTTGATGGAGTCCGATAAGCTTTTAGGGAAGCTTGCATGAAGAGCCTTGATTTTACACGAGTATGATTTCATGATTATTCATAAACCTAGAGTGGTGAATATTGATGCAAATGGGTTGAGTAGAAACCCATATCTCAACCAATAGGATCAGACTGGGAGGACATTGGCATAATGAGATAGATGAGGAGATGGTGTAAGGTTGGCACACATCTACCTTTCTTTATATATTTTTTGAGGCTTTGGTGGTATCTCTCTTAGCTCATACATGAGGAGTTATTGAGGTCACATATCCAAAGAGTGAAGATAATGGTATAGTTCAGCAAGACATTCATGATGATGTCTTAGCAATGGACTATCTTTGCACTGGTGTTGTTGGTGGCACAATTGGGGCCAAGGAGAAAGACTATGTCCTTTAGTGAGCCAAACGGTTCAGATTGGAAGGCAAACACCTTCTTCATGTATGGGAGGATGGTAGAATGAGAGTAGTACCACTTCCATCTCAAAGACCATAGTGGGTCCATCATGCTCATGAGGAGCTAGGACATTTTGGAGTAAAGCATATATATAGCTTACTTTAGAGTCATTATTAGTGGTGCGGTATGCAAACCAATGTACAATAGTTTGTTGCTAGATGTGTGATTTGTGACCAAGTTAGAGTATCATTTAATGCTCCTACAACATAGCTACACCCATTACCTATCATGGGATTAGGTTACTATTGTCATTTGGACTTTGTTGGACTTTTACCATTGACTATGAGATATCATCAGTATGTTTTGGTGATGGTGGAGCACCTCTCCAAGTGGATTGAGCTGGTGGTACTTCCTGACAATTCTAGTGAAGGGACAACTTACTCATTCTTGAATCAGATTCTTAATCATTTTGGTTGCACCAGTTGAGTTTTTGATTGATGAGGGTATAGAGTACTTGGGAGAATTTCAAGTCTTATGTGACAAGGCTTTGATTGATCATCGGACTACCTCCCAAGATCACCCTAAGGAAGATGGATTAGTAGAGAGAGGGGTTCAAACAATGAAGAGAGGATTGTGAAAGTATGGTTTGCAGAGAGACCACTTGGGAGATTAGGATCTCCAATTAAACTTGGTTGGCCTTGGGTTATTGGTTAAGTTGATAAGCCTCCTTAGCATCCTTTTCTCCTTACTTTCTACTCTATGGACAAGATCTAGATTTACTTGTAGCCATTCATCAATATGTTACTATAATGTTGGAATCACATGATCTAAATGTATGGATGAGTGCATATATTCTCAACAAGCAAAGATCTTTTGAAGAGTGATGTTGATGGCCTTTTGAGAACTTGGCGATTGCTCAACATAGAGATACTGTATGCTATGCTACCATTTGAATAGGAGGTTTATAGATCCTTGATTTGTTAATTTCATTTAGATGATTATGTATATCTATAATAGACAACATCAACAACACTTGATGTTTCTACAGGCCACACTACCTTGAGAGTGCGTGAGGTTTTGCCATCTAGAATCCTTGTGTTAGAAGGATGTGATGGTGTTTTTTGGAAGGTTCATGTACGCAATTATGCACCATACCACCTCCTAAACATTGATGGTACTATAGACCCAAGCTTGGCACTTGTACATGTAGGCTTACGGTGTATGTTATGCGGCTCTTCTGGTGGAATTGCTATTATGTTAGTGTGTGAAAGCTGTTTGAGAGGATGGAATATGGCATGTATGACTCCTCTCCTCATGGTGGTTCCTTAGGGACAGTGGTTATGTCCTAGATGTACTTAACCTATAGCTTATTTATTCTTTATATGGTATATATGCAAACATGCAACTAACAATGGGGCTCAATTGCACCCGACCTCTTGATTGTTTGCTAACCATAGGGTATACCATATACTTGGAAGAGATGGTTGTCTAGAGTTTGAGAGACCTAACTGCCAGCTAGGGAGGAGATTGTGGCACTTTAGAGCCCATATATGACTTTATGTGTGAGTTGTGCTTCTAAAATGTGTGATGTTGACATTAATGTATCTTGTATCGCAATGTATATATGCACGATAGCTATCACACCATTTGTAGTATCACGCCTAGATTGCTCAAACTTTGGAGTACTAGTGTTGGTAGTCAAGAGCATTTTGGTAGTTATTCATAGACTACATGTTGATGGTCAAATTTTGTGTTTGGGGTATTGACTACATGGTGGGCCCACTATCACTTAGCACCATTTTCATCATGTGCCGTCAGCGGGACCGTTAGGGTTTGAGATCTAGCTTGAGTTTAGGGGGTATACCTTTGAAGTGCAACTCCAGAGAGCTCACTTCTTTGATGTTGAGCTTTGAGTTCATGGTTATGGTGGACAGAGGCCAATGAGCATCACCTGGATTCTCTTAGCTAGAGTGGGTGTGGCTTGACTGTAATCACTACCCAATCGCTGCCCAATCGGTGGCAGATTATGGACTGATAGATCAAGTATTGATCTGATTGAGTGTGAATCAAGTTGTGTAAACAAACTGATTATTGTGGCACTTTAGAGTCCATGTATGACTTATGTGTGAGTTATGCTTCTATAGTGTGTGATGTTGACAGTGATGTATGTTGTGTAGCGATGTATATACATATGATAACTTTGATACCAATGTAAAAGACCAAGGAGAGAATAATAGAATGGAAGATCATATTAGAACTCTCAAGTGAATGAAACTTCAAATGCCTAGCATGAGTTTGGGTATTTTTAGTGAAGCAATACAAGGCTCTTGAGATGCTTCCAAGGAAGTTTCTTTTTTGAAATCACCTTCTTGGAGTGCAAGCTAAGCTAGCCAAGACTCTTCCAAGGAAGCTTTCTTCTAGAATTTTCCTTCTTGGTATACAAGCTAAGCTAGTTGTTAACTTGGTATGCAATGTCCATGGAAGGTACCCAAAGCTCCCCACCAAGAAGCTTCTTAGGTGCTTCTAAAACATTTTACCAAGAAGCTTCTAAGATGCTTCTAGAACATTAGAATTTTGACCTATATTTGGTTTATTTTATCAACTCATTGGCCTCTACTAACTTGTCTACTAACTCCATATTATTCCAATCCCATATACCTCCATTCCAAAGAAACCAAGGCAAAGGAACTTTAGAAGATCAAAGAAGTTCAAGACCAATTTGCAGGAATGCTAGAGGAGTTAGGTCAAGAAAAAATGACAAAGATGAATTTACATGAGTAAAGGTTATATGTTCATATGTTCCAAAGTTAAAAGAGAGGAAATATGATGATGAGAAGCTAGAACAATTAGCAATAAGACATTGAGAGCATCAAAACATGAAGTTCACCTTATCCTATAATACCTTATAGTTTAAAATCTTAGACTATGAGGAAAGGGTCCAAAACATGACAAGGACTCATAAAGGCAAAGGTAGTTCTTTGTTGTAGTGCTTTAGGTCAAAGACTCTTCACTAAGTAAGTACTTTTAGTCGTAGATATTCTTTGTTGTTGGAGGACCTTTGTAAGTGTAACATTTGGAGTAGGAAGTCCAAAGGAGAAAAACTTGTAAGTTGTCTTTGATGAAGAACTAAGGACTCTTTTGACATGTGTGAGGTGCCTTATTAACCTATGTGAGTAGTACACGATAATTCAAGAAGATATGTTTATCAATGTATAATGAGAATGAGCCAAGAAGATATTTAGATTTCCTTAACCATTAGATTTATTTGTCTTTAGAGTAGGAAGAGTATTTAAGGCTTTAGCTTAGTGAAAATAATTTATTCAATCCTTGAACAAGAAAGTGGGCAAAGTCACTTGCTTAAATTCTGAGAATTGGTTGTATATCCTTGGTGAGTAGTGGTGAGGAACTTTGTAGTATGAATCCAAGTTTTTGAGTGGGAATGACCATCCATACCTATGATTAAGGTCTGGGATTTCTAAGAGTTTTGAAGGAGCAAAGCAATGCCTTGATATATTAGCAATGAATTGTAGTGTTGAAAGTACCACAAAATCAAAAAGGAAAGTTCTACTATCAAGACAAAGTACTTTTGGAGGTATGAGATTTGGGAAAGGGTAGAACAAAGGCTTTGGAGTTGACTAAATCATCACATTCAAGAAATAGTTAGAATTCATTCTTAGTGAAAGTGATATTCTAATTTTCCATTTGTTAGATAGTACCAAAGTTGGTGGCATTACCCTCTTCTAGGAGTGGTTCCTACCTAAGAGGTTAAATATGTTACAATAAAGAATTGCAAATCATGACACTTCTCTTCAAGTCTAGCCAATTCTAACTTGTATCCTCAAAAGAACAACTTGTTTCTTATCATCACACCAATTTTTGGTTGATAATTTTTAGTTACCATAATATACTTCTCTTTGAATCTACAATCAAATATTATTCAATAGTTCCAACCTCTTTGTATATATAACTCTTTTTGAATAGGTAATTAGTTGTTGTAGAAAGGTCAAAAAATTAAACCCAACAAGTATTGATATTATAAACCTACCCTAAAAAATTCAATATTTACAAAATACCTTTGGTGTTTACCAAGCCTTGATGCTTGTTTGGAATGTTGGGTCAAGAGAGTGCAAGCTCTACTCGTCTTTGGGGTTCCATGGATGATACTAACTTGGTTTCACTTGAATACCTCATGTGTTGTGGTTGAAGGATGCAAGTTTGAAGGTTTATAATCATGCATGTCCATGTGCACTTAACACATGAAGAGGCAGATCCTCAAATCCATCAACCATGTAGGAACAATTTTCTTTGGTGCAATGTATTCATCTCCTTATTCCCATGTAAATGTGTTCATCTTCTATTTCCCAGCAATTTTAGGTCAAGTATACTAGAATATTGCCAACAGTATCTGATTTGAATGATTTGAACTCATCCACAACCAAGGTGACTCATACTAGAAGCAGTGGACAAGGAAGCAACGCAAGGGGGCTTGAGGAGGCTTTGGTGTATGTCATGGAACTTGGTACCCTTCCATGAGCAACAAGGTAGGGTTTTTGCTGCTTTGAGCTTATCTTAGGATTAGAGCATGAATGCACACTTTCTTGCTAAATCACTTTAGAGATGCTAATATAGTAGTGATAAAGCTTCTACAATTGACATCTCTTTATTACATTGTCCTTATAATGATGATAAGGATGACACAACTAAATGTTTAGTTGAATTGGAGCTAGTGAAGAAGAAGAGAGTGGAGAAGAAGGTGTGGAAGATATATTAATCAAAATCCTTGTTGTTACCTCATTGTAGAAGGAATGTTTGTAAAAGACAACTAAGTGCTTATATTTGTTGCCATAGAAGAGAGTTTGAATTCTTTCATTAGGTACTCTCCTTTAGCAATGTTTAATAAGGACTTTTCTATATAAATGTGACAAAATTGACTCTAAGAATACTTCACTTGCACTTATTTCAAATTTTGCATCAAGATTTCAAGTCAACTTGCAAGCATTGAAACCTCACATCAAAAATATGTCCAAGAGGAGAAACAAATGAAACAAAGAAATGAATTAAGTGTTTATAGCTCTCTACTTTGAGGTCTAGAAATCACTTTCAATTGATACATGAATATGACTCTTCAAGGAGCTGTTGAGGTTGTAGAATTTTCCAACCTGTAAGTATGAATAAATGTATAAATGTATGAACTCCAAATAAGCAAGGTGAATATTTTAATTATATTTAATCAATGTTGGGCAATACTTAAATAAAGAGCCGCCAAAGACTAGGTTCATAGTCGTTCATGCCATTACAATATAACCTTGTCTCAAGCTGCAGACCTCAAAATAGAATGTTGAAGATCAGAACTACTTAAGGTTCATGTGACTAGCAAACCATGTTTTTGCTAATCATTTGAAGCTCCTCTACGGCATGTTATACCTTGGCATTACTTTGATGTTAGCAAGATTGTTGAGCCTTTCAACTCCACCATTTTTTGTGCGTGAGCTTGTCAAGGAGCTCTTATTTAGGCTACAATAACTCAAAGAAAATACTGACTTGATCTAGATGCTTGCAATACTACATCTTGGTCCTTTGGTGATACCATCTTGGTATCACGGAAGGAATTCCAAAGACGTGCACGACCTACATTCTTCATACCCAACATTTTGAACCAATTAAGGCTTGATAAATACTAGGGCTATTTTTGATAATATTGAATTTTTTAGGGTAGGTTTATGATATCAGTAGTTGTTGAGTGTATTTGTGACATTTCCGCTTAATTCTACTTCAAAAGTCCAACTCCTTCTCTATAATCCATTTCACTATTTATTTAAGAGACAATTATGTTCCCATGTTTGATAAATGATATCTTTGTACTTTAGTCACTCCTTATTATTTTTCAATCTCTTATTTGTTCCAAATATATTTCTCTTTGAATGTGTGATCAAATATACTCAAAAACTAAAACTCTTGAACTTTTAGAAGAGAAAATTCTATTTTGATAACTCAAAACACTTTGTATTTAAGTTAACTGCTAGCTTATAATCCTCACATACTTAATTAAAGATCTCCAAATCAAACTTGTTTACTTATAGGTTTCTTGGTTCAATACTTAAGTGAAGATCTCCAAATCAATCCTGTTTACTTATAGGTTTCTTTCTTTAATGTGATTTAGCTGGATGTATTAAACTTCAAGTGGAATTTTTATCCATTGTCTTTGTTTTTACCTCATTGTATGTTTTACTTCAATTTAAAAAAAACTCTTGTTTCTTTTCCTTAGCAATATCTATAGAAATATGAAATATTATCTCTTATATTTTTTACTATAAAGATATTCTTAAATCCTAAACTTGCTCAAGAAGAACAAAATATTACATTTACTCGAATTATCATGTGAAACATGGAATTTAATATTTTAATTATCTATACATTATAGTTTCATTTGATAATTTCATAATCAGCTTCACAAAGAAGTTCTTTTTATCTTTTGAGATTCAAAATATTTAGTGGTTTATCCGATTTTTCTCACCAAATCATCTACTCAACTTTGAGTAGATAATTTGGTGGGAAAATTATAGATTTTTTAATTCTATTTTATAGCTAGATTCTAGCATTATGATACTTGTACTAGTAGTAGATCCCAATATTATACCCAAAACATCATCAATTTTTATATCATCAACATAATTTTAGTTTTTAAGAACATGGTTGAATATTAGTTGCCCAAGTTAGATTTTTATCAATATCTCCCATAATTTATAATTTATATGAAGATGAGGAGATCCATGAATTCAAGCATTGTTAAGATCCATGAATTCCATATAATATATTCCAATGTTAAGATCCACATCAATTTTATATAAGCCTAAATTTTCTTCCTCCAAAATAACTTTCTCATTTGTCCTTCAATTAATAAATATGTATGATGATACTCCAATAATTACTTCTCCAACCTTGAATACAAACACTGAAAGATAATACATTTAGTGTTCAAATAGAGACACTGCCATAATGCACTTTGTGTTAAAGGCACTTACATATAGATAATATTGCAAACAACATATATATGGCCATCAATTGTAGTGTAGTAGCTTACAACTATATTTAACTCTTGAACATTTTTGATACTTTTGGGCAATTAAAGTCTTTGAGAAATAACAAAGCTCATTACAAATATTATATTTCTTATTATAACACAACATTCTTATGCAAAGGGTAACTAGAACCAAGTGTATTGTATATAGGTTATCATTCAAGAAAAAAAAATCTAGATGTCCAAAACTAACTCTTCAAGATAGAATTTGGAAGATAATATACCAATGTACTTTATTTAGATGTTGATAGAGTGTACATCTTATTGTAAATAATATGTAACTAAGCAGTAAATAATCTTCTAGATTCAAATTCATTTCAGATAATAACAAAGTTCTAAAGAAAACAATTAAACCTACCAAGATGTATATTTTTTCAATTGAGATGAGATAAATGACTAGTCATTTTGGTCATACCCTCAAAACATGGGATTTGAAGTCAAATTGACCCATCAGACCAGATTGGATATTGGGTCATGTAAGTGAATGAAAGTGGCAAACTTGAATTTGCTTAACTCCAAGTGGCAAGCTTTATTGTGTGACAAAAATGATTGGCTCACTTTGTATAAAAGCCTATGAAAAGCTTCAATCAAATCTCTTGACATGCAAAGTCTCACAAACTTACCTAGTGATTTACATCTTAAGATGAAAAAGTGAGTGTGTGTAAAAACAAGAAGGATGAGAATACCAATAGTATAGGGAAGAGGAATCTTCCCTACAACACTTTAGATATTTGAGCTATGCAAGTCATATGGTGTACAAACTATTGGAGCATCCAAAGAAGCATCACCTTGTGCAATTGTTCTTCTATGAATTGCACCTGCAATGTTCTATGTAGAGCAATGGACACACACTGACTAAAATATGAGATGAATATGAGAGTGAGAGTGATAAACTATGACATCTAGAATGATATGCCATTTTTCACTCCTTGACAAGTGTGTTAAATACCCATCCATTGCTCTATATAACTGCAAGGCTAGAGGAACAAAGAGGTGACCTTGTTGCATACTCCTATACTTAGAGACCTTGTGTGCTTCCACTCTGCTTGCTGCCCATCTAGGGAGATGTGTGATCACTCCCTCTAACACTTAATGTGTAGGATCCATAACCACAATATCTACTCCTATCACTTGATCATCTTGGACAAAGTATAAGTCTACCTTGACTCATGTCATATGCAAAGCATGCCAATGCTCCTTCCAAGCAAAGTATCCACTCTCTTGTGCCATGGAAAACACTATATACCTAATAGCATCATGGGTAGTTATCCTTTGTCCTCCAAAAGGACACCATGTAACATGGACCGTTGTTGCATCTAGAGTAGAACCACACTCACAAGTGAGTAATGAAGATACAAATGGGTGGACCAAACCTATGCATAACCTCATCACTATAGAGAAAGCAGTTCTTGCAAGTTGGAATGCCCTTATGCATAGTGAAGCTAGGATCCAAGAGCTTGCACCTTGATAGAGCAAGAGCAAAGATGTGCTCTAGTAGCACAAGGAATGGATGAGTCAACTAAGAGAAAATGTAGTGTATGTTGAACTGTCATTCCATCAAGGAAGATTCAAATCTATGGTCCAATCTGACAGTAGGGAAGCAAAGGATGGAAGGTACTATTGTGCTTCTGGAGATATATTGTCTCCCATTTGTGGCAATAACATATGGAGAGAAAGGATCCCTCTTCCACCTTGGTCACATAAGTCTCCAAGACTGGCATATCAACATTTGCAAACTGGGAGGAAAGTAGACCAAGAGAGCACAACTATTCAAAATTACTATAGGTGTCGTCTCTTCCATAGATAGTAGGACTACTCCTCCACATGAGATTGATATAGATGTCTATTTATGTGCCAAATCCACTAACACATCCCAGGTCACATCATCTTAAGATAGTACTTGTAACCATCATGCTACAAAGCTTTCAACTTCACAAACTTATATGTCAGGGATTCTGCAATGTTCTTTCTGCGGCATGAACTCCTAAAAAACTCATGGTCTGTTACCAAGATCACATCATAAGAACCTCTAGCCTCTCTTGTTCTGCACTGTTCTTTCCTTGGCATGATCTCCTTAGATCATATCATATCACAGTGAAATCATATCATAATGACCTCTAACCTCTACAGTTTAAATACATCAAGTCTAGTTTTCGTCAACTCTACTCGATGAAATCGCGATGTAATGAACTCCATCATCCATCAACCCTGGAATCATATGACTCTAGTCTCAGTCTTGCTGACTGCGAAAACCTTGGGGAGTCAAACCTTTGGTTAGTCTTCCCAATCCCTATCAAACCCATTTTGACAAGGAATGAAAAGTATGACCAGAAACCTACGAAGTCCCCTAAAGTAACATCTCATCCGGGATGAACATCATGTGACGGACGTGGGAGTACCAATGGACTTACCCGTTGAATTTTATACAAATTCTGAGATGTTTTTGGAATTTGAATCTCTGTCTTCGTTTTGCTATCCATTGACTTCATTTATAAGGGTTTTCTCCGATGATACGAAGATCTCATCATCTTGATCAGGTCAGCGATTCAAACCTATATTTCAAAACCTTGATTCATGCTTATAGAGAGCTCGAGTGAAGCTTTGTTCGAGTCAAATGAGGACAACGTCCGACCAAAATTCATGTTCTTTTCACGCGGCTACTTGTATCCATACCCACTTTGACAGTTCCCTGTTCGTAAACGAATGAAAAGTTTCTTTGTGTGCTTCCAACAATAAACGATGCCGTGAAGAAGAAAGAAAGGTTATCCCGCAGAAAGGGCCCCTTTTCTACGGTGGTAGCTATAGCAGTTATGGAGAGGTCTTATGTGGAACATTTGTCAAACCTTTATGAATGTCAAAATAGTTGGCAAGCAAGCTTCACTCTGCTTTATGTACGAGTCATATCATCGATTCGTTCTCTTACGAGTTCGTTGGTCAATACCTGACATAGGCTGGCGGAGTGAAGCTCATTTAGATACTACATGACAGGTTTAAGAATGTTTTCGTATATGGAACTGGTAAATCAACTAGACCTAGGCTGAGTTGATTGAGTAAAACTCTACAGTGTATCCGAAGAGGGAGTTTGAGTATGAGCAAGATCCTTTCGAGATTTTTGAGTAAAAAGAAGGCTTTGTTTTGTCATCAGCTAAAGGGTGAGTTCACTGGGACGACTAAATGTCCATAAGTGGAGCATGGGTTTGAAGAGTGTGTATGGACCAAGGAACTTCAAACAAGCTTAACAAGCTCATCAGGTCCGATACCTTCGAATGCCTTAGCTGTGTTATCTTAGAGAATCTGGGTACCGAGATCATATTACATCATACCTCAAGAACCGTACTAGACTGTCGTTGTTAAACTTGAACTGAACATGCAGTAACGAAGCATGTTATAATTAAAGGGAATTGTTAAATACAACACACTTTTTACTAAATACACCACACCAAGCACCATTGCGCGCATTCCATTTCACCGAGGTTTGGAAAGTGTGATGTGGTCTTCGAAGTGGTGCGTCTATATCTTCTAAGAATATTATACACTAACTGTGGTGTATTTAGTAAAAAGTGTGATGTATATGGTAATTCCCTAATTAAAATGCTAAGGTAAAATTATGGAACGGAAGATTTGCACAATTCACAAGAATGATGTAAAGATTTCCGATTTCCTTTCTGCCAAGTACGGACATGAGACTACCTAACTGGAGTTTCACTTATATATAACGAGTGCTTAAACTCTACGTCAGGCCCGGTTATGTCAAATTAAACTATCCGGAGAAATGTTCGCAATGTCGTGCATCAACTAGGAAATCTGGGGAGTCCGCTCCAATGGCTTTACATTACTTCTCGTCTTGAATTGTGGTGAAGAATGGCGGTTGATGTCAGGTCAATCTACCTCTTGAAGGACTTTGATCCACCAGTATCTGCAGAAGCATTGATGGGAACTAAACGGCTTTAAGCCATTTTGAGAAATAATGAACAAATAAGCAATTTGGCGCTGACTTTTGACACCAACTTTATCACACATGGTTGAAGTGAGATCTTAAATGGTGAATGCCTTGTATTTTCACAGACAGTCAGCATATTGTTTTAGTTAAAGAAAATGTTATTGTACTAATTATATTGAAAATTGTGTCCATAGGTATGAATTTTGAATATATGATTTTAGGATTTGCATAGTTTGCATGGTTACAACCGAGTATATTATCTTGACTAGCTTAGGTTACAAATATTATACTAGATAATACTTTCAAAGCTGCTTGAGTTTTGCTTGATTTTTAAGAGATAAAATAATTCATAGTATTAAAACACCACCATAGATATATATGGAAAAGAAAAACTTTTATTTATAAACCAAAAACATTGTAGTAAAGCAAAGATAGTGGAAGAGCATGTAACCCTAGTTAAGACAGTAAAGTCCAACTGCTGCTATGAAACATTTTGAGAAACCAACCCAAGAAGGAGACCATAAAGAAAAAGAGAGAGAGAGACCTACCAAAAAGAAGGCTAAAATATAGATGTCTTTAAGAAAGAGCATGCTAAATTGCATGATAGAAGTCTTTCAGATATATATCTTGCAGTGGTGGTGGAAGTAACAAGAGTAGTCCACTACTAAAACAACTAAGATAATGCAATGCTCCTATGATAAGAAGTATTATAAAGTGACTATAACTTTTGTTACAAAGAAGATTGGACTCTGAAACACCAATTACTCCACTTCTGTTTAATGAAACCACATATGTCTCTCAGATCAATTCATACAGATGATGGTAAATACCCAAAGATTCTAACTCCTAAGGGTATAAATTTATGAAGATACCTATTAAAGAGCATAGGGATTCTCTTTTCCTTTTGAAACTTATATGTAGATGACCTTTCTTTTGACATGTTGATACTTCTTCTATGTGATGGTGATGACATTTCCATTGCTTACGAAATAATCTGCAACAAGATCTTGTTTTCTCTAATACTCCAAAGAGATAGATCAAGAAATTAATTCAATACTCAATCTACAAACTTTGCTTAGGATAAAGGAAAAGAAAGAATTTGGTGTCAAAGAAAAGTTTTACAATTAAATATATCTCTATCTCCACTAAGGGGCTATCAAGAAAAAGTAATGTTTGAGGATGATAGATAGGATATGATTGTATTGGAGAATGATGGAGTAGCACAAGCACATGGATTGGAACTTAACAACTTTTCATACCATCAAAGAACAATCAGAATTAGGCAATCTTTGAAGATACTAGATAAGGTATAAGTGTATAGAAAAACAACTAAGTAGCCTAACTATGTAAGGGTGGACCTAAGGAATGTTTACTCTTACCTAGGAATAATTATTATAAGACTATGCAGTGTATGATAAGTGAGATATGATTGTGTTTAACAGTAATGGACTACACAAAAAAAATGATAGGATGATATTAAGGAGTGCTTCCACCATCTTGAGTCCATAAGAAACAAGACCTTTTTCCTGGTCATGATAAGTCAACTCCTACTCAAGGACAATCAAGATATATCATGATGAGATATTATGAGAGGATGGGATATATGATCTTGTCATATAAGAAAGAAAATACTCATAACCACTATAAGTGAAGAATTGATTATCGTGAATGATACTCTAATGAGATATATGGCCATATAAAAGGATGACAAAAAAAAAATCATAGTATGGAAAGTTAAGGAATAGGTGGGTTGGATAATCACAAGGTAAGATACATGGGAGCCAAAAATAAAGAAGTAATAGAGTGGGAAGTAGATTTGATTAGTCCATGTAGTGAAACTTTAGGTTTAGGTAATATAGAGTGTAACAAAGGGAGAATGATATAGTATTGATGTAGGATCTATAATATCCAAGATCATTTTGTGTATCTAGGTGTATTCTCATGTAATATCAAAAAACATTGAAGTGATGTTTGATAGATGTATAATTCAGTAAGAATGAGTAGGTATATGATCCATGTGCTTAAAGATAATAAATTTGATTCCCAATAATATATTTATTTTGAGCAATTACTGCAATAATGTCTTATCAAACATGTCACAATAAGCTATAGACTTCAGACTTTATAAACCAATACTATATGAGATTCAACTTCTTCCAGTCCAACCATAACCAAATAATCTACACAAAATTGGATATACTTTTCTCCAACATAAAAGTTCTATTTCACTACCATGCTTAAAACAAAGTCACTCCTAAGTTACCTCTGCGTATATACTTCTTTTTATCCCGTTGCGTCATAACATTATCTTTATATCATATCTAGCTACATTTGTACAATAATATTGTTAAACTCCATCCACGGACTTAGCATTCAATATTATAATTTAGATATTAGATATTTATTTCAAGTTATAAATCTCTAATTTAAATTATGTTCTTAATAAAAAGTTTTTAAAGGCAGATCAAGTCAAATACTACATAAGTCAATAGGTCTAAGAAATTCATGAATTGTGTTAAATTATTCACTTATTGTTGATATATATCTCTCTCTTTGATTTTCTATTGAAATTTTTTATTAATTAATTTTTTTTTCACCAAACACTTTTGAGTTGATATTACTAGTATATCCTATCATTTATCAAGTTCAATCTCCTAAATACATAAACTTGACATACATAAAGTAAACAGTATTGTAAAATGTGCAAAAAATCAATTTTCTGATTGCTCACCTCAATCACTCAATTAAAATCATCATTTGACTCAAAGTGAAAATATAGTCAACTTCCTCAACACATTCAAAATCACAAGAAAATATTCAAATTAACAATATTAGCCAAATGGTGCACTAATCTATGTGAATTATCACTTTGTATGGTAATTACACCTTGAAAAAGATATTCAATGTATTAATTATGCAATATACTTTCTAATTGAGCTCTACATCACCTTCCAAGTCCAAGTGAAGAATCTAAGGAGTTTATATGATACAGAACTATCTCTTTTAAGATAGTCAAGATGAGTGGATACTTGATGATACATATTTTTCTAGCTGGGGATCACCATAGGGAATAAAAAAATTCATATCCAATTTGAATGTGCATCTTTACACACATACAACGTTTTTTTTTAATAAGACTAGGAACTATTTTTAATTACTACATGTACAATCAAAGATTGATAAGTCTATTCAATCATGAGTATAGACAGTGCAAAGCATAATATAAAGATCGATTTGGATCCATCCACAATTAGAGAAGAGGAAGTTGAATGGGAAGAGATAAAATTATTAATGTTTCATAACTTCCATAATTCATAATTTCCATACCTGAATTGAACTTAAATTCTAAAGATGTATTTTATATTTCTAAAGTTGAAGAAAAAGATGAGCACATTTAGGAGCAAACGAACATCAGAAATAGTTTTAGAATTTTTATCTTTAAATGAAAAAACTTGCCTCTAAACCATTTTAGCCCTAGAATAGACTTTTCTCTTCAAAAATAAAATATTTTCTTTTTCTGGGAATCGCAAAAGTACCTTCTCAATACGTTCCTCAGTATACCTCCTATGGAACACTCCTAGAATCACCTCTACATACTGGGAATCATGATATTCTCCTGCATGCTATGACAAGGTTCAAATGAAGCTTCATGGGCACGCATATGTTTCCCTAATGCGATGAGTGCTCGCTCTATCCCATAGGGTAGATAATATCTCATTGACTTTAACTCCACTACTGACGTTACGAAGAATCGTTGTGTGCCATGTAAGAATGCTTTTCAAGTTTCACCGCATCTCTTGTCGTTGGATATATGTTGTACATGGATATATGTGTACATAGCCAGCGACTTTCTATACCACTTTCCCATGAAAAGACGTTATTCCTTGCCCTTTACTGTTGATTGACAATTGAGCTCGTTGTTCTTCAAGATAACTATGACATATCAAGTTGTTGCGATTTCCGCGGAGATAGTGCTGAATATGTTGCACAAGTAAAGTATTTGCGTAGACGATTTTTTGATAAAGCTCGTTACAGTACAGTAGTCCTGAATCTATGAAGGTCCTCAGCTTTCTTATCCCATGCTGGTTAACATCTTTAGACGGTTGAATTGAACTGCCTGGTAGGAAATACAAACGTAAAGATGGATATGGTAATCCAAGTTTAACTCTCCCTTGTACGGCTTGATGGGGTCTCCCCACTTCGTTTTTCCTATGCGGTCGCCTTCTTCATCCAAGTTTAACTGGTAGGAATCTCAATTCAGGATTTCTGCCAAAAAGTCACCCCCTGTCAGAACCTGAAAGAGTGGTGCAGCAATAAAATCTTATCAAAACTTTATAGAGCGATGCTGTGTATTGGACTGAGACTGCAGCATTGTGCATGAGGTGAAGATGCTCCTCTGACGTCAAACCCAAGTACGAGGTAGTCTTCTGTATCACGCCTATACTTGACAAATCGTAAACCCGTGGGTGTATGCGACAAGTTCATTCTGTAACGAGTAAGAAAGAATGGAAGATCATAAGAAAAGGCGACGGCGTAGGATAATAAGAAGGATAGGAAGACCCCATCAAGCAAGTCTTGCAAGTATAAAACATAAGAGGTAAAATGATGTTCACAAGAGCAAAAGGTATATTACATAAGCCCCTGGCTTTATGAACTAAAGCATGTCACCTTTTGCTCTGATGAGTTTTAGGATGTTAGACCACTGAAAACATGTTCTACTTATCAACACGAAGGGTTTTACTGTCGTTTGTGCTTTATGCACAAAAAGTTAAGTGGATGATCACAAAGCCCAAAAAATCATAGAAGTGACAAACATGTCGGAAAGCTAAAAAGGGGCGTAATGTGTCAGTCAGACTTGAGTGCACCCTGGTGAAGATGGGCGAAACAAAGCAGAAAGCAAACACGGACCAACACATGCAGACGGCAATTGGCTGACGGCACAATGTACCGTTGTCCGGTTTCATAGCCCGGCGAGTCCAGCGCTTCAAGCCTCTCCCTTACCAATTGTGGACTGAGAACTGCTTTCGACAGTGCATGAGACAGGCAGCAAGACACACCTGGCTTTATCCTTCAAGTACAGTTGCAGCAGCAGTTTTGGACACCATTTCGTCTCCAAAAGATGCCTCTCTTCTGCACGTACTCGTTATATTTACAGTCGGTTCTTTCTTTCTAGTGAGTTTCAACAATTCCCTGATACATGCGGTTGTGTGTAGATATCCTGTTAATCATCATTATCATCGTTTCAAAGCCGATCACATCGTTCATCTCACTTCTGCGCGTCTTTGCTGTGACTTTCAGACTCTGTGCCTTTGCCGTGGATAGGATTTAAAATTACCTTCTGACTCGGTGGCCGTCATTAGAAACGGCTATGAGCTGTAACACTTGATTGATTCATTGAGATCGCGAAGAGTTGTAGGTAGTTCGGAAGCCACAGAAATTTCTGAACATTTTCTGAGCAATTTCGCTTTCAGGTACAATGCTCACTTCAAAGATTATGACTGCCAGTACGGTACAGTGACTCGAAGATGATCAATCTGACAGGCTGATGCAGACTGTTGTGAATCTGACTCGGAATGCGCTCGAAATGTGGAGAATCTGGACAGTGTCATATGCTTGGCTTCTCCAGACCGGTTTATGAATGCAGTCTCTGACTCCAAACAACTGGTTTCTTCTTGGATCACGCGCATTCTCTAGAGACTTTTCTTACCTCTTTAGTGATATCTTAGGTACAGTAGGGCAAATTTCTCAAGCCGATACTATTGTGGGCTCACTTACGTCTCATCCTTGAGCGGCTTGATGGGGTATTCTACGCGGTCGCCCTTGCTCCTTCCTTAATCCAACCATCAACTAGAACTCGAGTCAGATATATCTGTCATCGAAGTACGGTAGCGCAATCAGTTTTTCCCAGAGCTGAATGACACGAAGAGAAAATATGAACGCCTTCTCGGAAAGAAATTGGATGAAGAAATGGTATGGTACTTGGAAAGCCTTCAATAGAAAGAAGAGGTACTGTGTAGAGGATCAAAGCGTGTAAGGACGATCATCCCATCCTACATATATGATCAGTCAGTTCACTCGATAAACCGCATGCTATTATGTTTCAAAAAGACAAAGTCTATGAGTTCCCCGTATACTTCATGAACTCCATTAAATTTGCAGAAAGATAGTGTCAACTTGTTGGCGAGTCTGACTGAATCTCATCCAATTGTAGAACATGTCAGTAAGTTGATCATCTCAATAATACTTGCACATCAAGCTAACGACGTACTTTAATTCTTCTTCATAAATAATATCTGTGATGATTTTCTTTCAATAATCATCGAACAGTAGTTCTGATTTTTTGAAACTTATCCATTTTGAAATTTACAAAAGTACGTCTAGAAAGCCATAATGTAGAAATTTAGCCAGTACAAAAGCTAATTTTGAAACATTAAATAAGACTCTTGCATTTCGAATGAAGATGAATGATGGTGCTTTCAAAATCAAATGTAATGCACTTAACACCTCTCTACGTATCATCTTACCTTGCTCCTTAGTTTCTCGACGTCCACTTAGTGAGCAGCTGCCCGCATACCCTAGTGCATTTGAAAAGAACTTTGCAATTCCTCGAAGGAGTACAATGTAAACATGGTCGAGCATTTGCACGAATGCGGGAACATTTAGAGGTGACAGAAAGGATAAATGTGTCGAGATTGAACGCAAGATTTCGTTCAATCTCGTTATGTACTTATTCATACGAGTCGTTTTGAGAAATTTGCTAATACTTGTAAAACAGGTCAGTTAGAAGTAAAAGTGGAGCTTAAGGGTGAATGAGTGTAAAGAATGTCCTTTTGATTGATCTTTATCCAAGACTGAGTTTATGAAAGTAAGACGAAATATTGGATCATTGAATATACACAAATTTCATGTGTCCCTTTGGCATCAAACATGTTGATGTAACTTGACTTTAGATTTCGTTATATCATCCTTCCTACATGGTGTTGGTAGTAGTTACTAGGAAATTAAAAGAACATCAGCTAATCAAGCTTGCTATAAAGATTTGCACGGTACTTAATTTTTTCGTCAAAAAGCCGCATCCTTCTAGAACACTATTACATTGATATTATGATGTTGTTATAAACATCCTTATTACCATTCTCATATTGATTCAATAATTTTCATAAAATATGAAAAAAAAATCTAGAATGGAATCCAGAAGTAGTTAGCAACTTGGGTGATATATAATCTATTACGTGACAAAATACATTAATATGACTGTTGACCACTTTTTCGTCAACTCCAAGGGCTCTAGCTACGATTTATCGATTTATCGATTTTCACCTATTAGGCCCGGATCACCATGTGATGCATGGATATAGGCAATATCGTATTTTTGATTGCTAAAATTTTTATAAACCTTGATGTGCTTTTGAGTGGCTTCCTTCATACCTCCGCTTTAAATAAGATTCAGTTTCACCTCTTCTCAAGAGATGATGGCATATTCCAGCTCTTTCAGTTTTCTAAATCCATGTCCTCTTCTGCAAGCTTTAGGCGATTTATACAAGGCATCTTGTCCAAGTAAATACCGAGAACAATACAATTTTCCTCTGTGATTTTGTTGGCCTAGGACTTGAAAATATACTCGTCTCCGTATTTGGTTGTTGCTACCATCATATGAGAGAAAGAAGTGAAGAAGAGCACAACTGGAAGTAGCAAACATGTATATGACAGCATTGCTAATCTTAAACATCGTATTATGCTAATAGGATTCAGTTTCATACACTGACATGCACTATTTTTGCATTCAACATATCTATACGACTGAAGTATTATTCTGAGTTTCTTTTCTATCCATTTAATCAGAGCCCATCCACGTCATAATTATCTATCGCAGATTGGGATGGTATGGCGGTTGCAAGAGTTTTGGAGAGTCCATGTGTGTACAGTAATCTAAAGCTTCTGACTACAGGATCTATGTCTCTATTAACCGCAGTGATGTCATGCTTTCTTACACGAGGACAGCAGTGAGAGGCTTAAGAAAGCATTACATACCTTCTTAGAGTATATTATCCCATTGACAGGAGACTTTGAACAAGGACTTCTCTTCATTAGAGTAAGCCTAATATACATTTTGACTTTTTCCTCCTACTGACGACGAGGATGATTGGAAATCACCAGTCTTGTGAAACTACGGATGAATATACGAAAATAAACAAGAATAAACGAAAGTGTATGGGTATAGTCTGTACAGTAACCGACAGTTTAGTCTTGTGCCGGATGGATGTCCCACTCACGTGCTTGTCTTGCGGTCGGGCCTCTGAAGTTGTGAGCGCTGGAAGCGTACTGTCCAAAATGCGTTAGCAGAATTGCATATGTTTTAACTGAAGAAGATGCTTCTCACGGATCCTGCAAAACGTAACAATACGTGTGAAGGGACTCTGACTACAGTAGAGGGAGGTATACTGACAAATATGTAATTGACCATTACATAGCTGTTGCTGTGCTGATGACTTTTGCACCCAAGAGTTGCAGTGTGTCCCGGGATGTACGGCATACTAGAGAGTTGTGTGATGCTTATTAAGGTTCCTAGATCCCCACAGAAGCCGAAAAGAAGAAAGTGGAAAATCATCCTGCCTTGTCGAGAAATGCGTGGGATGCACGCACGATGTTTTATTGCGGTAAGCAACTCTGCGTTAGTCAGTGAGCAGGTTCCTTTAGCTTCCTCAAGTACAAGTCTATAAAGGAGCCGTCATTCGCGGCCAAACAACCCTAACTTCAGCAAGAAATGCAACCACAATTTGTTCCGCCATTCTTTCCGCCTTCCTCTCGTGGAGAAATGAGCTAGAATAATACCTCAGTTTTCAATTCAAGATCCGAAAAATATCTCTTCAACGTACTTAATTTGCATCTTCAGTACCACTTTTGGTCTGGGCCCTTCGAGAGTCTCTAGTGACGCAGCCATGTGTTTCAAGTTCCCTGTCGTGGAAAGGATGAGCTTGATCGACGCTTCAGGGTCTTCCTAGTCCAAGATTTTCAGAGTATTTCTCCAATCTATTGTATTGCTTGACGCATTTTCCCACCCGGTTTTGGCTCGTGCGTCTTTCCCGTGAGATCTATGACTTTTGCTTCCGGCCACTTGTGTATATATTCAGAGGCTAGATCCAGTAGCAAGTGGAGTCCACGACAGATCATTCTGGATCTAAAGAATCGGCTTGATGCGAAAAAAAAGAAGGATGTTCAATTTTCGATTGTATAAGGATACTGTCTCCAGTTTCATGATCGTTATTGTAAACTACAGTAGGCAGTCGTGTATGATCTCCTTTCTCCGCTCGCCACTGTATATTACTTCTTGTGATGCCGACGTGCATCAATAAACTCTCTGCGTTGAGACCATGTTTGAGTGGGTGCAACAGGTAACCATCATAGATCTGTTCCTACAACAACGGAGTTCAAAATAGACCCTCCAGCGTATCGAAGTTGATATATGGTTGTAATTCCGGTTGGGCCAAGTTTGATTACCAGCCACAGTAGCTACATTCACTTCGACAATGTCAAATGCTGTGGTAATTTGTCAAAGATTGGAGCCTCAGAAATGGTCCTCAATGTGTGAACTTGGTAACTATCTCAGAAAATCCGTCGCTGATGACTTTAACGTTACTCTAGGAAGAACTGAAACTCACGGTTCACTTCATGATCTCAACAACAATTAAAGCCTGTTGATAGGCTTTCTGTGAAGCCATGGAAGAAATTCCCTGTAACGGTGAAACTAATACACCGCGGCTGCTGCTTTCACTCCACAATCTCAATCCCGTATTCTTCCGTGAGTTATACCTTCGCGCATCATATGCTAAGCAAGTGCAGGCGCATCATATGCTTGGATCATGACATCATGATCGTGATCAAATATTGTATTAGCTTATTTTCTCGTGAGTGGCACCTCGTAAGCGTAGAGGTGGTCTGCTTTTGCCGTTCACCAAGCTTCACCGTCGTCATGCATATGAATACGGGACTTGCTTCTCACTAGACTGACAACTCACTTTGGGAAACCTGAAATCGAGGCATCTTTTCGCCTAGGTACTGTACCATTCAATGGCGTTTACCTTTTCATCATCTCATCGGCGAATAGCAGCTCCCAGCGCATGCACAAATGACGATATGCTGCGGTGATGTCCATCTCCAGATTTGCATGCATAGAAAGGAGGTTTCAAATATTGTCTGCTTCAAATATCCACTTCGGAATCACTGACAGAAAGAGAAGTTGATTCTCAAAGTTAACTGAAAATCGATGATGAAAGGGAATGTAGAAATCTTTCCAAAGTACACCTGACAGCGGAATCAGAATAAGAGAGAAGAAGACATGACGAAATTGAGACCAACTTTGTTTGTGCATGACTGCAAAAGATTGGCATCCACTTCTCGTTTGGTCCACGCTCTTCTATAGGAAAGAGGAGGGGATGTGTACGCCTACATATCTTTTCTCTTCGAATTCTCAGACATATACATGTTGTCGTGATTAATCTCTCTACTATAAGTTCTATCAGTTGAATTTTTACCTCATTTGTTATTATAAATAGTATGAAGTCACTTTATATAAGGATTAAATGACTTACATCAAGCCCTCTCGGTCAAGAGAAGTGTCTAGGTTATTCCTCTGACCTCATTTAGGATTATAAATATTGTAAAGTTACCTAATATAAGGACGTTTAACTTATAGTAAATCCTATCGCTCAAGAGAAGCGTCTAGGTTATTAATTTTGCGTCGATATCAAGACATCATATCCTATACTTATCGAGCACATTCTTGTGCCTGATCATTTAAGAGAAAACTGTGCATATCTAGCGAAGGAAATCTTAAATAAATCCAAACTCTATTAAGCTAAAAATCACCCACCGCTATGTATATATCATTCATTGATTGCCTACAACATCTCATTGCAGACAAGTTGCCCGATTGTCACCAGATTGTGCCTAATCTGGTGACAAAGTCCAAGTGCAAACTGTGGCCAGTCTGATTGTCGCATACAAAACCAGATACTATACTAGTTATCAAATTATCAGGTCAGAAAGTAGATCCCGTTGGTTGTCTTCTTGGCCACACTCCTTGCGGATCCTGCGGCACTGGTACAATGTTGATTGTGAGCTGCAGTTGTTGTATCTTCGATGAGGATGAAGTTCATTATAACTAGTGATCAACAATTTGAATTGTTGTTCAATTTGGTCCTTGGGGCAAGCTGGCCTTCATCTTCTGTGTCTTCCAAATGCCATTTAGCAAGGAATCATTGATAGTCAATTGCAATTCTCTCACACATTATTCAATAACATGTGTACATGGCATCACTAAGATCATGCCAAACTCACAAAATGCATGGAGGTAATGGTATTTGTCAATAACATCCAAAACCTCTCTCAATTTTGGGGATACTTTTTCCAATGCATATGTTGATATTTCCAAGAATCAAAGAGAAGATTGTGGTAGGTGGTTGGAAGAGATATTTTCTGCCTTTGTATGACATTTTTGATCTCTCAAACCTATCCATCACAAGCAAGTGCCAATTTCCAATGAGCCTATGCAAATCACCAATTGATACCACCAAATATTTCTTGATGGTAATGTGTGATCCCTCGGTTCAAGGGATAGTTGAATTTCCAATGTGCGACATACTTGAAATCCATGCTCTTACAAACATCTCCTTCTTAATCTGCCAAGTAGTCACCAAATATTGATTGATTGTTGGTTTATGGACAAGATGAGCTTGCAACTTTAGCACACAATGCTTTATTTTGGGTGGACATCACCTTGACCAAATCTTGAGCATTTTATCACGTTCCGTGATTGAGTCAAAACCTTTCTTGCACTTCAATAAAATATTCTTATTCAATATTTTCCATCAGCAAAGAAGATTTTTGGCAAATGGCAACAATAGCATTGAAAGTTCATACAATGATTAAATTCATATTTTGGACACACTAAAGAATTTGTCCAAAAGTGCTTATAAGAGTTCAACAATTTAAACTTTATGAATATGATTTAGACTAGAGATTGTATGCATCTCAATATGATTTAGATAAGAGATTGTACACATCTTGATTGACCATGCCAATATTAGGGTAACTTTGATGCAAGCGTGATATCACATTTTGCAATTTAATTTCATTAGCATAAAATGATTTGATCTTTTGTCATTGCTCTGGATTTTGCCAATAGTAGACAACATGAGTTTCTATCAAAGGATGATTGTGTTCATGTTGGACATTGGATAAATACCATTGGATAAATGCCAACACTTATCTTACTTCTTTGAGTCATACATCACTATTAGCATTCCACATGTTTTGTCAAAGTCTTATGTCACTTATGGAGAATATCTTGTTTTGTGGAAGTAGACATATCTCCCTCCATGATCACAACACAACCAAACTTGGAGATCTTGGACTGAACGGAAGACTATGACGGCATGTCATTAGTGGGAACATGAGCTTTGCAATGTTGAATTAGCTTGTTGCATGTTTCAAATATCAAATCTATTGACTATATTGTCAAACTCTTGCACATATAATGAAAGAGAAAATTTACTCTCAATCTTTTGTTTGGCCCTATTGTATATCATTTGGTCTTGAATGCAACAATTAGATTGATCGCCACTTGCAAAATTGTGGACTTTGTCCCCCGACTATGCACAATTGTGCAACTTGTCCACAACCATATATTACATGCAACTCTAAATCCTAAACTATGGGTAATTTTTATATATAATTTTGATGTTTATATACGGATTCCCTTTAGTCAAGAGAATTACTTGTTCCTATATGATATTAGAGAAGATAGCTATGCTATCTACTCTAAGACTCTATGGTGAAAAGTTGGAAACTATATGAAGTTCTTATTTGACTCAAAGGTGAATCATTGTTAAGAGTTGTAAGTCTAGCTTGCATGTTTATAGTGAGATATTGAAATATGATGAGAAAATAAGTTAGTGCTTCTACAATGAAGTGATAAATTTTTTTAGTTAATTGATTAAATATCTCCTTAAGCTTCTGGGATGAGACATACACTACTTGCACTCATATCATAATAAGTGCAATATCAACTTTGATTTCCAAAATTGACAAATTGATTGGAGCTAAAACTTGGAAGACCTGGAAATAGTGTGATCCTTGAAAGAAAGAATCTTTGGGAAGTTTTTGTTACTAAGACCAATCATAAGCTTGTGAAAATTCATTGATAACCAAGGCAACAAGAAAGCCAATGCAATTCTAACTATTCTTTTGGTTGTATATCTCAAAGAAAGCAAAGAAATAGAAGATCATCATCCATCCAAATTTTGATTACAAATGACATAATACCTATATTTAAGATGTAATAAAACTGCAAGATTGTTGAAAAATATTGAAAGAAATATTTGATATAAAGAAAAATACAAAGTGGTTTATTCTATGAAAATGGTTTTCATAATTAAAGATGGATAAAGAGATTACCCAATCAAGACTCATGCACAAAGTGAAAGATGTATTCAATCCACTCAATATGAAGAAATCTTGTCAAAAGATGTTGTTGCAAAACAAATCATATTTCATTACAAAAAGCTTTGACAGCTTTGCCTTTGTGATTTTATCAAAAAACCCTACACATACTTGTTGAGTTAACTAGGATACCTTCACTAGGAAAAAAAAAAGGAGAAACCAAGAAAAATGTGATAAAGTTTAAGTCCTTACACTCAAATTGAAAAATGTACTTGAAAATTGGAAGTCAAGTAGATATCCCTTATAGATAAAGTCAGTTTTTCAAACCAGGCCATTGTAATACATGTCATGTTCATGGAAATTGGTCTTGTGATTGAAAAATTAATCTTAGCAAGGTTAAGAAGGTGTGATCTAAGAGGATAAAAGTGCATGTTGTAAGTAAAGATAGAGAGTCTACTATTAGTGACATTGTATACTCTATTAAGTGAAGTTGATTGAAGAAAACCTTGATGATGAAGAGATAGAAAGCATCATTATTGCAATCACAATAAAAACAAGCTCATCATGATATCTAAGTTGAGCATCTACAAAATAAACTACTATAGAACTTGGATATTCTAGAAGATGTTAAGAATATCCTACAAACTATCTCTATCTATGTTAAAGATGCAAGATAATCATTCTATTTTATTTGGTAATTAAAGAACTTATCTTTGATAATGCAAATGGGGAACTTTTTTTTATTAATCTTTTCTATATGCTTAGCTTAACAATATATTTCCTTTTCATTGGATAAAATTTTTCTAATAATGTATAATATTGTGAATCATATAAATACCTTAGTATTATCAAAGAGAAAACTCCAAATTAATTTCTAAAACATCTAATAATAATTAAAATGGACTTCATAAACTACTCACATTTGGTTAGAAGTTTTAGTACCACAAACAAGAGATACTTATGATGTGTAGTCCTACATACTTCTCTTTTGTTGAGAATTATCATCAATTTCAATTTTAGCATAGGAAACTTGGTTAATGAGGTTACAAAGTTTTTCACTATCTTATTACTTGTGATAAGGTACAAAGAATGATAAAACTATAACTTGCAACCTGGAAATTTTAGAGTCTACATATGCAAACATTTGTGGATCACTTCCTACTATGTCTTTGGGAAGACACTAGATCTTTGGGAAGAGGTAAGTACTGTTTGACTATAACAAATGTCTACTCATGTAAGATATATTCTGTTCATGTTACATTGAAAGACTCAAGATTTTTAATTCTTTGTTTGGTTCAAGATTGCAATAAAGATACCCAATTGGTTGCAAGATAAAAAATTTTCGCATTGGTTCTAGATAGGGATGCTTATCCAAAGAATTCTTTTTGTAATGAAAAAATGTAGATAGAGCTTGTTAGTTGAATTTAGCTTATACACCAAAATAATATGCTATTTCCACATGAAAAATTGCATTTTTCAGATAGAGACATAAGCATAGCTCTGATTTATCATATTTGTGATGCTGAAATGTGTGCTGAAATAGTATGTACAACTTACTACCTTATAGATCATTCACACAATAGAGTCAACTGAAGGATTATTCTTGAAAGAAAAATTGAAAATCAAGCCTCACTTGGATCTTTGATGCTCATGTGGATGTTTAGCTCATGTAAATTTAAGAATTCATAGCAAAAGTAAAATAGAAGAAAAATCAATAAGATATGTTTGCATAATATTTACAATTCAAAGCATATTGTTGCTATAGTACAAACATTCACAAGATTATAGTAATCACATCATGAAGATTAAGGAATCAATGCTATACAATGAGCAAACACATGAGGAGCTTGCAATGCTAAACTTTTACACCAAATTTTGGCATGAAAAGATTCATTTGGTTATGAGAACAATGCACACCCAACTAATACAACAACTAAAGTTGTTATGCATGACAAATCTCATCAATTAAAATTGCAATCTTGGATGAAGAAAAAGAAGACCAAGTAAATGTTAGAAAATTTAATACAAATTATAGCAAATCAGAGGAGGAAGCCAGCACTTGTACCACCAGTCTTGAAAATGAAGTAGCTATTTCTACCTCAACATACAATATGATGGAATTCTTTGTGTTTGTGATGAATTTACTTCAAGTTTGTCTATACACAAAGTTTGGCAGTCCACAAAAATGGGAAAAGTGATCAAATTGGCTTGGAATCAATAAGACGATCCTTGTAGAAGAGGACAACATCTCTTGAGAAAAGTTAACAAAAGTCAAGAATGGAGAGAAGCAATGAATGTAACCAAAGTTCAAAATGGAAAGAAGCAATGAATAGAAAGATTGAGCTTGATACGGAAACAAGTTTTTGAAATTGTTAACCTTCCTTTAGATAAGAAACCAACCACAAAAGAGATGGGATTTAAATTCACAAAAACAATTTATAATCAATTGTGCACCTAGCTGAACGAGCTGCTTTATGATTTGACAAAGAGAAAGCATCAAATTTGATGTAAATTTTGCATTGGTTGTGAATTAGAATACTTTATGATATTGATTTCCAAACAACCAGTCAATGGAAGCTCTATCACTTGATATGAAAACACAATTTTTTCAATAAGGATCTTCACACAGAAGTTTAAATGGAGCGACATTGTCAAGAAATTTAAATGTGGCAACATGAAGGATTTGCTACATGAGAAGAAGAATCAAAAGTCATATAGGTGCTATATGATCTCAAAAAAGCTCCAAAAGTTGGTACTCTCTATAGTCTCAAACAAGTAGAGTATGAGAAAATAAATAGCTCAAGGTTTAGCATATATTAGTACAAATTACAATTATATTTCTACATAAACCATGATAAAAAATTTCTTCCCCTATTATAGATTATCTTCTTCTTATGGAAAATGATATTGGGAAATTGCATAATAAAAAGACATGATACAATTGTTATCCTCTTATTATACAAAGATTAACTTATGTTTAAGGAAGTTGATATTAAGAAATTATTGTTGATAATGATACAGTATACTATTCTTTTGATATGACAGATCTTATTATACATAGAGTAACTTATGTTTAAGGAAATTGATATTTAGAATTATTGTTGATCATGATACATCACACTATTCTTTTGATATGGCAGATCTAAGAGAGATGAGTGATTATTTTAAGATTGAGTTTCTTCAATTAGAATAGGGTATATTCATGACTTAGAGAAAATATATTTTGAAGATGTGAAAATATCTTGGCATAAATGATTGTTATCTTGGTCCATGTTTATTGATTGAAGTGTTGCAGCTATTGTTGTTGCTATTGTGAAGATGCAAAAATAGCTTTGCATAAATAATTGTATTCTTAGTCCAACTTTATCTATTAACAGCTGCAAATAGTAAGAAGTGTTGATACAATACCATATACAGGAGGTAGGTACCTATGATCATTGACAAGTAGTTAGTAAGCTGCCATATCTTACAAATACACCACCCAACATTGCTCATGCAGTTGTAGCAGTTAGTCAATTTATAAATTGCTGATTTCATTCCCACCTTAGATGCAATGAACAACATCTTGAGCTATTTAAATCTGACTATTGATCATGCATCTTGTTCAAACAAAATAGTTCACAAGAGGTTGATGGTTTTTATAGATTCAGATTGTGCAGACTATTGAATGTGGTTCAAAATTGATTTTTGATTAGAGGTTGATGGTTTTATAGATTCAGATTAGGTAGGTGAAAACAAGAGAATGTCTATTGGTTTATTATTTATTTTGAATCTAAGACTCACCAATCTCTTGGAGCAGCAAAAGATAACCAATTGTAGCTCTATTAGCAATTGAATATAGAACTTTGAAAAAGAAAGCTAAGAAATCATGTTGGTTTAAGGTGTTGCTCCATGATCTGTGTATTTCCAAGGTTAAACTATTGATGGTGAAATAAGATGAGTAATATCAAAATAGCAAGAAATAAAATATCATTCTAGTATAAAACACATTGAGTTACAATATCATTTTATTCACAAAATGTTACTCAACAATGATATTTATCTTTCTCATGTTGCAGCAACTGAAAAATTAGCAGATATATTTACCAAGCCTTTCTTTGAATTTAAATTTAAGAATCATCGGTGGCAAGAGGATTTGGAGTGTTCCATTTATCATTGTAGATAAGTTTCTCTTGTTGCAAATCAAAGAGATTCAAGTTTCTTTCAGAAAGTTGGCGTGGAGAGGAGGTATTACCACAATTAATATTGTAAATATCATGTAGTTACTTTTTATAGGATAAGGATAATGTAAGGTAGATTAGAACTAGAGAACCTACAAGAAATGATAAGTGTCTAGGTTATCAATTTTTGAGATATTTTTGAGATATCTATTTTTGAGATATAATTTGCGTGGTATTGGATTTTATCTGCAAACTTAGGTTCAAGGAAATATTGCATAGCTACCTAAGGTGTTTGTACCTTAAGGGCCAAGGGAATTTAGGTTTGAGTGAGAGTCAATTTCTAAATCCTATTACTCCAAAGAAGTACAAAGGTTATCCATTGTTGTGTGTACATCAAGATCTCATGTCCTGTATTTATTAAGCATATTCATCTACCTATTAAATTTAGGGAAGTACTCACTTCTTTACTAATATGTAAAACCTCCTGTACAAAAATCTTCTTGTTTGAAACTAAAGCTTTCCATAACACTCTGGCTCAAAAACCACAAACACCAAAGGTAGCCTTGAAATAGTTCTTTGAACTTGGATAGTATTGGATATTATCCACATATCTTGGATCAAAGATAATACACAACACTGTCTTGAAAGAAATAAAATGGCCAAAAGGCTAAAAAAAATACCCCAAAGGAACAAGAAAGATTATAAAATCATTGAGAAGTATAGAGGAGAACCTGAGCTGGATGCCCAAGCCAATGGCACAAAAGTAGAGGAAAAACAACCCTAACCCTACATGGAAACATAGAGGAGAAACAACAGCCCAAGCCCTACATGGAAACATGATTAACATAACTTACAAAGTAAGCTACTCTTGAAATATCTATTGTAGGTACTCCAAAGGTATGTATGAAAGATGGGGAGAGAGAGAGAGGCCTAAATGTCTCTTGATATCCTATTGCCATTGCCTACCTATGAAGACCTAATTCTTGTGATCAGTGTAAGGTGACAAATACATGTTGGAAAAAGTAAGCGATGAGCATGGCTTTGAAGATAACTAATGCTCCTCTCTTGTGTAGGGAGCTATGTATTCCCCCGCAAAAGAGATCATCAAAGTGCTAATGTAGATGATAAACAATCTCTACCACCAATTATATGAAGTTGTAGGAAGCAAGTTGTAGTGTGGATTAGTACTCCTTCCATTGGCTATAATGGTTGTTATAGCTCTTGCATATATGCTTGCTCTAACCAAGGACTCTAATCAAAGTGGGGAACCACCACATCAAACAAGATATGTGGACTATCCATGAATGAGACTATGTTTGCCTTCACCCTTTAAGGAGGAAGTCCTGATGGGTCCAACCAGTGCTCAATCTGAACTTTGGATACAAGCAGATTGTAAGATCTAAGCTATATTGTCTTGGAGAGCATAATGAAATTTGGTGTGCTCTACATCTATAGCACAACATAAAATGTGAATACCTTGTGTGTTGTATGTAGGACTTCATGCACATTGGTTTGATAACCCTAAAATTGCTAGACATGGTAGTCCAAATCAAAGGCAGAGTGCCATGGTAAACTCCTCCAAGGGGAATTGAAAGTCCTCAATCAGAAGAGGGGGGTAAAACCAACTCTAGATCCTTTCTCTCCACAAGAGAAAATCCTAACTCTATTAAGAACATGCACCTTGGTGAGTGTCATACCATTAGCTAGACATATTATCTAGAGGTGGAAATTGGCTTTACAATATCTTGAGTGATGTTATATGTGATGGTTTAAATAGATTAGATACAAGTGTTACAAAAAGAGTACTTCCACTAATAGGGCAAAGGTCATAAAACACCCTAAAAACTTAAGAGCCAATTTTGGAGCCTTAACAAATGAATCAGACATTAAAATATTAAAATAATTTTTCCCTTTTGTGAAGAAAAAAATAATCTCTCCTCTCTCTTGTGTGTCTCATTAAGAACTTTTTAATGGTACCTCATCCATGCATTTTGAGCTTCCCATAGGAAGATTCTCCAAAGATTCCTTATGGTCAAACTTGTTTGACCAACCAAATAGGACAAGGATCAACATGTCACCAATCCATGCAACTAATCTAAGGGTGGAGCTGCTGACATGTCACTAATCATGTATCTGATCCAAGGTTAGAGTTCACTTGGAGTAGATCCTCTTTGCTATATAATAATAACATGGTGCTCCTTTGGAGCATTAGAGTATTGAAGGATGAAGCCATGTGTTTCTCTTTTTTCTTCTCTTGTGTTTCTCTTGGGGTTTCTCATGTCCTTGGAATATTACAATGAAGATGCTAGTAAGGGTGTGAGTATGGATGCACTCCTAAGATATGTCTGAATTTTTCTAGAGACTAGAGATACAAAGTCCACAAACTGGGGCAATGTTGTATATGTAGGTCCTACCAATAGGTCATGAGCCAACCAAATATATGACTAGAATGCATGGGGGTTGGAATATACTACCGTGATAGGTGCTAGCAAAAGAGGACAATCCTTGCATAAGAATCTATCTTTCAAAAGGGGGGCTGCTAGTGCCCATGCTCTGAGATAAACTGCAGGTGCAATTACCTCTTGCAATATGAGGTCACATCCTCCCATGGCTATGGGGAGAGCTATTTGCAAGCTACACCACTCATCTAATAATTGTGATAACATGCATTGTTCTGACAAATAGAGAAGGCGTGACACATGGTGCTGTCAAAGGCAGGTAGATGGGAAAGAGGACAATTATGAGAGGGTATATACGGGCTAGATAAGAGGCTTTGGGGACATAACATCTAGTAAGGATGGAGTAAGTCACATGTGTATTCCCCAAGCAGGGAGGAGATAGACCTTGGCCCTAGCCTTTATCAAGGTGTTTGAGATAAATGCACAACAAACCTAAACCTAGACCTAAACACTCAAACACTATGTGGGAATTTTTGGAATCCTAGTGTGAAGTCTTGAGGGGTGAGGGCTATACCTGGATTCCAAACATCGCATTTACCAGTCTGGACTTGTAAATCCAAGGCCTCTAGCCTGGAAGTGAAAGTCATCATAGTCCGGACAACATCCTCCAAGGGGCCTACATTGCTCACGATACATGCTCAGGTTTGAAAATCCAGTTTTGTTCAGGTGTTTTGCATAGTGGTTTTCTGATATAAAGCTTTTTTCACCCAAACGTTCAACACTACAGTACGATCTATTTCGCTTGCCTGTCTCGATGAAAGTGGAAGCATTCTCGCCTGAGACAAACAGGTTCACAACTCTTTTTGCGTTAGCTCTCGTACACGCACAAACTATCAAATATAAGTACAACGTTCGATTACAGCTGCTCAATTGTGCCCTCACGATCCTTGTCGGAAGACTATCCTGGTAACGCTGGGTAACGCTATGTTCGAGCGAATGTGCTCTTCACCCTCAGTCGAATGTCTGGAGCTTGACAGATTCTTCCTCATTTCAACTTGCACTTCAATTGAATCCGCGGCTAGACGCGGATCGAATTAAACTGTCTTCCCTTCCGTTGTTCGTCAAAATTGCCACGAGGACTTTGAAACCATAAACTCCCTTTTCAAATTTTCATATATCACTCAGACGATGACTGTTCTTATCTAACAATTATCTTCGAAACGGCCTGGAGAATTTCCTTGGGTTATTTGTACTTCTCGAGGAGGACAAATTTCCTTAATTGTTGGACAAGAACAGTCATCTGACCCTAATATATAAGGAAGTTTGAATACGGAGACCAAGGTTTCAAAGTCGTGGCACTTCTCCCATCGTCATGAATGAAAGAAGCGAATCCCGCATGCACTAACTAAACTCGTCGACCTTACGGCTTGCATTCTCGATGCGTTGTGGCGTTTGCCTCGTGATAGGAAACTAGAGGGCAGGGCAGGGCAGAGTCGAAGGCATTTTGCCCTTCTTAAAGAGAAGAGGTGAAGCACGTTGACTTGTTCACGTTGACTATGCTCCGTCTTCTACTCTCGTCTTTACCTTTCCTTCTACCGCGATGATCAAATTTTTCTTTCTCGCATTTTCAGATACGGTAATCATCCTAATCATAAGAAGCGAATTCCTGATTATGTCTCGGGTAAATAGTTGTGCTATCTCACGTCAGTCGCCCGGACAATCGATTTATCCACTAAAATGTAAGAACTTTAATTTTCCATTTCGATATGGATTTTTATTGTTGAGATTTTGTCACGAAATTAATACAATAATATGTATGTTATTTACGAAACAGAACAGCATTAAAAGATACTCAAAGCGTTGCCAAGGACTTTCTCTAAGGTCTAGTCACATGAATTACACGTACTCCTCATTTTAGGTGACCAGACCTTTAATAATTGTTTAATAAGAAGTTTTGAATATCTTTTAATATTCTTTGTTTTCTAATACTATGTCATCTCGAATTCGTTCTTAAATACAATGAGTGATGTCATCATTCAGGCAACTAAACGGAGAGTAACAAAACGATGAAGAATAAGCGTATATTCCAATTTTAAGGTTCCAAACTACTCCGCACTTGCCTTCAGCTTCAGGGATTGAATGACCGATTTGGTGGTGAGATCAAAGACATTCGATGTTGCATCAAATCTTTTAGGACTCATCGAGTAACGGGATTAAACGTTGAGGAGTTCTCTCTTTGGCTCATCATCGATTTTGTTTTCTTCTCTATGATGTCAGTCTGGAATGTAAAATAAAATTTAACATGGTGTCACGTTTTGAATTCCGTACCGCACCTACAACAGCGACGTGGGAATTTAGGGCAGAAATTTGGGAATCTCAGTTAGAAAGGATTATGGTGGCTGTCTGTAGAGTTCAGAACTCCGAACAGCTCTCGTATCCGTTCTTCTATTCTCCACGGACCCAGTCAGACATACGATTCTTCTTCACTGGTTCATATAGTACTACTAGTGCCGTTGAATGTTTTTTCTAGCATCCGGGAGAATGAACGTCTCTTCTGTAGCATGAAATGAAATGTTCTTTGCTTGACATGCTTGTAGCCAAACCAATTGTTCGGCTCTTCCCTTCAATTGTACATAGAGGCATGTGTGGTCGTCATTTCCTCGTTCTTTGTGGCCAGTGTTGCCGCTGGTGACTGCTTTTGCGGTATTGTGGTACATTGTACCCGATGCCGGTTTCAGATCAAAGGTGGGATGCACAAGAAAAAGGAAGCATCAAGGCTGCACTTTGTGTTCCGCGATATCAAGCCAGTGGATAAATACCAAGCGATTTTGCCCAAGGACCACCTGAAACTTTGCAATTTGTTGGCAAGCAAGTGGATCTTAACAGGTATGCAATTGCAGACATTTTGCTGTTTTAAGGGCCAGGACGTGCTAGGATGGCTCATTTTTCCCTTTCCTGAATAGCTTTTCTCCGTTTCAGAGCAAAAGTAAATAATTCCTGCGATATCGGTATTTGGGTCCAGGAAGATAAATTTCTTCGTGTAAGCCTTAGGGATCATTATAGTTGGTTCCTAAATCGGATGTTTATCGTTGTATTAACCAGCCGAGAGAAATCATGGGGTCATAAGACGAAGTTTATTTGGAAAACACATATGAGAGGATCAATCTATCTAAAGAACACTATAATTCTGTATATATTATAACTTTGATTAGTTTTTTGACCAAGAGTTAAACTGTGCGATTATGCAACACTCACATTCATTATTCCTTTCTGTATCAAAGACTCTGACAGGGATAGAACCGCAAAACTTCTGGGTGTAGTGAATCCACCTGAGAGCAAAGCCAAACTATCTTCTTCGTTTGAAAATCATTTGAAAATTTGAAAATGTTATTTGAAAATCATTTGAAAATCATGTCCTAGAAACACTGAACGATCACCACCATAAACACAGAGGTGACTTCAGCTTCACTAAAAGCCAAAAAGGGTTTCAGTAATACGTTACGTGGCTGTTGCATGTCGAAGATTTTCAGCTTGCATGTTCATGCCATGCAATCGTACAAGCTCTGCAAATTCGCAGGAACCCATACAAGTAAGGATACAGAATCATATTCGGGAAGAGGCTGCAGCAATTTCACCTTCTGATTTGGGCTTGTAAAACCCGAAATCGAGAGCAGAAATGTACAGTACTGGTGGCCTTTCGCGCTGTGACTCGCTTAGTTCAAACTTTCCTCCTTGACCTACGGTACATTATAAGATTCTTCCTGTCGATTGCATATTCCAGTACCGGGAAATATACATACCGAAGGTTTTAGAAGAAGTTTGTGCGATAGAACGGCGCTTGTGTTTAGACCAAAGTTCAAATGCAAATGCATTGTCGGATGATGGCTTCTGACATAACGTTGGCATTGTTATCATTCTTCTTTACAAATCGTAATTTATCAGGTATTCCCAATCATAGTCCGTTCTCCAACTCCCGTCTCTAGCAGTCTACTCTTTCTCGAGAACCGCAAAGTGGAAAGGTCGTACTCCAAAACAGGAGGGAAACTAGAACTAGCGAGCAGCGATGTACGGTGCTGCGCTCTTACTTTTATGAATGGTCTCCCAAAGTCTACGTTTCCCATTTGGTGTCTACTGCATGTCAAATGCTGTCACTTCGTAAAACCTCCATGTGACTTCTGTACGCAATCAGGAAGGTAACCGACAAGCGATTCTCATGCAAAATTTAATTTAACAGCATGTTTCCTTGTAGGAATTTGATGAGCTTGATTAGGATCCTTCTGCTGCTCCGAGATTTGCACATTTCGATTGTCAGTGCTTTGGAATTGAAAGGGCCTGTAGTGCTAACTATTTGTCGATTCGTGGAGTCAAACGGGAAAATCAATTCTGTAGATCAGAAGAACTCACCCTCCATACTTACTTACTTTTCACTAGATTCCATGCAGGGAGGCACCCAAAATTTGTGCTTTGGCTCTGCGTCTTAGGCAGTCAAATAGTTATTCAGACGGTAGAGGAGGGTGAAATCAGTCATCTCCTCAGTGACTCACTTGTACTGCAGATGAGGTGAAACGTGATCACAACTCAATCGTCCCAGGTGTTACTCGAGATGTAGAGCTCTTCTCGTCCCCAGCTCCTTTCAATGTGAGGACTTGGGATACATCGAAATCATTATTAGTTTCTGTGAGCAACGATAGTCATGTCTAAGGGCTGCACGGCATGGACTTGTTCTTGTTGGTTAGCAAGGCCAGACCATAGTACGTCATGTAAACGTCTACAGGCTTTCAACAAAAGTATGCACAGATACTGTAGCTCACACTTATGTGTCGTTGCTTCATACTGTAAGTGGTTTATACCTTGAAATCACTGACAGTATGTATGCGCTCAAACACACGTCCTCTCTGTGCACTAGGACAGCCTGTGAGTCACATTGGGTAAGGATAAAGCGAACATCTGGACTTGGATCATGAAGCGAAGGGCGTCTTTTCTTACTATGAAGAAACTCCGTACTATACTACGACTACCTCAACAATGGCGCACCGCTGTGGTCTTCTTCTTCTTCATGGGATCATATACAGTACCTAAGATTGCGCGTGGACCCTACAAGAGCAGGATAGTCAAATGGGTTTCATGCAATCTCAAGCATACCACACAACAGGAGATCCCGATGAATCTCAAACATACCACGCAACAGGAGATCACCAGCAACACGATGTGTTTTAATTCCTTCTTCCAGCTACACGCGGTCCCCTATTTTCTATTTTCTGGTACGAAAGAATGTCAACTCTGGAGTAATTCCACTACCTTCAATCCTGGGTCCATCTTCACCAGTTAAACTGTTGGAACTGTTACGAGTATTGACGCCGAGTCGTTCTAGATCATGCTGTCTTTTAAAATGATAGAAGGAATTAGAACATGAAAGTTTGAATTTCATGGTCTCATCCTTTGAAACTTGTTTTATTAATTCTTCTTATTTCAACAAGTCAGAGAAAAAAGTTCTATATATATATATATAAAAGAGAAATTTGACCGGATACAAGCCTTTTAGACATTTGAGAAACGCTTAAACGTTGAAGATCTTCATTTAGGATATACTTACGATCATGTATAATTCATCCATAAATAAAGTTTCTTTTAGTTTTATTTCTATAGGAAATTTTGATCATAATTTATTCACAAATTTTATGATTAATGTATGTTATCTAATTTACCATTTTAACTTATTCATAGATTTCTTCTATGTACAAAAAGCCAAAAGGTTCTTGCAGTTGTTTTGAAATTTATCTTCTTGATCCTTAATTATATTTGACCCAAAAATGAAAGTAAAGTTGAAAGTAACAATGCCATTAAATTTAGGAAATAAAATAGAAAACAGGAGAATTTTCAAGTTTGGGAAAATTTTCTATTTTTATATATAATTGATTGTGCTAAAATTTATCATTTGTAATATATAATAACCATTGCGGAATAAAAGTGAATCAATTGTTGTACCAACCAATTAGACAACTAGGATCCAATTTTGGAACAAAAGTAAAGAGAAATTTTTAGTTTGGAAGTCTATCAAAGTCTACATCACTTTAATCACTTTATCACTTTGATATGGGTTAAGCAAGAAAAGAATCATTTAAAATGGAAGAAATAAAGATTTGGATCAAATGATTAGAACCTTCGAAGTTTAGTTTTCCTTGTTGGAAGTTTCAATCTAACCATTTAGCGTATTTCCCTCTAAGAAAAAACCTTGGCCATAATTAGTTTAGAGTCGTTTAGGTTCAAAAGCATATTCTCCCTCATTCATGTTCTTATTAATACAAAGTTCAACGATTTAGTGGAAACTCGTGAACCCACCCGTAAATACGGGTGTAGGAATGGTAATATTTTCAATTTTATAAACATATAGGAAAAAAATTAGATCATCATAAATAATATATTCAGATAGCATTTAAGGACCTATGGTTTTGGAGATAGTGGTAACCAATGGTCCAATTTGACGTGGGAAATTTTTAAGGCCCAAACTTCCATATTAAAGAGCTTGTTTGTGCTTCTGATTTAGACTGTTTCCGTGTTTATGGGGCGATGAGTTCCCGCTGAGCAATTCGACAGAGTACTTGGCGGTGTACTTTGGTTTAGAGCATTTTGAAAGCCGTTTTCAAGGGGTTCAAGGACAAATTTTTGTTTAATTTTAACAAAAAGCACTCCCCCAGCACCCATGCCATGGTGTGACCCCTCCGTCTATTTACCCTGCGAAGAACACTGTTAACTTAGCAATTAGACTTAGTACTTGGTGGAGCAATTTAACGGAGTACTTAGACTTAAATCATTTTCGAATCCGTTTTTAAGGGGGTTCCATGACGAAATTTTTTAAAGTTTGAACAAAATGCACTACCTCACCTCCCATGCCACCTACATGCAAAATCCAGAGTGACTGGACACCTTCTTCTTCTTGGGGGTGAAATGGCTTCTTAAATAAATAAATAAACCCTTAGCCTTTTAACATATAAGATATAGATAAATAAAAGATAATAACGGTTTTCTTAACGTACACAATTTTATATTATCGAGATTTGTCAGCCTTCTATATATATATTTATTTATTTATTTAAAAAAAAATATTTTTTGCCACTGCCCATCGTAAAAAATGATGCCGTGGCTTTACAATCTCAAAATCATGAGTTTCCTCGCCTTGTGTCTCTTCATCATTGAGACTAAACACATCACCATTCTGTTGTTTCCAGGACTAAAATTACGAGACCCCACCAAAAGACATGTCACCGTTATGGAATCGCAAAGCACAATGTCGATCGTCTTGTTCCTCTCCCTCAATGTCACCATTGTACAATCCAGAATTTAAAACCGCTTGTTACTTTGCTATGCCGCATGGTTTAAGAGTCCTAGAAAGAGGGTATACCACAACTTCTACCTTCCTTGAAGCCGTTTGTGGAAGGCTAGCATATGACGGTTTCTTACTTACTACATAGCCATTGATGGGAGGATAGCAAAAGTACGTGAGCTTTGCGAGACCTTAAACTAATAGATTTCACCTTCTATACAATTCTCTTTGCCATGGTTTCTAAGGGCGTGACCTTTGCGAGTCTGGTATAATTAGATGTTTTTCGTTCGATAGAGATGTCCATGACAAGATAGAAATGTCACGAGTTTAAACGTAGTCTTTTCGTCTGGGGTATTACATCCTTATCGTCTAGTATGTCACAAACCGTTTGATTTATTCGGATAACACAGTCGGTGGAGGTTATAATATTTGATGATACTATTGTACTGTTTCACGTCCCGGCATGATTGAAGTGTTTGCTAGTGGTGCACACCTCCACCTTTGGACCCTTTACAAGGCTAAAGCCTGAAAGGTGTCTAATTGCTCTTGTCAGTGACGCTTTTATAGTTTGAACTTTAAATTTACAGCTTCCGGAATTTGCTCAGATAAAACAAGATAAAACAGATGTTTCCTTCTTCTTGCTTTGTCCTACATCCACACAACGCGATGTTATAAAAATTAAAAGTAAAATGAAAACCAAACTTCCTTCTTTGGATAAAAAATTAATTTGGTAAAGTGTTTCAACAATGTGACCTCCCTCACAAAGGTATGGTTGAAAACTATGGGAGTGGCTAAGATTTCATCTAGTTCAGTTTCCAATGTTTGCTACTTTAATCCTTGATACATGGTGATATTTGCGAAGTCATCCTGGAGTGCTCATGCTGAAAAGGGATTTCAATCGACACTGTTGGCAGTGTCACTTTGAGCGGCTCTCTGGGAACGGTTCAAAGCATTAGGTCGAAGGCTGCCTCGGCAGAATAGAATCGCACTGTTACTGCACCGAAGTCTTAAAAATATTTGGTGGCTTTGAGCTATCCACCATAAATTGGAACTTGAAATTTTCTCGTCAAGGATGTGGCCCGAGGTTATGCACTAGCTCATCCTGACAGCACTTTCTATGCCAATTAGTGGAAACTTGGTATGCGATCTCGAGAGGAGTGTTCACGCGGAAGTTTTGACAATGGTGGTGGATAAGTTGACTGGAGACAGCTCTAACTATCTAACTATCATTGACTTTGTAGGAAATATAGAATGCCAAGAAGGAAATGTCGGTTACTGTCCACAACAGGGGTATACTGCATATCAGTGGGTCTTGTATTACTGGGCCCACTGATACAAGATCCACTGATATGCACAATTTCCAGCTACAGTGCTGGGCAGCTGTGCACCTCTGAAACCCTTAAAAATAACGACCACGTCAACAAGTTCTTCGTTCAAAGGAAGGGACAGACATATTTGAGAGTCAAGAAAGTCTCCGCCACTGTGTCTACTTTTGATAGCTTTGTCACCAGCTTTAGTTCGCTTTGGATGAAGATGTAACTTGCAACATCAATCACATACACAGGCGAAAATGAATGTAACCTCCTTCAGCGAATAATGATACACATGGTTGGCTACTTCCCATAAGCCGATCAATAACTTACTGTCTTGGGGACCTGGATTTCGTCAGCAAGTCACATTTGACTACCCGTCTACAATGAAAGATCCGAAAAGAAGCGCCTGAAGAGTCTATCGGCTTGCACCGGGAAGACTGATGAGGGAAGTCGAAACAGGGATGTACGGTACAGCCGTTTCCTCACCTAAGAGTCTAAAGTAGACCAACCAGAAACCATGTTGTACTCTGACAACAAAGAGCATTCTCAGGTTCATGAGTTACCTAAAAGGTTTACCTCCAAGTTCCTCCCTTGTACTTCAGGATGAAGTCTTGAATCTGGTCTCAAAAGGTGGTATCCTCTTCAGGGATTTACTGACAGTTCATGTGGAAACTGGAAGCGGAGACTCTCAATGAGTAAAAGAATTGCGCGAGCTAACTATAATGTCTACTTCACAAAGTGCCAAAAGAAGCATTGATTCACATTTCCTCCACCTGGTGAAAATTACAAGAAAAACTTAACATTACCTCAAAAACAAAGGAAATGATAAAGATGGGACATTGCTTGGGGGGGTGACTAAAACTGGACCATTCTGGAAGTACCCTACGAACTATAGGTACAAGAAAGATTATCATATACTTCACCACTCGATGCATGCGTTCTTGCGAAGTAACAGCTCTAGCAAGACGCAAGTGTTGGCAAGTGCCCCAAGATATAATGGGCAGGTTCCGTAGGGGAAGGAACTGAAATAAAAGAGGGGAGAAAAACGTCAAATAAACAAAGCCTAAGGATTAGATCACCAACCTGTGGAAGACTCATAAGAGCAAGAACTGCCTTCTTGGGCGTGAGCTCGTTCTCAAGGATTTGGGCAACGGCAGTGAGGACGGGCATTTGAACCCGGAACTTCCTAGCCAAGGCAATGACTGCTCCTGCGGTAGCCACGCCTTCTGCCACCTACACAAAACGAAGTTGCCTTTGCAACCAAGTCAGTAGGATAAATGTGACATAACACGTACAGGATGAACTTATCTTGACCCCAACCACAGCTAACATTCAGCAAACAAACTGAATCAAATGGATCAACTTAACGTGATGCAAATACGATACTAACGGTTGCTGACTCATGGGACTTGCATTTTTAACCTCAAAGTAATGGACAAAAGGTAGAGAAATAATGTTCGTCAGAAATAGGGACCTGATTCATAGACGCAAGGATCTCCTCTAGCTTCTCCCCTGCACCAAGCCTAACTCCCACAGATCTGTTTCTCGATAGTTTTACAAAACAGGTAAGCATTATATCTCCTGTTCCCGACAGGCCCGCAAGAGTTGCTGACTTCGCACCCATCTGCACACAGAAAGATTATATAGGCATGTATGTTCTCCAGGACTTTGTAGACTATTTAAGTAACCACGACGAAATTTTACAGGTCCCATACATCGTTCCATCAAGAACAAAACGAGATTGGAAGTTCGGGTGACCTTCTCAGCGAGCCAGCGAATCTCCGCACACCCCTGTGCAACAAGCGCAGCCATGCAGTTGTTGCCCAGCTCCATACCCTCTACAATCCCTGCTGCAATCGCAAGCACATTTTTCAAAGCTCCAGCCATTTCCACCCCAACGACATCACTGCATCGCCACCACCAAACATAGAGAGTAAGCAGAGATCATGAAGCACGCTGATGGCAGATGCGGACAGAAGAAATAAGAGACCAGAGTTTATGCATGGCAAGAATATAACGATACATGAAGTTTCTACCACAATAAAACAAACCCTTCATTCAACGGAAAGGCAGACAATCGCGTCCATTGTATGCATAATTTGTGAGAAAGAACAGATCTTCACCTCTGAACATCATTTTGCTCAGCTCTTGAGAATTTATTTATACCTGGAAGTGTTGACTCTTAAATATCGAGAAGCTAGTAGCTGTTGTGCAGCTTTTGCCAAGTCCTTATCCTTGGAGGCAGCAACCAATGCTGGTGAGGTGTTCAAAAAAGCGTTCAGATTTACTACTGTGCTGAAAATAGAAAAATAAGCAGACAGTTCGGAACTCCAAGCAGTAACACAAAATACATGGACTGACATACTGTCAAATTGCCATGAAAATGAACATGAATCCAAAAACTTCTGCCAGGACTGTGCACAGAAACTCTCGTCAGCCAGTGCCTCCGGGAAATGGCCTCATAATAGGACTCCGGAAGTGGTTCGAAGGACCAGGAAACCGCAGGGTGAAGCTGTGATAAATAAACAGAAAGGTATTCAATCCATAGACAGACAGACTAGAGGCCATTAGTACCTGTGGGTAGCTCATCCATTAGTTCGATTGAAAAGGATGGACCCGATAAGACGCACACCGGCTGTCGTGGATTTCCAAGTGCTCGAGGAATGACCTGTGACATCATTTCCATAGTCGAGAGCTCCAGTCCCTTGCTCACAGAGAGGATAGGTAAAGTTGGAGGGACAAATTTTGATATGCTCCGCAAAAATGATGCACTGGACTGCAGTTAAAAATAAGTTTTGAATGTCAGCACCCCTAACAACATATCAGTTGGGTCCCCCAACGACCCCTGAAGACGGGACAACCTTAGATCAAGATTCAAAATGCACATTTATCTCTGTTAGGAATATATGTAAGTTCTTTGCTGCAAGTGCAATTCAAAGAGATATAGCTTCCAATGGCCGGATTCATGACCTGCACAGGAACTGCGTGTATGCAGTACTCAGCAGCATCAAGAGCAGCTTTGGGATCTGTTGTAGCTCTCACGTTCTCGGGTAGTTGATGACGAGGGAAATATTTTCTACAAGACATGTGAGAAGTGTCAATGGAGCCAGTACTCTTACAGACGATTATTATCGGCAAGGAAAAGGAAATTTCAACAACATCGCAATGCAACAGAGGAAAATATATATTCAAATCGATTACTCTCCATAGAAAAGAAAATATTAAAAAAGAGATCCTTCTTGGTTCGAGCCTCACGAGTTTACGTGCCCTTCGTTTATAGACTGGCATACCAATTCGTCTCTAAGCAAGAGGACAACCTCCATTTCCGCCTTATTGCGCGCTAACAAAACTGCCATAGCTGTTCCAAATGAGCCTCCTCCGAGTATGACAATCTGCGAATTTCCCAGCGAATGGTAAGAACAGTTTAAAGGTGAGGCAATTGAAGGCGATTATCCTGCACCGCCTGCAGTTGTCTACCTTTAAACTTAAAAATTCTTCACACGGCCCATTTTACAGTAAACTTTGGATTTTCACTACGAAGTTTCTAAGACCTGGTTGAAAGTTTCACCCACAACACAAACCAGCACGTACCAAGGCTTTCACCCAGTAGCTCTGTTCTCAATCAGTATTCACCGAGAACACACTGCACGTTTCGGCGCTGTGTCTACTAGCAAAACTATTTCACAAGTTAAACGTGAATAGATTGCATCAGCTACTTCTTATCATGTAACCCACCTGTCTCATATTATTCGACCCAGGAAGAAAAAACAAAAGAACACGATATATAACACTAGGGAGCAAGAGCACATCCAGCTACAAAGCGTCAATGTTTGCTCTCCTAACGCCAATTACGTTCCCCCGGAGAACAGGTTTCGGAAAACATGGTGAGGTAAAAATTGTTCCTTCTTTGCAGTTCGTTATCATCCCTACTTCCTTGGACGAGCTTTAAACATGGGATTTCGCGCAATAACCCACAAACCAAATTGGGTCATCCGCAGACAAACTCCCGAAAGGAACGCTACAGAGGGATTATAAACGTAAAACCCCAGACTAAGATCGAATCACATTTGAAGGTTGCAGGTACCAACAAGATCTTTCAGTTTTACTGAGGCCTAACTGCTAATTTGGGATTTTCATACAAAAATGTTTTATATAGATGCTGAACTTATGCGACAGATATTAAAAAATACGGAGCAAACAAACTCACCTTCTTGGTTGTCTGGAGAGCATTGGCCTGACGCCTGGATTGTAACAGTTGCCATGATTTCGACCAGCGGACGAGCTTCTCCCAGGCTGTTCTAACAATTTGACTCTCTTCCTTACTCCTCTGAAACAAAATGGTGGAAGGGCTGGCAGACCCACCATTTTCTGCATTGTCAAGAGAACCGGCCAAAACATTATTTTTCACCGGTGATTCTTCTCCGGCCTCACCGTCAGCTTCCGCTCTCAAAACCTCATCTTCTCTGGCCAATTTCTGCCCCAACAATTGAGACACCGCCTCGAGCTCGTCTGCATTACCATCTCTCGTCTGATGCCCACTTTCTACCGACTTAACTGCCTCGTCTGTTGTAGCTGCCAAACTCCAACTCCCACCATCCCTGCCACTCCTCCTCCTCCTCCTCGCGCTCTCGGTCCTCACATTGCCATAACTCCATATCCTCAAGTCCAAATTCCCCCCACCCGCAGCAGAATCTTCACTCCTTCCAAGGCTCCTCAAACTTATATGACTTCTCCTCTGCAGCTGCTCCTTCCTCCAATCCAAACGTTGAACCCCACCAGAACTGCTGCAATAACAACCAAAAAATGGAGTTCCACGGATAGAATATCTGTAACCAGCCCCAGCAATAGGTGACTGAGAACTCGACAAGGGGACTACTACTGCTGCACCCAGACCGGGAGCCAGGCAGACAATTTTTGCTGTGGCCATGAGCACGGCATAGCTGCAGCTCATGCACTGCAGCAGCTGCAATTCTACCAAAGGAAGGAGCAGAAGAAGAGCGACATAATTTACTCTCTCTTGTTCTTCTGTTCTCTCTCCTTCTCTGATCCTCTTCTTCTCCTTGTCTGTGCCAACCATGCTGACAGAACACTTACTCCATCCGATCTATCCATCTCTCCCCTCTTCCAAAATCGCGGGCTGGGCTGAAATTGAGTCCTCGGTCTATTTCTCCAATCAGGTTCCATGGAGCCCGCGCTCGATCTTGCTCTCTTTCTTCGCGTCGTTAGTTATCCTTTATTAACTTAAAGCAATAAACCTTGGCTGTATGTCGAAATGGAACGGCAGTTATAAACCCCTTCCTCCCCTCCCTACGCTCGCCCTTTTCTCCTTCTATAGTAGGATTTTAGTTTGGTAAACAACATAACGGTCAGAATCGCAAGCACATGTCGATGTTGGTCAAGAGAGTACATTCCATCACCTTTTCTCGATATTCAGATGCTCCAACTTGACGCTATAAGGATATCGTAATCAGGAGTCAATTCTCCAAGAAGACAAAGACAGAAGACAATCGAATAGGACGACTAATAAATGGTTGAAAACGGACCAAGACATTACTTAAATGTCTTGAGGGTGCAAAGGGTGAAGGTGCAAGTTTTGGATTCTTGCTCGTCCTTCGATTCAGACTCTATGATGACCTGGAACCTTGAATGTATGTACACTGTATATTTTAAATAGCTTTGACATCCTAGATGCAGTACGACAGATTTCTTACCCCCGATATTATTGGGATTAGCTCCAGGTTATTATCCTTCTATAGCTTCGGTCATCCCATCGTTCTTGTTATCAATGCGGGTTGCATTTTGTTTTGTTTATTCATAGTCTTAATGAGACGACGAAGGAAGTTTAATGTAAGTCAGAAAGAAAGGCATCCTTTGCAACAAGAAAATCGGAGTAGAATCCGACGGAAAACGCTTGATGTGGAGTTTGAAAGTGGGTGGAATCCCACCAAGCTCAAGGGACAAGTGAGGTCCTTCATTACCATGGACTACCAATTTGTAAAAGCAGTGAAATTCCTTGCACCAGTGATTATATGAAAACTATTCGATGGGGCCAAACTTACTCGTCATAGCGAGTATGGAGGGATGGACTTCAAACCTCTATAAGCACAAAATTCTTACTCTGAATCTGGGTTCTGATTTCACACCGCGATGATTAGACAAAACTTATTTTCGTTCTTTGGAATGACTCGATTATCCTTCGGACTTCTTACCACCCTAGACTTCTCACGTATTATAACTCGTTAGTTTAGCCTGTTTTTCAATGTAACTCACAGCTTACACTGAGTTCTTCCCGCGTTATATCATGCAAATTATGTAAGGAAAACAACTGGGTTATGTCTGTCATAGTCATCAACATTTCATTTCCTTTTAGTAATAACATTTCATGTAAAGTTTCTAATGAGTTTCCATGAACTGATCCAGTTCTTGCACGGACTGCACCATTTCGACTTTCTTGTTCATTGTAAGAGTAGAACTAAGGTGAAAAGTGTGCTTGATGGTTAGAATCTGTAAACTCAAGACATCAGCTGAGTGTTTGAAGAGATGTAGTTGCATTTGAACGTAGGCGCGATTGACCTTGCTGCCAGATATGGTTTTGCGGTGATCCTATAGGGGGCTTTTATGCGAGTGTTTAACTCCTAGAATCTCTATAGAGTGGGATCTTGTACCCACGGAGTAGTCACATCTGCCACAAGGGGAAAGAAGCAAACATGTTAGGCTCCATGTTTGGTAGAGGAGGAGACAACCATGTCGTAAGTAGAACTCTTCTTGTGTTCCATTGAGACCTTGCAATGTGTCCAACCCGAACCAACATGAAAGATTACTTCGCGGATTTGTTCAAGGACACGGATGTCCTAGTGTCCAACTGAAAACAACACTTTCGAAAACGAAGTAGCTTCAGTTTCGTCACCTCAGTTTTGTGAAGACTGTTGGATGTAATTCTATGGTGGCACAGGGTTGACACAGATGACTGAGGGCTCTTGTTCCAGAAATGAATAAACCTTTTATGTATAGCACTTTTGAAATGTATACAGCTTAAAGTATTGTGAAAAAGTTTTATTTTTACAAGTTTAATTCAAATTTGCTTTTCTGCTCATTGAACTTTTAAAATGTTTTTTATTGGTAAATTTATGTTTTATTCAATCTTTTAACAATAAAAGATTCTTATTCATAAAATGGTTTCTAATGCAATTCTTAGTTTTCAGTTCATATCCAATCCATATTGGTTTTGAATATGGAACTTCCACATGGCAGTTGCTATGGAACCAACCAATCAGTGCACACGTTACTTTATGTGATGTCGAAGAACTTTATGAATCTTCTCTTGACATATCTGGAGTAAATTTGGTCAAAATCCATCGCCCTCGTGTGGGGCTGCAGCGCAGCAACCCGTTGAATCTGTAGTAGTCTTGCTTTGCTTCCCTCGCTGGGAACGTTCATGTAGGAGGATATGGACTTTTAGTTATAGACGTGTGACCTGAGTCATCGCTCGGGGTTTAGATCACGTGGATGGGTCTCACAGAACAAAGACGTGGAATCTGGTACATCTTTGATTCCTAGAACGCGTGGACTCCAAGATAACCTCTGCCCGCTCTTCGTCAGAAGATCAGCTCTAAAGATCACACCACTTGCCTTTCGTGGGGAACTCGACACGCTTCTCCAGATGGAGATAAAAGAAGGGAGATTTGAGTTTGTAAATCGGCTTGAAGATACTACGTCATGTTTTGTTTGTTCAGACGATTTTAACGCTTCCGGTTGTCGCTTCATTCAGATCACACCACTTTCATAGCGATATGAATAGAAAGTAGGCGACCGCGTAGGAAAAAAGAAGGATGGGAAGACCCCATCAAGCGATATGAATAGCGGGAGTCCTTGAGTCCTTTAGAGGAAGTAAGAACAAGAAGGCCGACGTCACTTGCACAGACTATTCATAACTATCTTTCCAGATGGTGTGGATCAAGATTATCTGAAATTATTGTCTTCAAATGGTCCATCTGGGCTCATCATATGTTCCTTCTCGGAGACAACATACTTTCCTTGGATGTCACCAACTTGAAAAGCAAAAAGGAATCTCTTGTCTATCTATGCGCTTAAAGACAAATACCTCTTGTAAAGATCGTGGACTTGACAGACAAGACAGACATAGAAAAATAACTGCTTCGAGAACTCAGAGAATACACGTTGCTCACTGAAACCAGAGCAAAGTACTACCATTAGATTTTTTGAGCAAATAACGTATTTTCAAGATGCTTTCCTGAAGGTACAATGGAATTTGTCTGACATGTTTTATGAAAGATAGTTCGTGCAATCGACTTGATAATTTCTTGGTTTCCTCAAAATACTTGATCTGGTGGCGATTCAAGCGGGCAAAGAAGCCACCACACCTTCCTCGACGATAAAGGTACCCCCATGGTAGAGAAACCTCAAAAGTGCTATTATATGTGCGCTTGAGATGCACCTTAAAAAGAGAGCTAGAGAGGAGAATCGTTGATGAAGTTTCCGAACAAATATAGTCCTCTTACGGGTTGTGTGTAAGGCACCATATGTCCTGCCCCCCGAACGGTGGCAAATGTCAACTTGTCATACTTGGTGACATATCCGCCAACCTGTAAAAGTACCAGTCTATTATTGTTAGAAATAACACAAGAGCTAATCCTAACAAAAGGTTTGTCCAAACTATGAGACAAGACGGAAACATCCATAAAGTTACTGGTCTTAGGGAAGTGTAAAGCTTTACTTGTTTGTTGACATAATATGGCCTCCAGTCTTCGACGATTTTAAGACCGAGGGTGCTAATCCAAGCTCGGGATCCAGTAACGGGGACGATGGCATCTGTATCACCACTGTTCAGGGAAGCGGATGATCCCTACGTCAGGTTTGAATCTCGTATCTTGACTGAACGTATATCAATATTCTCTAAATACAGATAACAGAAGCTTTAACCGCATAACAACAACAATGAACTTTCTTTACCTGAATATTAAGATTTTCAGTTTTGACTTCAAAAGAATATCGGTGTAGACAGGGATGACACTACTCAAAAGATCAGAGTAAGAGTAGTCAACAATGTCACTGCAGAAGACAAGAAATCAACAGATCAGAAATAAAAGGTTAAGAAGCTTATCCTACTTGCGCTTAAGTAAACGTTAGAGCTTGTAATTACTTCAAGCAACAACGCTCTTCGTTGCAGATGAAAAATCCATCTTCCCTTTCCCTCTAAACTAGCCAGGGTAGATATTTCAACATCCATCCTTGTATTACACCCCAATACACGTCTTGCGAATCTTTAAAACAGTGGTTTCAGGCATGTGTGCCGCTATACCTGCAGTCCGTCCAGATGTACGGAAGTCCAGTTGTGTTAGCATGGAGTGCCTTTTGAACTGCTGGTCGGTTAAGGTAAACCTCCACCTGCATTGGACAACGCGTGTTCCCTACATCAGCATGAAGAAGGACCGATCAGCCAGACTTCTGCACTGGCAGATGTCTGACACTCTACCCAAGATAGAGAATGAAACTCATGGTTGTTCAGGATATACTGTCAATGATCTGTCGCTATACGTTAGTTGGCAGAATTTATCATCATAATTTGCAGTCGTGACCTAGTACATGACGTCAAAGCACATGACATAGAACCTATCTACGATGGGTAAACGGGGGATGAAAGGTTTCTCAGCTCCTTCCATAGTCTTCACAATCTTCAAAATCAAAGAACGCAACGCACCTCGTTGTCTATACAAGGATCGTAGTTGGCTGCTGAAGTAAGAGGAAGCGCACCAAGTGCGCCACGACGGCCCTTGCGATTGAGCTGCATGATCAAACAAGTCGTATACGTCAGGACAGACACAGATCTGAAGGAATATGGTGTGTGAAGGACCATTTCCATCTATGTAGAAACTACTCTGCTGATGCTGTTAGATTGAGATTTGTATTCAACTACATCTTTCAACTACGAGATATTTAGGACTCAACTAAATGGAATTACGAGTTGTTCTACTTGTTCTGCAAACCTTCAGGTTACAAGGCCGTTAAAGGCAAATACTACCTAAGCGAATATTACATTATAGATCACTCAGGAATACTTTCGAACTTCAATCTGCACTTGCTACAGACTGTCTACTACTGCTAATCAGCTTCAGTACGAATTTGAGAACAGGTCTCCTGATGCGACATAGATTACATAATAATGGGGGCCAAGGAAGCATCTAAAGACCTTGAGAAGATTGGGGATTACCTGCTTAGCGAAATGTTTGGTTTCAGCCTGGGCTGCTGCGGCAAGACATACATCCACGTACACTTCGTATATGTTGATTTGACCCTGGAAAGAGGACCATTCAGTGGTGCCAGTGTAAGACTTACATAAATATCGATAGATATCGATTACACGCAAGGAGATAGCTGGTCTTCTAGAGAGTATATACAAGATGCTTCGCGTCTTGCAGAAGAATGACTCCAGCCCCCAGAATTGAGGGGAAGAATCGCTAACTGTGAAGGCACGACTTGATGTGAAAAACGGCGTGGAACTACATGGTACATGGAAACAATAGCAAGGTTGATGGGGACTAGAATTCTCTCTGAACGAATAGAAGGGCAGAACGCTGCTATCTCAATACCATCTCCGACGAAGCAAGATCTACATAAGCATCGCATCCGCGATCTGCTCGTGCATTTTTCATATGAACTGTCTGTAGCTGTTCTCTGAGTGGTCCAGTAGACGAGAAATTGCACTGGCGCGAACAAAGGAAATAAGTCAGATATAGATCGTGCAAAAGCGTTAACAGTCAGTAATACCATCTCCTTCTCGGCAGCATCTATGTATGCAACGCAAGCTTCATCATCTGATCGCAGATTATTTTGATCTCTCTTGTCAGGTCCGTAAATAGAGAAATTGCACTGATATACCACAAGAAAGAGTCAGAGGTATATGGATACAGCAATTATCCCTCAAACCAAAACAATATAGAACTGTCGCTGCAATTCACTTTGAGTTAAAACAAAATGCTCCCGGTGTTACAATGCTACAGTGCCTGCATACTTATCACTCACAGTTTTGACCATGCCGTAGAATGATGTGTCTGAGATCAGAGCATGGGTCCACCAGAAAAATATGGCTCCAAAGTTGTCAATCGTTGAATCCGTCCAGGCATTTCCAACCTACATGCAGAATTGTGTGCATTATTCGAACTGACAGTGAAGGCTACTAGAAGGTTCTCCTACTATGTCCATCGACATAATAAAAGAGAAACCGCCTGGAGTTTGTTCAGGTTCACAAGCTAATCATACTATCATTCACTAACTGAAACCAGAACGGGCTGAACCATAGTTACGATTGTCTACAAGCATTTAGTACTCCGAAATTGCAGACAGTCGAGGTGATTGAAGACCAATAGCTTGGAGTTACTTAGAAGTTTAGAAATTGAGTGAAAACTTACTGCTATGCCCTTGAAATTGATGTTTGAGTCAGTGTCCAGTTGCAAGATAGTGGCAGCAAGTTGTGGAACGTAGTGACCTGTAGAAAACAGCTTTCATTAGGTCTAAACATTCAGAAAGGAAACCCCATAATTTGCGATTCCAAAATTAATTTGGTAATCAAAGAAAATTGTGCACGAGGCCTAGCCATACCTTCCAGTAAAGGACATACATTAGGGACCAGACATGACCCCCGTTCGTTCCTTTTCCATACTACTTTCTAAGCACTCACTATCTATGGCAGTTCTTGTCCCCAGGTACAACTACCTTCCATCAGCTGTTAAAATACGAACCAAAAGTAGGTGCCAACATGGAAAAACATGCGTGACTTATTACATGGTACATCGATCATACGTTTGAGCGAGAGAGGGGTGTTTGTTAATAGCGCGCTCATACGAACCTTGAGTGAGGTGACCCATGAGGAAGGTTACCAAACAAGTATACTTTCTACTCAGATCAACTGGGTTTAGGTACCTAACCAAAACTCAATAGCTACTCTCAGAAAGCGAATCCTGTCAGGTGGAATTCAGTAGCAACAGGAACTTGCTTGAGAAATCTAGCAGAATGAAATTTGCCGTCTATGCAAGCTTTGTCGTCGATCAGCTAAGGAAAGGGAAGTGATCTTTTAATCTGGCCTCATGATATAGATATAGAATCAGGGAGCTTACCTGCATAACTTTCTCCTGCAATGTAGAAGGGGGACTTTGCAAATTCTGGGAACAGCTTCAGGAATTGTACCAGAAACTCATAAGAATCCAGTGCTGTACCACCCAAATGAAATTAGGGATTAGTAACAGATGGCATAACAATAATACATAAGGAAAATGCAGTCATAAATCATAGAAAGTAAGTATGCGAGCATTAGTCGTCGTGTGAGCTGATTTTACCAGTTCTTTTATCTCCAGTAGTCAAATCTGAACTAGTGTTTGAATATGAAAAGCCAACACCAGCAGGTGACTCGAGGAAGATCACATTGGAAACTGCAAGGTGCACCAGCAACCATTAGAGTACATTCTATAATTACACCAAGATGTCAACGCAAGTGCCCAAGTGACAACGATGACACCTCCATATACTTTGAAAGGGTTAGGAATGATAGGAGAAAGATGAGGATGGACACCGTATCCTATTGGGATGCATATGAAATAGTAAGGCCCCTCCCGGTCTTCATTCCCTTCGAAGCGAGTATGGATCATTTATGTAAACGTTTGGGTCCAGTTTCACTTTCAGAAGCCTGTCCGTAGTTTAGATGCCTAAGTGAAGGTCATCTTTGGTGAACCTACAAATAGTCCCTTTTCATCATAATTTAGTTGGACCTAAGATATTGCTTAGTTCTATGAGTAGCTAGATCCCACAGTATTAGTGTTGGTTAAGTTACCGAATAACACGATCAAGATACGGAATACGACCTCTCTATAGTTCGTGCTCTATCAAGAAAAAGTGATGGTGCATGAAAACCGGTTACACTCACTTTTGTTCCAGCTATACGGATTTTTTAGCAGGGTCCTCCCATCCTTATCCGGATAGAATGGTCCAAGCTCACTGAGTGCTCCACCGCCAACCGACGAGCAGCCAGGACCTGCCCGCAATCACGAGCACAGATGATCAAGTCCGATAAAACACGACGAAACACAGGATCCAAGTGCTATTTCCAGGTTAGCCATCCGGCTTCTGATATTGCAACGTCAGCCGGTGTAAGGTTATATCATTTCGTCTCGAGGTCAATCCTTCTCTGACCAAGAAAAATTTATGAGAAAACACATGGTAACAAATTTAATTCCTGTCTGATCAAAAGTGCGTCTCATTCTTATCTGTAAAATTCAGCTCATATTGTGTTGTCGACTATACAATGCATCCCTTGAAATCAAATAATACCAATCTGGTGTTAAACATATCTACTACCCTTATTTGCAGGCTCTCAATAAGAGATGGGTCCAAACCTCACAGAAGATAATATCAACTGAACAGCTGAACCAAAACTGCGGCCCTTTCTATAGCGGAGAAATCTGCAAGGGCATACACACCTCCATTTAACCAGAGAGTGAGAGGAGCAGAGGTGGGATCTGCAACATCCGCCTCCACGAACCAGTAGAACAGTGCACGTCCCGCTTTTTTATCCACTGTAATGTAGCCAGAATGCATGGCAAAAGACACCGGAGGAGCGCCAGGGAGCTCCTTGATCAGGTGGTCAGTGAATTTCGTGTCCGTAACCTGACGAATAATTTCATTTTCTTCAGCAGCAACCGAGGCCAAGCAGATCAAGAGGATAGCCACAATAGACCACAACGAGTACCCCATTGTTCCCTCCGCTTCTCCTCAATCGAGCTTACGATACAACAAATCTCTATATTACAATTCTGCCTTTTATGTACTGGGCATCTCTTGGGGGTAACCTCTCCTCTGCTAGAGCAACCACGCCTTCTGAGTGTCACTTTCCCCTCAACTGGGCTTTACTCCCTAAAGCGCCCATTGCCTCCCTAATTGTACCTCCTGATTTGAGACGGTACTCACGACTCTTCAGGCACTGGATGTTCTCGTCGGAAACCTTCTCACTTACGGACGAGATCGGCCGAGATGTCCGTTTTGCGAATCTGTAAGGTCATATTCAGCACACGCCTCTGAAGTGCTAGAAAATGAAGAAGCCCTCCATCGAGATGCTACTTCCGCATTGAAGAAGGAGTCGGACCAAGAAATCAGCCGCGGAGGGTGGTCCAGCAATTTTGGAAGGGCATTGATACCGCTCGTGAGTACATCTAACGGCACTGCATATACAGGAGAAAAGGTGTGGAATCATACAATAATACAAACGCAAGTGGGACCCTTTTGACTGGATGGACCAGGCTCCAATCTTCTCGCTACCAGCCACAATCGGGAGCACTCCATCTTCGCTAAGAATTGGGTCTTAAGTGCATGTCCTGAAAAGTTGCGGCTGGTCTATTCGTTCACGCTATTCCGAGGTAATCCAGACGGAAGCAGAATGTGGGCGACCTTCAGCAAAGAGGTCTCTAGTATACACTGTGCTGTAGATCCAACATCCTTGCACCTTAAGAACTCCAAGAGGCAGGGAGATGGAGTCAAGTATTTGTTGATACAGCTCTCCTGCTCTTTTGAGCTTAAAAGCTGTTATGAACTTGCCTTACACACTTCTTGGGATTCCTCCGCCAATATGAGAAACGAATATAATTATTCAATTCTAAGCTTTCTTGGGAGAGGTGCTCAGCGAGGTTGTACACGGAGTTGGACGTCCTCTCATTTCAGGTCTGTGACAGAAGTAGCCTAGATTCCTGAGATAATGTTTCCCATGTATGTGTAAGCCCCAAATTCAAGGATCTTTAATAGCCAACTGAAAGCTCCTCCTGTATAGTTACATGTAGTTGCATGTAGTTGTAGTTACACGCAGTTGCAACACCTGAGGCAAAAGGCTATCGAAAAAGCTGTAAATTTCTTTTCCTTCCTCGTTTTGTAAGTGGATAGAGGCTCCTTAAAAGTTCAAGGGCGGCCAAAGGCCAAGTAAAACAATGCATAGTGCCGAGAGGCGACCACTTGAAACGGATGGACAGCCGCCAAAGAAGGCACAACCCCAAGAGAGAAGAGGGAGCACGGCAAACTAGCGTGGGAAGATCCGTGGGGAGCAGGAATGACCAACCAGAAAGAAAGGGAGGAAGAAAGAAGAAGCGAGGCCAGCCAGGGAAAAGCCCAGGAAGGCAGAACCCCAAGAGATAAGAGGGGACCACGGGGAACTTGTTGGGGAGGAGACCCGGACCAGGAATGAACGACCAAAAAGAAAGAAGGAAGAGAAATTTCTGAGTTGAAGAGAGGACGGACGCATGACGCATGGTTGATGAGATAAAGGTTGGGAGCACTAGCGCGAGAGAACGGTTATGAAACGAGGAACACCGGTGAACGAAAGAACAAACGGGCCGGACAGAGAGAACACTCGAAATCGGTGGTAAGTTTGACATTGCAGGTTAACATCCCAATAGAGCTTAGAAAACACGAAGGATGGGAAGACCCCATCAAGCCGTACAAAGGAGAGACGAAAAGGGTAATCTACATGAGAAATCTGCACTACGGCACCTAAGATATCCTAGCTATGCAAGTCTTACTGTCTATAAACAACCCGTGTCTATAAACAACCCGAGAAACATCCGAAGAAACATCACCCGGTGTGATTGCTCTCCTATGGACTGCACCACCTAAGATATCCGAGCTATGCAAGTCTTACTGTCTATAAACAACCCGGGAAACATCCGAAGAAACATCACCCGGTGTGATTGCTCTCCTATGGACTGCATCGGCCACTGCCCTATGTAGAGCAAGGGACACATGTTGTCTAAAATATGATACAAAGTATGAGAGTGAGAGTGATACACCTAGCGCCTACCGTGATAAGCTCTCATGCACTCCCTAACAAATGTGTTGAACGCCATGTACATTGCTCCATATAACTCCAAGGCTAGAGTAACAAAGAGATGACCTCATTCCATACCCCTATACTTGGAGACCTTGCGACCTCATTCCATACCCCTATACTACTGCATTCGCTTCCCATCCAAGGGATGGGTAATCTCTCTCTCCAAAACTGTATCCCATGTAAGGTCTGTAACCTCAATATCCGCTACTATCACTTGATCATCTTGGACCAAGTACAAGTCTGTATTGACACGTGTTGTCTGCAAGCATACAAACACTTCCTCCAAGCCAAGTATTCATTCTCTTGTGCCATATCAAACACTATGTCCCTAATAGCATCATGGGTAGCTATCCTATGTCTTCCAAAAGGACACCATGTCACATTATTGTTGCATCTAGTGTAGAACCACACTCACAAGTGAGTAATGAAGATGTAGATGGGTGGACCAAACTTAGGCGAAACCTCATTGCTGTAGAGAAAGTAGCTAGTGCGAGTCAAAATGCCCTAATGAACGATCAAGCTAGGATCCAAGAGTGTGCACCCTTGCCGGAGCAAGAGCAAAGATGTGCTCTAGTAGCATGAGGAATGGATTAGTCAACTAAGAGAGAATGTAGCATATGCTCACAAAGTCACTCCATCAAGGAAGACTGTAAACCTCTAGTCCAATCTGACAATAGTGAAGTAAGATGGAAAGTCATCTCGTGCACGTGGGAATAGACTATCTCTCATTTGCCGTAATAACATTTGGAGAAAAGGGGATCTCTCCTCCACCTCTGTCACATAAGTCTCCAAAATTGGCCTATCAACAACCACAAAATGAGAGGAAAATAGGAGTGTCGAGAGAGCCCAACTACCCAAAAATACTATAAATGTCATCTCCTCTATAGATAGCAAGCCAACCCCTCCACATGAGATTGACAGAGCCATCTATCTACGTGCCAAATCCCTTGTCATACACTCAAATATCCTTGATCCAATAATATCACCAAAAACTCCCATTATCCTCGTATCAAAGGCTCTCATACATGATAGGAAGGACAAGGAGGTGAGAATTGTACAAATGAGGTAGTCAATTGACAAGCAATACTAGAGGAGAGTATACCAAATGTTGCTTACGTATCTCCTAGTAATAGAAGGTCATCTACATGGAGAACATCCTCTGCAAGTGCAGCATCTAAGAAGCATGTGACAAAATCCTCAAATCCTACTTGCACTCCAAGAATACATAGTTCATCTATAGATGTGATACACCCCTTTGGAAGCTCAAGGTGGGAAGGGATACCTAAAGGAGACTATGCCCTACACTTTGACACCTTGACTCTCAATCCTACTAGATATAGCTTGGTAGTCAAGTGTTCAAAGGCTTGTCTAATCTATAGAGCCCACGTTGTGTAATTCTCTCCTTGGCATAAGTAGCATGGCCAAAGTAGTAAATAGGAGAGCGCTAAAGTGAGCCATGGCAAATAAGGGCCTCCTTAAAGGATCTCCCTAATGTGTACCAATAGTTGACTCCAAGATGGTGACTCCTTCCTGTGAACAACCATGCTGGTAGCAAAGAGAAGCAAGAGAGCCATAAAAAGACCGCACAAAAAGAATAAGATTTGCCAAGGATCCACCAACCTTTTAAGCTCTATAAAGATGGATGCATGTGAGATGCTATTAAAATCATTCTCAACATCCACTTGTAGGACAACCACTCCGAATGGATATCTAAGAGTGCCCTAATGCCTAGAAATATAACCTCACATCCTCTAGGTTTAGCTACTCCAAATTGATGTGGATTGAGGTGCTATCAAAAGTGAGAATAATGCTGAAGGACAATGGTACAATGGTACAAATGTAAAAAGATCTCTCCAATAGCAAATGGTCTAAGGCCTCTCGTGTCCTTCTCCATTGCAAGAAGTTGACTAGCACCTAACACCCGACTAACAGACATAGGAATGTCTTCTCTTGCTACTACTACAGCCACCTAAAACAACTTGGTAAAACCACTAGAAGGATCATCTTCCTGAAAGCAATCTCTAAGGTGCTCATAAGCCATCCCTGACAGGCCTCTTGAGGAAAGGCAAGGGGCAAGGGGCAATGCACAATGCTTGTGTAGAAAGTGACCTATCAAGACATAAAGGCTGCTTAGGTTGATAATCTAAGACCTCTAGTGATAGTTCTTCTATTTCCATAAGATGTAGTGAGCATAGTGAAGAGATAGTTTCATCAATAGGACTAGCTATAGACAAAGAGTGCAGCATTCATGTTGCTCTACTAAACTCTCTCACCTGATCCAATGTCCTACACTGTTGTAATCAATTACACTCTATGGTATCTTCAAGCAAAACCTATCTCCTAAGACGTGTAGCCCTAACAAACTCTTCTTGAAGGGCCGCCCAATCCCCTACTTGGGATTGACAAAATCTAATAGCCACCTCTCTATGCTCCACATGTCTCCCTCTAGTATAATGAAGACACCATCAAGGGAATAAGAGGAATAGGAACCATGCTAACTTGTCCAAGGGATCAAGTGCCAAACGATGAAGTAGTAGACAAAAATCTTGTTTAGCCTCATCATGGAATGTGCGGGATAGCCTATGGAATAAACGTGGACATGGAAAACTAGTCTCAAATAATCCCAAAATGCAACCCACCTAAGAAACTAACCACTCCCATAACTCGATCTATATCCCTAGAACAATCAATGAAGGGATAGAAGAACCATGCATAATCTTGAGTGTCATTGTTGTTGATATGGTTGCTCACTTCACATGGGCACCCCAAGTGGTCCAATCATAGTCTTTGTGCATCCTTCCTTCATGAGCCTCTACTCCCTATGAGGTAAAGCGTTGGTGACACACCGAGCATGGAGTATCTTGAGCCGCTTTAAGCGGCCATACATGGGGAGGTGTAGCCATGGCTAGCACAAGAATAATGATAGTAACACATAATATATCTCTCCATCCTTGAAAAGCCACAACCCTTCACATCCCAACTCAGAAAAGACAATACAATCTCTCCAAACCCAAAAAACTATAAACTCTCACAACTTTCAATTTCCATCTCCAAAATTTTCAAACTAAATTCCCATGGAATTTAATCATGAAATCCAAGAGATTAGAATGAAATTTCCCAACCCATCACTCTCAACATGTCATGATTTTCTAAACCCTAAAAATCCTAAAAATCTTCATAATGTTCTACTTAATTCTCCATAGTCTTCAATCTAAGTATAAAAGAAAGTAAATGGCAAATTTCACTTGTGGTTGCAGATTTTTTATTTTTTGAGACTAAAATCTAAGGTAAGAGATGGTAGCAAAGTGAAAAGGGAGCTAAGGCTAAGAAAGTTGGGATGGTTGTTGGAAGATGGGGAGAAGACAGGTAGCTTGGTTGTACATTTTACATTTCCTGATTGTTCCTAGGATCGTAGTGTCATGGCAACACAGATTTGTGCTCTTGACTTCTCGAGAAACTTTAATTCTGGTCCTCAAAGAAGATTAAGTTAATCAATGATGCATAGAGTGTGTAGAAAAGTAAGATGTACTAGAATGACAAGTTGCTATGCAGTATTATATGAGATCAATATTGTTATTCATAATCAGTGGATACAAGATCCAACCATTTTACCAGGGAAACAAAGGCATTTAGCATTCTTTGATTGAAAAGGACATCAATCTACATCCTCTCTAGTGCTTCAAGCCCGCAAGATTGAAAAAGTTATATTGGAGAACCAAGATCTGGTTCAGAGTATGAGATATACAATCCACAAGTCTACATGGGGACATATGGAGAGGAGCATCATGAATTACTATCATTATCCTTATGCTAGCCATGGCTACACTTCCCATGTATGGCCGTCTACAGCGGCTTGGGATGCACCATGCATGGATGGCTACACCTCCCATGTGTGGCCGTCTAGAGCGGCTTGGGATGCACCATGCATGGTGTGTCATCGATGCTTTACCTCGCAAGGGAGAAATATCCATGTGGGAAGGATGCACAAGGATTATGATTAGACTACTTGGGATGCTCACATGAGGCAAGCAACCACATTCACAACAAGGACACTTGAGGTTACACATGCTTCATCTATCCCTTTGTTGATTGTTCCAAGGACACCAATCAAGTCATGGAAATGGTTAGCTTCTCAAGCAAGTTGCATTTTGGGGTTATTTGAGACTAGTTTTCTATGTCCATGTTTATTCCATAGGCTACCCCATGCACTCCATGATGAGGCTAGATAGGCTTTTTGCCTACCACTTGATCATTTGGCACGTGATACCTTGGACAAGTTAGCATGGTTCCTATTCCTCTTACTCCTTTGATGGTGTCTTTGTTATGCTAGAGAGGAACGTGCAAGGCATAGAGAGGTGGTTGCTAGATTTCATTGATTCTAAGCAGGGGATTGGGTGGCCCTACAAGAGGAGTCAATTAGGGTTGCACTTTTAAGGAGATAGGTTTTGCCACAAGATACCATAGAGTCCACTCGATTACAATTGTGTAGGATAATAGGTCAAGTGGGAGAGTTTAGTAGAGCAACACGAGCGCTACACCTTTTTTCTATGACTAGTACTACTAATGAGACTATTTGTGCATTACGCTCACTACATCCTATGGCAGGAGAGGGATTACCACTAGAGGTCTTAGATTATCAACCTGAGCAATCCTTATGTCTTGATAGGTCACTTTTTGCACAAGCATTGTGCACTGCCCTTGCTTTTCCTTAGGAGGCTTGTTAGGGATGGTATATGAGCATCTTACAGATTGTTTTCAAGCAGATGATCCTTCTAGTAGTTTTACCAAGTATTTTTAGGTGGCTATAGTAGTAGCAAGAGGAGACATCCTATATCTGTTAGTCGGGTGTTAGGTGCTAATCAACTTCTTGTGATGGAGAAGGACATAGGAGTGATAGACCAATTGCTAGTAGAGAGATCTTTTGTGTTTGGTTAGCTGTTAGTGTCACCATTGTCCTTCAACCTTGTTATCACTTTTGATAGCATCTCAATCCACACCAATATGGAGAAGCTACAGTTGGAGGATGTGAAGCTATATCTTTAGGCATTAAGGTACTCCTAAATATGCATTCCGAGTGGGTAGTCCTACAAGTAGATGTTGAGAATGCTTTTAATAGCATCTCATGTGCATCCATCTTTAGAGAGCTTTGGGAGGCTATGGATCCTTGGTGAGTCTTATTCCTTTTATGCGGTCTTTTTATGGCTCTCTTGCTTCCTTTTATTACCAACATGATTGTTATAACAATATGGAATTTAGCTATGAAGCTAGTTAGGGCTAACAAAGTAGCAAATAGGCCAAATTAACCTAAAATATTTTGGAAGTATTTAGGAAGCTTCTTGGCTAGCTTAAGTTGCACCCCAAGTAGGTAGCTTCTAGAAGCTTCCAACTAGCTTAGCTTGCAAGCCAAGTAAATGACTTCTAGAAAGAAACTTCTTGAGAAGCTTCTTGGTTAACTTGGCTTGCATTCCAAGAAAGCTTCTCAAGAGCCTTATATGCTCCCTATAAATACCAAAGCTAAAGTTCATGCTAGGTATAAGGAGTTTTCCTCATGTAAGTCTCCCAATGTGATATTCTATTCTCCTATTTCTCTCCTTGGTCTCAGTCTTTTACGTTGGTATTAGAGCAAGAAAGGGATAGATGGAATTTATGGACCAACAAATCCATTTTCACTAAACCATTGGGATTTTTGGGTCCGACTACTACCCAAGCATTATTTCATATAGTTCATCACCTCACATTTTGGGCAGAATGTTTTGAATACAATCATCTTGTCTGAGGAACCCTTGGTACTTCTAGTTGTAACTTATAGAAAATGGTGGATGTGTTACATCTATGTGTAAGTAAATTAGATAAATTGAGGATAGTATGATAGAGTAGTAGCCATGGCAACAATGTCTAAGGTTATCATTGCTACAGCAACAAATCAAGCATCTTACTTGATTGTTTAATGAATGAGACTAACAACGACAAGAGCACATAGAGAGAGCACCATTTTGAGAAGGAAAAGACCAAATCTAATTTCCAAAACCTAAGATATTTGATTGCAAGAATCTCACGAGCACAGTGGAGAATTTTGTATTTGACTATGAATGTTATTTTGAGACTACAAATCTTCAAGATGAATGGAAATAAAGTCTCTTAGCTTCAAGCAAATCGGAGGAAGGGCAAAGCTATGGTGACAATTTTGAGTGGAGCAAGTTGAAAGGTAGTTTGTTGCACCAATCCTGACATAGGAAGAATTCAAGAGTGCAATAATTGAACAATTCCAAGCAATAAATGCCACACAAGCTACACCAGATAAGTTGGCAGATGTAAAAGACCAGGACTAAGGAGAGAAATAGGAGAATGGATGAGCTTTGCCTAGCATGAGCTTCGGCTTTGGTATTTATAGGCAGCATACAAGGCTCTTGAGATACTTTTCAAGAAGTTTCCTTGAGCCGCTTTCTTGGAATGCAAGCCAAGTTAACCCGGAAGCTTCTCAAGAAGCTTCCATCTAGAAGCCGCTTACTTGGCATGCAAGCTAAGCTAGTTGAAAGCTTATAGAAGCTTCCTTCTGGAAACAACCTACTTGGGATGCAAGTTAAGCTAGTCTGGAAGCTTTTCAAGAAGCTTCCCATATACTTATGGAATATTCTAGGCTTTGGCTTATTCTCTACTTCATTAGCCTTACTAACTACATTGCTAAACTCCATAGTGTTACAACAGAGTTGAAGCAAATTGATTCTGTAAGAAGATACATCATGCAATTCCAAAACACCATTATGCAAATTATAGATATAATAGATGGTGAAGCTCTTGATCAATTTATGAACGGCTTGACATCACAAACCAAATAAGAAGTGACTCTACGCAAGAGCCAAAATACTTAGAAAAAGCCATACAACTAGCAAAGCACTTTGATTCTTTGGTTGCAACAACTTGGTTGTGACCCCAATCTTCACAAAACCAACTTGCATATTACACACGTGTGAAGAAGCCAACACTAATGGAGATTGATGCTATGCAATAAAGACCACTTGGTATAGCGGATTGGGAAAGATTGTGGCAAAATGGTAGTTGCTTTTATTGTTGCCAGATTGGACATCACATTGTTGAATGTCTACTCATGAATAGGCAATCTTGACAAATTGCCCAAATGGAGGTTGTAGAGCAGAGTGATCAAGAAAACAAGGAATCCCAATAGGAGATTTTGAGCCGCCTCTAGGGAACTTGATTAATTCCAATGAGATTGAAGGCTCAACCTATGTAAGTTTGCTTCACTTGCAAGGTATGATATTTGATTGTGGTTGTAGGATTTTGGTTGATTCTAGAAGTTCAAAGAATTGCATGTCTATTCAATTAGCAAAGGAATTGAGTATTCCTATCAAGCTAGTAATTGAAAGTAGATTGATGATGGCGGATGGTAGAAAGAGTTCTGCATTCTATACCTCGCATCTTTTTACCTTCAAGATTAGAAAGAACTATTTAGAGTGTATGAGGTTTGTGGTGACACCTCTACATTATGATATCATTTTGGGTTTACCTTGGCTTGAACGTCATAAGGTTCATTTGATTCAAACTAATGATAAATTCAGGTACAACATCAAGGTAGAAATTTTCTATTAGGTTGTTTGGCACTCTTGAGTAAGAAAACTAAGAATAGTCAATCCCAAGATAGGAAATTTTTCAAGAAAGCAGCCATAGAGTAAGTTTTGACGAAAGATAAGTCCCAAGATGGGAAGTTTGTCAATGAACTAGCCATAGATCAATCTTTGAAGGAAGATAAGTCCCTAAATGGGAAGTTTGTCAATGAAGCAGCTATAGACCAAGCTTTGGAGGAAGATAAGTCTGATTTTATGGTATGGATAACGCCGATTGCACAAGGAGAATCTGATGAGGGTCAAGAGCCTCATCAAGCAATGGTTGATCAAATAGTTCAAGAGTTTACGGATATGTTTTTGGATGATTTGCTTAAGGGATTACACTCCAATTTTGGTATGCACTTCAAGATTGAGTTATTGCTAGGAAGTACTCCAATGAGTAGACCAATCTATCGTCTCTTACCAAAGGAGTTAAAGGAATTATGAACAACACTTATGAAGTTGTTGGAGAAGGATTTTATATGACATAGTACATCTCCTTGGGGAGCACCAACACTATTTGTTCCAAAGAAGGATGGAGTACTTTGTTTCTATATTGATTACCATGGGTTCAATAAAAAAATAGTGAAGAATGCATATCCCTTGCCTTGAATTGATGACTTGCTTGATCAATTGAGTAAGCACAATACTTCTCCAAGTTGGATCTTTGTAGCAGTTATTGGCAAATCTCCATTGATGGGAAGGTGTGTAAAAGACTACCTTTCACACAAGGTATGGTTATTTTGAATGGAGAGTTCTACCTTTTGGGCTCACTAATGCTCCAATAATCTTCATAGATCAGATGCATCGGGTGTTAGATGGACTACTAGATTGGTACATAGTGGTGTTCTTGGATGACATCTTAATCTATAGTAAGATAGAGGTAGAACACATAAATCATGTGCAAGAAATCCTAAGGCAACTACATCAATAGAAGTTTTATTACGAGAAGTCAAAGTGTGCTTTTTGGTAGAAGGAAATCACCTTCTTGGCACATGATCTCATCAGAAGGGATCAAGATAGAAGACGAGAAAATCAAGGTCATTATTGATTGGCCTACTCTAAAGGATGCCATAGAGTATGAGCATTAAATGGATTGGTAAAGTTTTACCAATGGTTCATCCACTATATGTGCACATGCCAGCACCATTGACCAACCTCTTGGGAAAAAACTCAAGATTTCAATGGACCACCAAGCATAAAGAAGTATTCTAGAACTTGAAATATATGGTGTCTTCAAGACCCATTTTTCAACCGTAAGATCCTCAACTATCGTGTGTGGTTGACTTTGGTGCTTCTAACTTTACCATTGGGTTGTGTTGCAATAGGAATTCCCAGATGGATTAGATCTCATTGCCTTTGTGTCTCACCAATTAAACACCATAAAAAGGAATTATTATACACAAGATCATGAACAACTAACAATGGTATATATCACCAAAGTATGGAGGCATTATCTCTTGGGAAAACAAGTGATCATGCAAACCAATCACAAACACTTGTTGCAGATATTACACTTGGAACACATGAAGAGTCAACATCATCAATGGGAGGAACAACTACAATTGTTTGACATCAAACTTGAGTACAAACCCGATCAGTTTGATATCATTCCTGATGCCCTATCACGACACCTTGATTTGAAATCTCTTCTTCTTATCACAACGGCAATTACAACAGTATCAATTGACTCCAAAGTCCAAATCAAGTTTAAGACTGCTTTATAGCAAGATCCTTTCTTTTGGATGGTATAAGGTCATCTTGCAACATGCAAAAAGGAGTACAACACCTTCTTCTTCAAGGAAGGCCTTCTATTCTATGAGAACCAGATTTATGTTCTAGCCAAGGGTGATCTCTAATTATGTGTCTCCAAGAAGCCCATGACTTACCAATCATTGGTCACATGGGTGTGACAAGATCTTGGGTGCTCTCCAATGCCAATGGTGGTAGCCCAACATGACACAAGATGTTCAAGAGTTTTTCCAATTGTGTGAGAGCTACTCATGCAACAAAGCCAACAACCAGATGTAATACTCCAAGGATAGGAGACCTAAAGAGAAACACAGATTAAGAAACACATAGCTTCATCCATCAAACCTCCAATGCTCCAAAGGAGAACCTTGATTGTATTATATAGCAAAGGGGACTATCCCAAAAGAAGCTCCACCCTTGAATCAAATACATGGATGGGTGACATGTGAATGATCTTTAACCTTAGATTAGTAGTATGCATGTTGGTCTTGATCCTATCTGGTTGGTCAAACCACCTTTGATTGGAGGGAATTTTTAGAGAATCTTCATGTAGGAATCTCAAAATTGCATGGGTGAGGTACTATTGGAAAGCTCTCAATGAGACAAACAAGGGGAGAAGCAAAGGCTAGCCTTTCCTTTGTTGGGAGGGAGGAGGCAAATGTGCATATTTTCAAGGCCTAATTCATCCGTTTAGGCCTCCAAAATTAGCTATGAAATTTTTAGGGTATTTTTGGCTCCTATCCTATTAGTAGAAGTCTTTTTTTAGTGACATCTCTATCAAAGCTACCTAGCCCATCATACATAACATCCTTCTAGATGTTACCAAGCCAATTTTCACCTCTAGCTAATATGTCTAGCTATGGTTATGACAACTTTAGGCTATTTTTGACTTTTGCCCTATTAGTAAAAGTAATCTTTTGGTGACACCTCTATCTGATCTACCCAGCTCATCATACATAACATCCTTCCAGATGTTACCAAGCCAATTTTCACCTCTAGCTAATATGTCTAGCTATTGGTATTACACCAAAACCTAAGTGGACTCCTTCAACCACTCCCTATTCCATCTACTCAATAGGAACACGTGAGCTTGGATCTCGTTACATCCTTGCGTAAGACAAAGCAAGATCACATAGCAATTGTAGTGTTTGTAGATAAGCTTAGTAAGCAAATCCAATTGGCAACAGCCTTTGATATATTGGATGCTCTAACATTGATGCAGATCTACTTTGATATTATCTTCAACATCATGGGATGCCACGTGTACTCATCCCGATCGTGATCCTCAATTCACTAGGAAATTTTAGCAAGCACTCTTCTAGATACTCTACACCAAGCTTGCTTTTTCCATGACCTATCATCAAAATGATGGAAAATTTGTATGCAAATCATACCTTGGAGGATATGCTTTGTACTTTCATTGACATCCACCATACCAATTGGGATGAATGTCTTGCAACTACGGAGTTTGCATACAATAATTTCAAATATGCAAGCATTGGATTCTCTTCTTTCTTCCTCAATTTTGGCCAACATCCACTTGTTCTAGATTCCGTTCTTGCTCCTCCTCCATCTCATGTCCCTCATACTTCTACCTTCTTGACCACCATATTCAAATCCCTCCAACAAGCCAAATCTCATCTCTTTGTTGCTCACAATTGGCAAAAAAGATATACAGACCACCATTGTTATGACCTTACTTTTCAAGTTAGTGATAAAGGCATGCTCTCCTATAGTAACCTACCCCTCCCACTTGATACCCAAGTTTGTAAACTCACCGCTAATTGGACAGGACTCTTTGATGTCACCCAAATCATCTCTCCTATTTCTATTCAACTTGCCTTGCCTTGTCATATATGAATCCACCCTATCTTCTACATTTCCAAGTTGGAACTCTTTGTTCCTAACCCATCTTCTTTTTCCTCTTGTGCCCAACCTCCTCCTTCTCCTCCTCCAGTCCCTATCAATGATCATCATGAGTACGAAGTTGATTGTATCCTTGCACATTGCCACATTCAACGAGGCCGCCAACAACATACAAAGTACAAGGTCTTTGGAAAAGGTATCCCCTTCATGATGCCACATGGGAACCTCTATCTCATATCAAGAATGCACAAACTACCTCCCAAGAGTTTGAAGCTTCAATGATGATGATGAACTCACCAACTAGCAGTGGAGGAATATGTAACAATATGAAATTTAGCGATGAAGTTAATTAGGGCTAACAAAGTAGCAAATAGGCCAAATTAGGCTAGAATATTCTGGAAGTATCTAGGAAGCTTCTTGGGAAGCTTCTTGGGAAGCTTCTTGGCTAGCTTAAGTTGCATCCTAAGTAGGTAGCTTCTAGAAGCTTCCAACTAGCTTAGCTTGCAAGCCAAATAGGCAACTTCTAGAAGGAAGCTTCTTGAGAAGCTTCTTGGTTAACTTGGCTTGCAATCCAAGAAAGCGGCTCAAGGAAGCTTCTTAAGAAGCTTCTCAAGAGCCAAAGATCATATTAGGTATTCAAAGTTTTTCCTCATTCAAGTATCCTAATATGATCTTCCATTCGCCTATTTCTCTCCTTGGTCTTGGTTTTTAGAGTTATTCATAAGAGGGAGTCACCATCTTGGAGTCAACTATTGTTACACGTCAAGGAGGTCCTTTAAGGGAACCCTTATTTTCCATGGCTCACTTTAGAGCTCTCCTTTCTACTACTTTGTCCACGCCATGTTGTGTATTTCCCTCCTTGGTAGATATACACATCGTGGGCCTTTGTAATACTCTGAGGACAAGAGAAATCTTCAAGAAAGAAAACATAGATTTCCTACTCAATCCTTCAATGCCCCAAAGGAGCACTTTCTCTTTATTATATAGCAAAGAGATCCCCTCGAAGGAAGCTCCACCCTTGGATCAAATACATGGATTGGTGACTTGTCAACAAGCTCCATCCTTGGATTAGTTGTTTAAATGGATGACATGTCAGTCCTTGTCCTATCTAGTTGGTCAAATAGGTTTGACCAAAGGGAATCTTTAGGGAATCTTCTTGTAAGAAGCTCAAAATTGCATGGGTAAGGTACCATTGGAAAACTCTCAACAAGACAAATCATGGGGAGAGAAGGCAAGCCTTTTCGATCCTAAGGTAGGCAAATGCTTCTATTTTGAGGCCTAATTCATCTGTTTAGGCCTCCAAAAATGGCTTTAAAGTTTTCAAGCTATTTTTTGCTTTTTCCTTATTAGTAGAAGTGATCTTTTTGTGATACCTCTATCTGATCTACATTCTCCATCATGTGTAACATCCTTCCAAATCAACATCCCAAGTTTGACCTCTAGATCATATGTCTAGCTATTGATTCTAAAGTCTTCAAGCATGTTTCGGTTTCTAGCCTATTATTAGTAGAAGTACTCTTTTGGTGATATCTTTGTCTAATCTACTTAGTCCATTATGTATAACATCATCCCAAATGTTACCAAACCAAATTTCATATTTAGATCATGTGTCTAGCTATTGGTATTACAGCCTTGTAGATCAGATTAGGCAGGCCTTTGATCACTTGACTACCAAGCTACATATAGTAAGCTTGAGAGTCAAGGTGTCAAAGTGCAAGGCATGGTCCCCTTTAGGTATTCCTTCCCACCTTGAGCTTCTAGAAGGGTGTATCACATCTACATATGGACTCTATATTCTTGGAATGCCAATATGATCCGAGGATTTTATCACACCCTTCTTAGATATTGCCTTTGCAAAGGATGTTCTCCATGTGGATGATTTTCTATTACTAGGAGATCCGCATGTGGCATTTGGTTTGCTCTCCTCTAGTATTGCTTGTCAACCAATATATTTCCTCTACACTATTCCCCCTCCTTGATCTTCCTATCATGTCTGAAAGCCTTTGATAGGAGGATTATGGGAGTCTTTGGTGATATTATTGTACCAAGGACATTTGAGTGTGTGTTAGGGGATTTGGCATGTAGACAAACACCCATACCAATCTTGTGTGAAGGGGTTGGCTTGCTATCTATGGAGGAGATGACACTTGTAGTGTTTTTGGGTAGTTGGGCTCTCTTAGCACCCTACTTTCCTCTCATTTTGTGGTTGTTGAGACCCCAGTTTTGGAGACTTATGTGGTAGAGGTGGAAGAGAGATCCTTTTCTCTCCAGATGTTATTGCGGCAGATGAGAGGTAGTCTATCTCCATAGGCACAAGAGGACTTTCTATCTTTTGCTTCACTATTGTTAGGTTGGACTAGAGGTTTATAGTCTTCTTTGATAGAGCAACTTTTGTGAGCATATGCTACATTCTCTCTTAGTTGACTTGTCCATTCCTCATGCTACTAGAGCACATCTTCACTCTTGCTCCAGCAAGAGTGATCTTGGATCCTAGCTTAACTGTGCGCATTAGGGCATTATGACTTGCATCAATTACTTTCTCTATAGCAATGAGGTATTGCCTAAGTTTGGTCCACCCTTTTGCATCTTCATTACTCACTTGTATGTGTGGTTCTACACTAGATGCAGGAGTGGTCCATATGACACAGTGTTCTTTTGGAGGACAAAGGATAGCTACCCACGATGCTATTGGGGATATAGTGTTTGCTATGGCACCAGAGAGGTACTTTGGTCCAAGATGATTACATGATAGTAGCAAATGTTATGGTTATGGACTCTGCATGTGATACAATTTTGAAGAGAGTGATTACCCATCTTTGTGGATGGGCAGCAAGTGCAGCACAACATGCAAGGTCTCTAAGTATAGGGATATGCAATGAGGTCACTTCTTTGTTACCCTAGCCTTGGAGTTTATATGGAGCAATCGGCACGGTGTTCAACACATTTGTCATGGTATGCATGAGAGCTAATAAGCTCTCATCTTAGATGCCATGAGGTACCATTCTCACTTTCATACTAGCAAATTTTAGACAAAATGTGTCCATTTCTCTATAGAGGTCAATGGTTGGTGCAATCCATAGGAGAGCAATCACACTAGGTGATGCTTCTTTGTATGCTCTAGTTGTTTGTAGAGCGTACTATAAGACCCATTTGTGCATGTGTGTGGTATTGTGATATTTAGCTCCCTATAACAAGTACTTGAGGGATATTATTTATATAGATAAAGGATGGTTCTACATAAGTCATGATTAGCTAAAGTCAGTCATAGCCAAGATAGAGAGGACTTTACTTTAGAGGAAGTGGAAAAGATGAGCACCACTATTTTGGATTCTAGTGTGTTGACTTGTTATTATTCATAGGTGTTTGGCTTTGAGGAAAGAGTTGAGAATTTGTGGGTCTGCAAGACTTTTTTGTTTTGGATTCTTCTATAGTCCAAGGATGTCCCATGTGAAGGAATCCTTGACTTAGTTGTTGGGTCAAGATAAGATCACATGCTTAGTGGAATATGCCCATGTGGATAGATATTTCTTTATATTTTTTGACTTTACTTGACTTTTAGCCCAATAACTTGAGTTACTTTGTTATATAGTAAAATTAGTGAGTAACTAGTTCAAAAATATTAAAAAAAAGGGGTGAGGAGGTACTCATCATCCTTTCATTTGCAATTCTCTCTCATTGACTTTTCTAATGAGCAATGTCTTGAGTCTTGGAGTGTTAGCCTTGGAGGAGTATGATGGAGTTGAGGTTCTTTGTCTTCTTAGTCCATGGTGTGCTACCATAATAGCCATCAGAGTATCATCTTGAGTGAGAGACAAGCCAACTCACATTTTTGGTTTTGTTGTCGGGACCTCTCTAGAAGGCAAGATAATGTTCCATGTATAATTCTATATTAGACATAAGGAGGCTATGAGAGCTCACTTGGAGAGAACTTTAGGGGAGGAGAGGGCTGAACTTATGTAAGAGAACCTGGACCCATTTGTATACCCTGTAGTTCATTGTGATGTCTTTGAGGTGATTCTGTACATCTTGTACACATGAGAGGATTTGGAGAGATTGTGTGGGTGGATTGCAAATTTTGGGGATTAAGGTGATTTTGGGCAAAATTTTAAGTTTAAGATTTGGACTTGAAATTTCTACACATGATAGCTTGGGTTATCTTTCAGTTAGAACACTTTAAAATATTTTGAGAACTATTATGTGCACTGGGCTAAAAATTTTGAAAGTTGATATTGCTCCCGTAATTGAATGTTCTCTGGGATATTGTACATAGTCTGCCATTTCTTTAATTTTTAGTGAATTTCCATGAAAATTTCCAAGAAAATTAAGTGCATTGTATCCTACTTTTTGACTGAAAAATGAGAGAGAGATCATTCTTGTGCAAGGAGTTATGAGTTTTTAAAGTGAATGGGTGGTTTTCAGACCAAATCTGAAATATATGTGCTGAATAGAAAGGTGTCTAGGCCAAATGGTTCAATGAAAAGACCTAAGATTTTGCAAGGAGGTATGCCTTGGAGTTGTGATCACATGTGAAGATTTTAGAGGATAATAACATAAAGATTGAGAGATTTGAGTGACATTGTGAGGAAGGGTCAATTCTGCAAAATTGAGATCTTGTGCATAAGGAGTTTGAGAGCAACAAAAAGTATGTTTGAGTGTTTAGATTCATCTTAGGAACATGGAGGGTCATCAAGAGTGGAAATTGAGACTATGCAAGGTTCCCTAATGGTTTGAGGTGATTGCAGGGGTGGATTTGAGAAAAAGAGAGTTTATAATATAATTTGAAGAGAGTGTTGAGAGGATCCAAAAACTTACACCACTTGGAGAAAATAATGAGTCTAAGTGCTTTCTATGTGGAGAGAAGTGACACAAGGCAAGTTCATGTCCATTGACTTTTGAGGGTAAGATATTGAGGGAAAGGAGAAGATTACTTGACTTGGGTTTGCATGTTGGACCTTCTTCACCAAGATTGGGAGGGAGAAGATCAAAGACCAAGGAGTTTGTGAGGTTTATGGAGTGGAAGGACTTCCAAAAGGACATGAGTGTAGTGGAGTAAAAGCACTTTTGGAAACTTTGGTGAAAGATCTTAGAGAGAGTCTTAGTACAGCTACAAAAATACTACCACCTTCATTAGCTAGTTCTCAAGATTAGTGACGGAGATAATCTTTCAACTTATGGATAAACTATACATGACAGTTCGATTAATATGCACTCTAGGATTTGATGTTGCTATAGAAATCTTGGAGCAACATGAACCTTTTGTGTTCACTAGGGTGTATTACTCTCAAATTGTGTTAGTCATGTATATACTCATGTATATACTCTATTAGTCATGTATATACTCTTAGGAGAGTTTGACTTCAACACTCATAAAGAACTTTCTTCCAAATGAGAGTTATGAGAGATTGATGAGTGAGGTTACCTTTCTCAAGCAAGGAAATGGAGAGAAACAGAGAATCTATGAGGAAACAGTGGAAAAGTTAGAGTCCAAATTTTGCATGGTGTTGAGGAAGGGTGGAGATGATGTGGAAACTACTATGATTGGCATAGGAGCCATGCTCACCAAGAATTTTGTGGGAGGGTTGAGAATACAAATTAGAAGCAAGGTGAGATATGAGAAACCTTTTTCCAAGGTTGAAGCTATCAAGATCGCAATTCATTTGGAGGAGAGTTTGGAAGGAGATGAGAGTGATTTGGTGGTGAAGGAGGTTGTGAATCCTCCTCAAAGTTACAAGTATGGTGGAACTTCTGATATTTTGGTGGCAAGGGTTGCATCACAAGTAGTAGTTGCTCCAGTTCTTGCACCTCTACCAAAGGATCCACTGCAAACCATCATAGAACAACTTGCAGATCTCAAGATTGATGTGGTGCAACTATGGGAGAAGAGAGAAGTGGATCAAAATGTAGTGAGAGGGCCTAGGAGTTATGGGAACTATCCATATAGAGGACACCAATTAGCCAAAAATTTCAATGGTAGAAATTGTTTTGGTTGTGGAAGAAGAGGCCATATCTAAATGAATTGCCCAAATTCCACTTACCATGGAGGAAGGGGTTATGAGGGAACCAACAGAGGAAAAGAGGGAGGAAGTGAAACCCAAGTGGCTCCTAATCCAAAAAAAGGTAAGGGGATAATATCCATAGATGTGGTTGAGAGCAATTATGAGAAGGGGGAGTGCTCAAACTCCAAAGGTCTTCATTTGGATCTTTTGGTACAAGAGAAGAAGAGAGCTTGTTTTGCTGAGGATATGCACTCTTCTCAAGGATTTACTCCTAGCCAAGATACTCCTCTGCCTATTAGGAGCACTCGTACAAGCACTTCAACACCATCAACAACAAAGACTGAAAGGAAGAACTTGAGGACTTCTTGATCTCAAAGCAACAATTAAACTACAATGTCTTGGAAGATGTTTGTAGTCACAAGGCTAACATCACAATGTGCTAATTGATTACTTTAAATCCTACTTTGAGAAAGGAACTTAGAGGTGGTTTGAGTTCTCAAGGAGCAAGAGGAAGAAGAAGTCAAAGCTCCAATATCAATGGGAGTGGTAGATGCCAAGCCAACACCATGGGAGGCTTATGAATATGCCTCCAAGATTTATGTGAGAGTGAATAATCACAACATCAAGGATGCATTGGTTGACGGAGGATCAACAGTGAATGCCATGTTAGAAAATTTGATGAAGAAGTTGGGCATGATACCCTCAAGACCTTCAACATTTGTGGTGAGCATGGCAAAAAAGCAACAAGTTAGACTAGTAGGGGTCATGGATAAGGTGGTAGTTTCAATTATGGGAGTTCAAAATCTCATGACTTTCCAAGTCTTGAAGGATTCAAGTTATGATTTACTTTGTGGGAGGCCATGGTTGAGAGTAGCTTGCACAACTGATTGATGGCACAAAGGATACTTGAGGATTGGATCATCAAACTATAGAGTCACAATTCTTGTGACTAACACCACCAACACTTCACATTCAGATATACCATCTTTTGATTATTGAGAATTAAATTTTGAAGAAGGAGCTTCAATCGTGGACACAAGTATGGAAGAGGAGACTTCCATGGAGGACATCCAGAGGTTTTGAAGGACCCAAATAAATCCCCATTGACACTTAAGGAGATAGAGAGGAGGTTATCTACCCTCAAGTATGGCCCAATTGTTACCAAGGAGGAGAAGGTGAGATTTGAGGAGATTTTTCACAAGTTCATCCATGTGTTTGCTTTAAGTTATAGGGATTTGAAGGAAGTCACCTTGGAGGAGCACAAGATAGAGGTGGAGTCACATGCAAGACCAGTCCGCCAAGAGCAATGTCACATTATCACACCAACATCTTTGGTGGTGAAGGAGGAGATTGATAAGCTCAAGGAGGCCGGATTTATCTTTGAGGTGGAGAATTCACAATGTGTGTCTCCCATTGTGATTGTGAAGAAAAAGAATGGCAAGATTCATGTATGTGTGGATGACAAGAAGCTTAATGTTGTTACTAAGAAGGAGTATTACACTTTGCCATTCATTGATGAGATCTTGGAGGAGGTTGCAGGTAATGAGAGGTACAGTTTTGGAGATGGTTATAGTAGGTATAACTAAATCAAGATTGCACTAGAGCATCAATAACTCAACACATTCACCACATCTTGGAGGACTTACGCTTTCAAGGTCATGCCTTTTGGGCTTTGCAATGCTCCAGCCACATTCCAACGGTTCATGAACAAGGTATTTGAACCTTTCATTGGGAAATTTTTGAGAGACTTCATTGATGACTTTTGCGTTTATGGGAGCAAGGAGGAGCACTTTGAGCACCTCATCAAGGTCTTGCAATGCTTGGATGAGGCAAATGCATCACTCAAGCCAAAGAAGTGCATTTTTGGATGTGAAGAAGGTCTACTTTTGGGGCACATCATCTCCAAGGATGGAATAGAAGTTGATCCTAAGAAGGTGAGGAAAATCTCAGACCTCCATTCCCTTCAAGCTTGATAAAGTTACACCAATTTTAAGGGATGGTTGGGTACTATAGGAGGTCATATTCTCATTTTCCAACGAGGCTTATGCATTGACCATCTACATGAAGAAGGGTATAGATTACATGGTGATTTTGGAAAACAAGGAGGCTCTCAAAGCTTTTGAGGAGCTCAAGCAATCCCTTGGTGTAGCTCCAATTCTTGCTAAACCTGATTGGAGTAAGCCTTTCATCCTTTACACTAATGCTTCTAATGTAGCTATAGGATGCACTCTTGGTCAATTAGACCAAGATGGGCATGATCATCCAATAGCTTATGCTAGTAGACAGAGAAAAGAACTACTCTGCCACAAAGAGAGAAAGGTTGGCAGTGATATTTGGTCTCAAGAAGTTTAGACATTACTTGATTGGAGAGAAAGCCACAATTGTCATGGATCACAAGGCTTTGAAGTACATTTTCAAGCCTAATGAGGAAGGGAGGCTAGCAAGGTGGATGATACTCTTTTCTGAGTATGACTACACCATTGAGGATAGGCCAGGAAAGAAACATGCAAATGTTGATTTGTTATCTAGGGCCTATGATCATGATGGAGATGAGCCAATGGATGATTCCTTCTCGGATGGGGAGCTCATTGACAATCTCAATCACTCAAGAGGTTCCAATGGAGTATAAGGAGATTGTGGATTTTGTGACAAGAGGTAATTATCCAAAAGGGATGCAAGCTAGGGAGAGAAAGGCCCTTGTAGCAAGATCTAGACCTTGCACAATGGTGGAGGATATTTTTTTTCACCAAGGAGCAGATGGTCTACTTCAAAGAGCACGGGGTAAGGAAGAGTCTATCCTACTCATAAAGGAGTTTCATGAAGTTTTAGTGTGTGGAGGACACTTTGCAAGACAGGTGATTGCTTTCAAGATTCTAGATGTAGGTTACCATTGGAGAGGGATTTTCAAGGATTATCTTGATTATCGCAAAAATTTTCATGTTTGTCAAGCTTTTGCTAGAAAGTCTACATCCACTCCACCACTTAGATTCAATTTTATTGCTAGGACCTTTTAAGAAGTGGGGAATTGATTTTGTAGGTCCTCTCAATAGAACTCCATGGAACAATTGGTACATTATGGTAGTTACCGATTACCTTACCAAGTGGGTTGAGGCTATACCATTGAGGGACAAGAATGAAGATGAAGTGGGTAGATTTCTTTATGAACGCATTATCACTAGGTTTGGATGCCCTTTGGAGTTTGTTTTTGATAGAGGAAGAGAGTTTATAGCAAGCATCACTACAGCCATACTACAACATTTCTCTCACACACATAGAGTAACTACATCCTATAAGCCAAATTCCAATGGCTTGGCAGAGAGAACCAATCAGACCTTGTGCATGATATTGGTCAAAGATGCAGAAATAGAGGGGCCTAAACATCATTAGGACAAGAGGATTCATGCAGTTTTTTAGGAGTATAGGACAACCATGAAGACTTCCACCGGATATTCTCCATTTCAATTGGTATATGGTATTGAGTCTACCTTACCTATTCACTTTGATTTTCCTACCTTCCAAAGCATTCATAGGAGATTGAAGAAAGCACAAGGAAGTGATGCAAAGAAGTCAAGGAAGGATCAACTCATGGAGTTGGAAGAGGCAAGAGCAATTGCTATGGTTCGAGTGGAGCAAACCCAAAGGAAACAAAAGGAGAGTTATGAAAAGAGGCAAGGCAAGAAGAAGGTGGAGCCTTTCAAAGAAGGTGATTGGGTAATGTTGTTTGATTCTATTTGATTCAAGAAAGTGCAAAAGAAGTTTTTGCCTAAGTACTTTGGACCTTTCATAATGGAGAAAGTGTAGGGCAATTACACATATGATCTCAAGGAGTTGGGAGGAAGATACTTTGATACAATTAACCATGATAAGTTGAAGATGTATCATGGAAGGTAGAAGACCTTCACTTTGAGGACAAAGTGAAAACTTAATCCGGGGGTAAATGTAACACCCATTTGTGCATGTGTATAGTATTGTGATATTTAGCTTAGTACAACAAGTACTTGAGAGATATTATTTATATAGATAAAGGATTGTTCTACATAAGTAATGATTAGCTAAAGTCAGTCATGGCTAAGATAGAGAAGACCTTACTTTAGAGGAAGTGGAGAAGATGAGCACCACTATTTTGTATTCTAGTGTGTTGACTTGGTATTATTCCTAGGTGTTTGGCTTTGAAGAAAGAGTTGAGAATTCTTGGGCCCCCAAGACTTTTTGTTTTGGATTCTTCTATAATCTAAGGATAGCTCATGTAAAGTAATCCTTGACTTAGTTGTTGGGTCAAGATAAGATCACATGTTTAGTGGAATATGCCCATGTGGATGGATATTTCTTTATATTTTTTGACTTTACTTGACTTTTAGCCTAATAACTTGAGTTACTTTGGTAAATAGTAATTTTAGTGCATAATGATTTCACAATTATGTAAACAAAGGGTGAGGAGGTACTCATCATCCTTTCATTTGCAATTATCTCTCTTATTGAGTTCTCTAGTGAGCAATGTCTTGAGTCTTGGAGTGTTAGCCTTGGAGGAGTATGATGGAGTTCGGGTTATTTGCCTTCTTAGTCCATGGTGCGCGACCATAATAGCCATCAGAGGTTCATCTTGAGTGAGAGACAGGCCGGCTCAGAATACAACTTGCATAGCTTGGATATCTAAGGTGCGGTAGGGCAGATTTCTCATATGTACTCTATTGGGGCTTAGCCCCATTTTAGCTATTTTTTCTCTCCCTTGTACGACTTGATGGGGTCTTCCTATCCTTTGTGTTTTCTATGCGGTTGCACTTTTCTCATGTTAGTTGGACTCTTAACCAGTTGTGCACAACTCATGTGGGTCGTATTAGTACTATACATGTGCTTGGATTGTATGAAATTAACCTCCTCCAAACGTACTTGAACCACTCCTCATGGATGACTGATGCACTTGGGTCCTTGGGGCTAAGGCTTAACAAGGAAATGAGGTCTGAGTTTAGTGTGACCAATCTGTTTCCTCTCCCTTTGGAAAAGACTCACTTACTCAGCAGTTATAACATATTTCGGTCTCCTTGATCAATCTTATGAACAAACTAAAGGCCACAAACAGACAGGCCAGGTTTAGACCCAACATTATTAGGATAATGTTCGTTTACTCGACCGGAACCCAAGTGTACCAAAAGATTGGAAGAACCTACATTGTTGATGGGTTTTTGTACCCTGGTTCTTCACATTTTCCAGTTCACTATGCTGATATTTTTTCTGTCAAATTGGTTCTTTGTACTTTGTCATTTCACGATAATATTGTTTTATGCTTGATAAAAGACTATGCATGCCTCTTTCAACGTTCTGAAATTCTCTCAATCTGTCATGTCTTTTTGCATCTTCAATTATGAAAATAGGTATTTAAATTATTTTTTCCCTTCTTTAACCGTACAACCCATGAAGAGAGCATTGTTGCTTTATCCAATGTCATTGATTTGCAATATTTATTCAGAAACTACTGGTGAATATAATTTTGATACTTATTACATTTTCATCTGTTATATCCAACTAAACATCCAAAGGAACAGGAAGTATTACCTAGCCAAATTACAAAGCACTTTCCCATCTATTTCTTATATTCTACCTCATCTCCAATTTCTATATAAAGCAATGAACAGTTAACTGCTAAAAATTAAATATAAATGCACTTCCAAGAAATAGTCCTCATTATACTTCATATAAAATCTATGTTTTACAAGCCTAGCAAGTGCAAGAAATATTTTCATGTCATCTCACAGTTTATCTCTAACTAATATGAGTCCAGCCAAACTATATGGTGTCTAAATAATATAGCTGATGTATCTGATATTCCATTATTTTAGGTCTGTTTGAATCTAAAGTTAGTCATAATTGAGCATACTCAATTGTATAAATTTAATCTTTAAGTTAATCCAAAATTCAAGATTCAATGAGGCACTATGTTAAATATGGTTAATCTAAAATTGATAGAAAAGCATGAATTATATGCAAGGATATAGAAACTTCACTTGAAATTTTTTAGCTTACTGAAATAAAAATAAACACCTAGCTTAGATAGTATTGCAATAAGTAATATGTTTAATTGCATGCCTAATATTGGTATTGTGAAAGCCATATGATTTACACACTATAGTACCATCTAAAATACTATCACCTAGTATGGTTGTTCTTTCATGAATTTCATTAGCTAGTTTTCTCTATAGAAAAATATAAACACATTATCTAGAATTAATTAAAAAAATATGCACATTACTTAATATATCAAATTCTTGCATAATAGTTGACAAGTCACGGAGTGGATAAGGATGATGATTTAGAAAAAGGTGTTGCCTTAGAGTAGGTAAATTACTAAATGATAATGTAAATAATGATGAATAATGATAAATGATAAATTTAACAATATGCAATAAGACTATCCCACTAGTAGCTTGCCTAGTATTTTGTATATATGTTTGTAGAGGAGAAGTTGACAAGCACCTAACTAACTAACTAAGGTAATTGACTAAGGAATCTTTCTCGATGCTACAACAATAACAGTGTGAAAGAAGCCTAAAACTTAAGAACTTAACAATAACCGCGTGAAAGAAGCCTAAAACTTAAGAACTTAAGTGGAGATCATCAATTTAAAAGCTCAGAAAATATCGTCATAGGAAAATAAAAATTTGAGATAGCAAGTTAAGATGATAAAAGTAAACGATGGCTAACTATTGAATGTGAAGACTTCGAAGACCATATATATATATATATATATAAGATAATATACGCTTAGTTCTTAAAATTTTTACTTCTTATTTCCTCACCTAGTGACTCTATCCTCGACAGAATTTTCAGTACTTTCCAAAACAAGTTTCAAGGAAGGGTTTTATTGTACCTTACAAGCCTACTCAATCTCTAAAGAGGTTCATAAATACCTTCTAGATATTCTTTTATGAAAATTCCTACATACTTTTAAGAGTATCTTCTTATACTTTCTAGCAATCATAAATGTAAAATATATTACTAAATAATTATGGTGAATTTCCATACTATCATATGTTTCTTTTGCCATTCAATGATTTATGTATCATGTGTTTTGGGTCTTTACTCCTATATAACATCTTCAATATTGTGAAGATGATGAAATGGTTTTGATATAATATCATTGAGTAAGTAACTTTCCAACAAATTTGGTATTTGAAAATATTGATGACCCTATGATCAACCATATGCTTGCTAAGGGTTTTATCCATTTCATATTCATCATAATTCTTAAAGTCATAGAAGGTTAATTTGGTCATTAAATGAGAATGGATTGAATTTGTAAGGTTTCAAGTTGAAAATATATGGAATAAAAATAAAGTCAAGTGAGTGGAGTAAAATCAAGTTGAGACACACTAAAAGCAATAATTTTGAAAATATATAATACAGAAATCCAATTGAAAGTAAGTTTACCATCTTGAATATCCATGAGCCAAGAAGGTTATAACTGAAAGTCCAAGGATAACTTTATCACCAATTTCAAAACACAGATCATAAACACTAAATTTTGATCATCTACTACAAGAAAATAAATTTTAGTTTTATTTAAGGAGGAAAAATAAGATGGATAAGAAGATCGAAGTTTAGAAACATTAGAAGATACGAGAGTGAAAAGACTACCAAACATTAGGGATTCTCTCGATAGTACCTAAGAAAGAAGAATATAGAGATCCACTACTTATTTACTTACAATCATCAGATCAAACTCTACCTTTAGAAAAAGATTATTTCAATCATTTTCCCCATGTTCAAAAAATACTCAATGTGTATTTTGAAAGGTAAGTTTTGCAAGTTGAACCTTATAATCTATTTAGGGAAGATAAGCGTTGTATATGATAATGTCAATGTTTTATTTAGAATTCTGAACAATACTTATCAGAAAGAATCCCTGAAGTAGAGACTACGACCAAAATATAAATTGGGAAATGATAACTATAAAACAAAGTGTCACGTAGAGCGCACTCCAAACAATAAGCATCCACAATGTCAATTGTCAAAGCTAAATGACTTTACTTATCCAATCTGTTAAAAAACACAAAAATAACAATACGGCAAGTATACAAAATATTCATTTCCCAAATCAACATAAAACGATAAATTAATGAGAGAAAGTAGTTTCAGTCCACATAAATGATGTATAAGGATAAAGGCTGAAGCCGTGCTATGAACAGGGATCAAAGTACTTAATTTGGACATAGTGATGTACTTGAACATATCTAAACAACAACAACAACAACAACAACAGTTACATATGTCTAAGCAACTCTAAGGAAGTGGTAAACTCGGTTGTTCCCAAGAATGGCCAAATTCATGACAAATGATAATCATTTCCATATGAAGAGAAACAAATGTACAAGGAACCTATCGGGTCGAGGACAAGGAGTATAAAAGCGAGAAGATGACACACTCTTCAAGAAATGCAGACAGGACGGAAGTGAAATGGAAGCATTCATAGGGAATGGGGCGAAACGCACCTTGTGAATGTCTGAACGGATACGATCGACATTGCGGGTGTAGAAACAGAAGGTGAATAAATGAAATCTAAATGCAATATGCAAGAGATGAGAACACTTGATGAAACTATAATTCTGTAAATTGTCTGATGTGCTTGAAAACAGTGCACCTCTAGTGAGTTTACTACTTACTTCCCTATAAAACGCCCAAGAATATATTTATCCAAAAGCCTAAAGGATAAGCCAAATTACGTAACAATAATTATGGAGCAAACTTGGGATATTACCATTGTTGTTATTTCTATCATCAACCTTTGGATCTGAATGTCACTTTTGGCGTTTATAATAAAGTGAATATACTCGTATGTTGTTTCCGGTGTTCCGTTCGACATGAAAATTTTGGTTTTGTAAAGTACGATTTACCATTTATGCACTTTAGATGAATGAACCTTTGAGTACCATACTAAACAAAAGCCACGATAAAATTTGGGAAGTTCAAATTCTAGTTTATTTGATTATTTGCATTTGATTAAATTCAAATTATAATATACTCCAAAAACGCTGTAAAAAAAATTAAAAAAAATACATTCGTTCAACACTGGTTCGATATGGGTCGGGTGACATAGATACAACATGGCGATATTTATACCAAACTAAACTAATGGTGCGCTCCAGCCCTAAGACCCTTATAGCCGATTATGTTTTCCTTTTCTTCCTTTCTTGTTGTAATACCAAACGAAACTTCTTTGTAAGTTATGTGAAGTGTAGTTTACCGAACAAAAGTTGTCTTCAAATTTTCTACGAGATAAGACTCTTGAGAGTTGGAAAACCTCTTATACCTCTCGGATTCGGATTTTATAATCCCCATTTGGCTCTTTGAAGATACTATAGACAACATAGGCAATGAGATGGTCTTAATGTTAGCAAAATGGGCTAATTCTATGTTATGGTAGATGGTCACGAAGAATTTGGAGATCATCCTTAAGTGATTCTGCAGTCGAGGTCATTACAGCGCGATTCGTTTTGAGATCGGAAGTAGGTTGCAAGAATGTCCACCTCCTCTCTCTCTCTCTCTCTCTGGCATTTTCATCACTGTAGATTGCAACCCACCACTAGAAAGTGGTCAAAGTATCTAAGGAAGTGGGGCATATGGCCCAATAAATCGAAATCATTAGGATGAATTCACACGTTCATGGGTGAAAAAGTACAGATTAGCTACATAAACAGTGCAGTTAGTATTCCTATATCTTGACGGAAGTGTTGATCCCTGAAGGTGATGTAAAGATTGTCGGGGAAGAAGAATTTCCAACTGATGAGAATGTCAGCCTCAACAACCATGAATTTGAAGTAGTTTGCCGAGAAGGAATGTTAAATCTGCTCTTAGGCCATCTATGTTCGGAGTCGAGGGCACACGTCTCGACTGCGATCACGCAACTCCCAGTCGAGAATAGACGTGTCTTGGAAAATAGACGTAATGAATGTAGAGATCGTTGTTCTTAGGTGTTTAGTTTTACCTTTACGTATAGTGAGGTGAAATCAAAAACCTGAAAGAACTTTTTCGAGGTGGCGTAGAAAGTCTTGTTGAACTATGTCGAGCAAGGAGGACTTGACAGGGCTTTGCGCAGATTCTCCACTTTCTCGAGGACGATGGATACTCCAGAGAAGAGTCCTCCAAGATCCAACCGGAGTTGACCGAAATTCCAAAATGCCTGCTTGTAAGAACCCGTCTCTCAGATTTCGTGAGTGTTGCAGGTAGTAATCAGGCTTTGAAGAAGCACGTTATGAATGCTTATGAGAGTGATTTGTCAATAAATTTCTCTGCTGCTACTCTGAGATATCCATCCGCATCTAAGTGAATGTCCTTCACTGTGGATAACGTGAACGTTTTCTGAAAGTGATGAAAAGTATAGGAGAGGATGCTAGAGGAAAGGCTTGAAGTTCACATGTATTTTTCGAAAAACAAGAAAATTTTACCGGCCATCGGATTGCGGAAGATTCAAGATAAAGGTAGCGCCATGAAGATGATTAGTATCGAAATGTCGGCTGCAAAGAAGAGAACTTGGCTATGTGTGAGATTTGTTTATCATGTGTCTTCTGGGTGAAGTGAAGCCGAGATTGAGCTTAGATGTACGGCAGCAGCGGCGGTGCACTTAGGTCTAGGACAAACAGATGGATGAACAATGTACACAGGATAAATATGTACCAACAAGACAACATCAAATGCATTGCCAGCACATTCTGAGATCAAAATTTTCCTGTAGGCTGGAAAAACGACCCCTTTATGTAGACTTTCAACTCCTGCATTCCATTGTGCGCTGGATAAGTGTTTAAGTCCTAGTGTGGGCAGAATTAGCGGAGAAAATCGCAGCATCCTGATTTGATAATGCTGGAATGGATTGCTGACATTTACCTACGTATTTGTACAACCTGATTTTAGGCTTGATGTCCGAAAGGGCGACATTTAGTGCAATTTAAGAACTATACGGCATCTGCATATTCTCCAGTTGCCCTGCAAAAAGAAAGCGAAAGTGGATGGTTACAAGATAAACGTATGAAATATGAGAATAAAAACCTTCTATCTTCTATCAGACAATGATTAGCTACCGAGAAAACTGGATGGATTGGTTACATGTACAAGATCATGTCTAAAACATAACACTTGCAACGCCACATATAAAGAGAACGCGCTTCTACACAGTCAAGACTGGACAAGACAAACCGACGTATGAGATGTAATTTTCAGCCTTCCGCTAGAAGTATGACTAGTAACCGAGATACTGCAAGACAACTTTCAATGTCGCTTATGGAGAAGTAATTGCGAAACTTTGTCTAACAGCATGCAATGTTTTGAGGTCGTTTGTTCGAAGTCGACCAATCCCAACATCTTTCCAGTGACACTTCCATTTAGGAGAACCAAACCTGTCATATCGAAGGGTTGCTTCGCCTATGGTCCCTGCTGCCTTGTTGCGAACCTTTCTTACAAGTACCTACGACAAGAAGGGCAGATTATTATTTTCAGGAAGTCTCACAATTGATATTGGAGTGATTTACTTCTCAATGTCTAGCATTTCCATAAAAAATAGACATAGGATCCGCGTGAGCAGGAGCCTACCTGAACTTGATCAAGAGGACCAGCGTCGGGATCACGATTTCGGTGTATTACTAAACCATTATCACATTTATTAATGAAGTGCGCGCTACCACTGATGTCATAAAGTCCTGGAGCCTCGCCCCTCCAAACTTGTAGCTGGTAAAAAGAGTCGTTACGTAAATTCATCAGTAACCTAAGTTATCCAGCTTCTACAGAGCAACTATATAGGTATATGAGAACAGAGCAACTATATTTGAACTTTATGTTCCATTCTACATTGAGTGGAACACTTGAACCTTACCGAAAGGATGAAAGATGGCAACCTAAATTGGTCCTCGGGGAGATGTTAACTAGAAGTAAGATTCAAGTAGTGCCAGAACGAAACGAAACACAAAACAGCTTTCAAGAGACCGAAAGGACTGCTGACCTGCTTTGGATGTGCAACAAACCACACGTGACAATCATGATGTTGCGCAAATCGCTTTACCCTCGTGAGCATCTGACTCACATATTCTGTCTCCGTCCTGGATAACAGCGAGACATTCGCGTTTGATTAAGCAATTCAGCCCAAATTTCATATCTGAATTCTGATTAGGAGAGGGATAATCTTAGGTAAGTAACGGAAAACCGTGTCCGGAATACGAGAAACCGGACAAATAGGTGATTTTGGGTTCCCTTTACGCACTGGCTACTCGGTCGTTGGTGATCAAGTTCATTGTAAGGGTCAATCACCAATCCCCGTACTCCATGTCGCAGAACTGCAGCCTTCGCAAGGTCCAAGACCCAATCCACAGACGGCAATTCGTCGTCTTCACATCTGCAAGTAGAGATCATAGGACGCACCTCTATGAGCACCACCAAGAACACGGACCCTCATGTTCCTCCTACAGAAGACGAATGCACATGGAGACGCAACTTTCCCAACAAGCTCAGGTCTAGTCCCACAGAGTGAAACACCACTCTGTGGGCTAATTTCTCGTTGCTCAAATGCCACCATCCCTTTTGAGTGCTTGAACTCAGTGCAGAACTCAGGCACGGCTTTGCCAAAACCAGTGAAGTACGTGGGATCCAAGGGCATGCTCGAGTTCCTCAGATTCAAGCACCTGACCGACTAACAATTTTAATGGTGGAAACACCCCCCTGGGTGTCTAGCTTCAAGTCAAACCCTCCATCTGAGTGCTTAAACGTTCCTTCAGTGGTCCTCCTCTAGTAGCTCCCTGAAACATGTAGTAACTTCTGTACTTTATTTCTGTGACATCTACACCATAATGTCAAAACCAACTCACCTAATAAGAAAAAAGTTCTGATTGAGCCACGTTTTACCACGCTCGAGAGAACCCCTGTCCATCCGCGATATAGAGTTTGCGTACCTAGCAATGCAGGAAAACAGATTCAATGCCATCCCTCACCAGATCAGTACACCACAACACGCAGTCTTCATCTTTAATTCAGGCACTTAGGAAAGATACTTGATCCAACAGACCCACTGTAGACTAAAACGATGGACAACTACTTAAGCTGCTAGAGAAATCCACAAAGATACGTACGGGGCGTCGAAGAAAGGCTTCTTCAAGTGTTTTTCTAACAGCTTACGGGCATGTTCACGTACCTGCAGCAGGCAGTACACAGTGCGTTGGTCAACTCCCTAGTATGTAGGACAACCTTAGCATGAAACGAAAAGTCTTGGTGCGATGTAAACACCCATGTGAACATTCTGACAGTAAAGCAATTTCAGACAAAGAAGTATAAGCGAATCCTTTGTCCGGAGATTTTGATTTGAAAGGCTGAATAAGGAATTACCTTATTCTCCATGGAACACAGGGCAAATGTCCAGTTGTAGTCGCGACTTAGGTTACAAAGAAGAGCATCGATCCACTCACTCTTTCCTGAGTTCGGTACTCCTGTAACTACTGTGAGTTCGCCTGGTACCACCTGTTTAAGTTCATTCCGTCATCCAAATCATAAGGACATGCACAGGTGAATCATACGCACTACATGGCCGAAGATTAACCAGCCCTAAGTCAAGCAAAGGAGATCAGCGAATAGCGTTGGTTGCGCCAACATTGGACCTCCTAAGCTTATATAAAAAGTGGACGAGACATGAACGAAGATCGCGGTACATGGTTTACCCTGTAGATATTGTCAAGACCACTCCAACCAGTCGACACTCCTCGCTCGTCTCCCATTCTCAGATGATAATAATCGTCGATTTCTTTGAAAAATTGAGAAAACTGAAATAGCCCTCGAATGGGATATAACTCAGACGTTTCAATGACATTCCGCACTGCCTCAGGTCCCAAGTATTGGAGAACCTACAAACGAAGCGACAAGTCAAAGTTTCAACGATGAGTTCGAGCCAAGCACATCATACAGCTGCTTTAACAAACACTAGATTTTTACATCGAGCGGGAATTGGACAAGGTCGAAAGAAACCTATTACCATACGTAATCAGAAATGGCATATTTGAGCAATTGGAACTGAAGCCGTTCGAAGAACGAGGGATCCAGAACACACTTAGAAGAGAACTGAGAACGTGCATATGAAATGCAAGTATGAACGTTTGAGAATTGAACATAGTCAAATCATTAGAGAACAGAAGCGAAAATCGATACATTCCATTATTATCATGCAGCAGCGAAATCTTTAGGAAACAACACAGAAGCCAAAATGGATGCCTTCCCTGAGTAGCATACATAGTGAACTTTTGCAACATTCATGTGAGAAAAGAAGCGAACCCTATCTGTCGAGCAAATACTAAGCCAAGGAAAACCCATCGTAGAGGTAGGAAAGATACTAGGCTGGAGCGAAGCAACGGCATATTGTGTAATGGAATACAGAACCCGTTGTAAACAACCCGGTTCAGTACCCACGTCTGACGGGACTAACTGTGACATATGATGGTAATCCAGTAAAGATCGTCATAACTATCAGTTATATAGAGAGGGGCATGGCGTAAGTCTGCATACAGGGGGCTAGAATGATGATTGTAATGCATGGGTACCAGCAGTACATTGTGAGTGCGAGCAAGCGTAAACTTGAGAGAGAAGCATGACGTGGTGACCGCATGAGGATGTTAGTGCATAGGACATGAAGTGGCCGAGTCTCAAAAATTATGAAACGCCTCCGGAGAAGGTGTATAAGGACTTGGATTAACCCCTGCATGCTGTATGTCAGAATGAGACCATCAACACTACAAAACACAATAAACAGCAACGGCATACTCCATATTCAAAGAAAGAAGCAGAAAGAAGGTCAAAGAACCACCTTATGGTGCCAGAGAACCATACCTCATTGGCATCCTTGCAAACTCCATCTTCACCTTCACGTTTGGGCCACTTCACGCGCCAGCAACTGATGTGATAAGGGGTAAGATCCTTTAGGTACACATCTTAGAATACTATATAGAACGTGTATGAACAAACAATAGAGACATGCTTGCTCCAAGATTCGTCAGTATAATGTCAATATCGGTGCACAGTTATGAAACCACCCTGTCTTTAGGGCATATATGGTAAGCAGCAAATGTGAACAAGAGTTTACTTGGGTTAAATGGTATTGGGCTAACCGTTCGCGGCCTAGACGGCGAGCTAGTTCTTCTGCGAGTGCTTGTCCAGGTTCATCAGAATCAGTTGCCAGCACAATCCGAGTTACCTGTGGAAGTTCCAATGGCATACCAAACTTATAGTCTGATATATCAATGACTGGACAAGTATCCGGGTCGAAGTGCTTTTCTTAGATACAAACCAAGCAGGTCCTTAGATGCCCTAAGATATGCCCTTAATGAGAGCTGATTCAAGGAGAGTACTCACATCCTTGAAATATTCACGACAGTTGTAGAGATATTCATACTTCTTGTCCTGCAATAGATCTTGTTGTAAGAGTAATGTGCTACAAGGTATATAATGTGCTTTTGACATTTCACTGATAAAATACAGGTGGAACAACAATCTCGCGACGTTCTCCGTTTTGTATTCACTTTAAAAGTAGCAACATCATAGATCTATGAGGATATAGTCGATACAGGAGGTCGTTCAGAATGAAGGTCTTGTTGACATATCCTTTCCGCCCCATACATGAACATCTCCTATGGTGTACATGAACATCTCCTATGGTGTACATGAACACAAAGAGCAGGTTTTGTTTCAAACCTGCGTATTTCCTTCGATGGTTCTGGAGATAGTCCCCTCTGATGACACTTTTGGGACAGTAAGATCTGTCGACACTTTAGGAGGCGCACCATCCGGTACACTTACACAGTTCGTGTAACCTGCTTCGTATAGTGTGAGCTTATCGATTTCACCTTCCACCTGCAAATCACTGATGCTTATCACGCATGTGCAATTTCTTATATTCGTGCACCAGTCCTTGTTACTCCTCTCCTCTCTTATAACAGCTGGCTACATTGGTTGCAATCCATGGGGAACTTCACTGAGCTCAGCAAGGGGACGTACTATAATGATCTCCTTCGACTTTTTAACATCATCCAAACCATACAGCACCTTCTCGGCACCTTTCACCTGTAAAAGCCCGTGAGCTTTATCAGCACTTCAAATCTGCATTTCAACCCGCATAAATGGACAGAAGCAACCCTTCATATGGTATCCGATATATGAGAGCACTTCGAGACTTTCCGAGATAAATTATCTCGCAAATCCGAGAGAATTCTGGAAGTGGAATATTGCACGGCTACACTTTTCCTACGTACTTCATTTGCAACGTACTTCAACATTGAAAAATGTTCGAGATCTCTATTCCCCCTGCTCGGTTCAAACTACGATCTAGACATGAGGCAAGCGTAAGTCAAGCACAATATACTACTTCGACACAAAATTCACCTGTCGTGAGTCCTTACTACTGACGTGAAACAAAAGTGGAGGACTGAACAAGAAAATTCAGCGAGGTTGTAAGGACTGGAATGGATATTGGTACATGCGAGCAGAAGCCGTTCTAGGATATGGATATATGAGGACAGAAGCCGTGCGAGGAATGGGAGATCCAGAACTCATTAAATGCATACGAAGTGCAGATGAAATGGCAATAAAATGAAAGCAGAACTGACTGAAAAATACATGCAAAAAGGAGATGAAATGTAATTCATAAATAGCATGTATATCGACCATCGACCACATATAACTACATGTAGAGAATCTGTCAACCCATCTGTTCTGAGGAAACGAAAAATCAACTCATATAAAGAAATCGCGATGTGGGCGGATATGAAACAATCGCAAACAAACTGAATGAATCGAAAGCAAATTGTAAACCGAGACTAATACAGAAATCTGCAATCACGTAAAAACCTAATCGCAAGGTAAACATAAAGCAAAGCATGTAAGGAAGTTGTAAACCACTTGTAAACGAAGACCGATGAGCCGGACATTGACTTATCAGCAGTTTATGAATGACCGTCAGGTAATGAAACAAGAAGTCGGGAAACGGGTAGGAACCATGAAGTGGACCACATTAAAAGGAGTTTTGGTTGAGGAAAGTTGGAGTGGAGCGCATGGAATGGATAATGCAACCAGATGAAAGTAACCACATACGCACTTGCCAAAATTTTTTATCAACACTTCGAAACTTGCAGTTAACAATCTTCCCATCACGCGTGTACGGAAAGGCAATAACAACCTGCATGAGTTATATCTCAGTGATTAGAAGCCATTAGTTTAAAGTTGTCATAATCATAGGCAAGGAGGAAAATAAAATCTACAGCTCATTGACCCAAGTTTCTAAAGTGAATTTTCCGGTGCTTACATCTCCAATCGTGTTGCTGCACGCTACTTGATTCTTCTCAAGAGTATTGGCTGAAATTCCCCGCTCAAAAAACCACTCGACAACCTGTTTGATTGTAAACATGACCGATATCACAATAACTTACGTGATAAAAGAAAGATAAAACTTTCATGACAGAAATCAGCTTAGTATGGAGCAGAACTTCAAAACTTCAAAACTTCAACTTGGGGAACAGAAAGTAGTCAAAAGACTAGGCAGGATAAAAATTCAACACACGTACTAAATGATAGGCAACATCTTCCGTCCACAACCATCATTCAGGATCTGGTACTCACTTCTTTGGGAGGCGGTTTAAGGGCGAGACTTTCAACGGAGATAGGCTGGACTTTTAAGGGTGCTTGCTTCTTCTCTTTTACTACCTTTGCAGTCCTGGCCGTTCCATTCGTGTATGGCTCCTCTTTGGGCCCTACCACCTTTCGATAATTTGGCATCAGAGTTTAACTTATGGCCACAGGTGATGAGTACGGTAAGATCATAAATATCAAACAGATACTTGTGCACTAGGTCATTTTGAGTAAAGGACCTCACGAGTAACTTGTAAACTAGTTATAAACACCGAATTGGAAGTGTGAGTTTCGCATAACAGTCCTCTTCAGGCTTACTTATCACACTTGCTTTGAGAGTGACATATGGTAATCAAAGACATAAGTTCCATCAAAGTACCTTAGTGGGTCCGGATCCTTTCCAACCACAGTTACCTCTGTGGCATATCCACAGGGCAAGCCTGTACAACAATAGAAGGACTCAAATTAGTCTAGACTAAAGGAAAGCAGCCCCTGACTAGCCCTCCATCAGTAAAGGTAAGATAAACGAAGTCGGGTAATAGAGTCACTGTTTCAGAAATAAATATATCAATTCGCTTGCTTCCACCTCGCTCAAAGTTCCACATCAAAGTCCAAAATACTACCAAGAAATAAAAGAGGTTAAAACCTCCTAGAGACCTGCAACAGGTGTCAACGATCTTCCAAGCCAGGATATTACCCTACTGTTCATACAAATCCTAAAATTTTATATATGAGTAACGAGAGCAGAAGCCATTCGTAGAACGGGGGAGCCACACCCACTTAGGACAGCACCCATGCAAACTTTATGTATCTGCATTACACCATGTGGCTAATATGATAAGGTGGGCCGACACGTAAGCTTTAAGTTCATGCCTATGAGCTTAAAGCTCCAATGTAAGGACCTACACAGAGTTAAGGAACAAAGCAAGGTCTCTCAATAGGTGCCCTTACCCTTTTTCGTCAATTCCGACTGCAAGACTCTTCTCCCTGTTACTGCCTCCATCGCACTACCGTTTTGGAACCGCATCGTCAAAATGCAAAGAATTAAGAAAGTTCAAGATCGGAGTCATTCGGATATTCAAAACGCGAAAAGATTGGATGCCTACGAGCACCAGAGCTAATTGGAGGTGCAAGATGATAATTCCAGGCGTTCAAGCAGACACAATTTATTGAGATAAATCGATATAGATTGAGGCTTTTCAAATGAAAGCAGCTCAGTATTTCTTTCCGATCCTGAGCGTCTGAGTGATGGCCTCTGTATTAATTGACAGCCTACATACAATCCAAATTACCTCTGGGCAAACAATACGGTACTGTCCAGGAGAGTACGACGGTAAGACTATGTTGACTTTCGCAAGTTGCTCCCGTGTAGATTTCTCACCGTCCCTAGCAATAGGTTCTCTCTCTCGAGCCACTGAAGTTCCACGAAAAGGGAGAAACTAGAGAAATTAGAGAAAATAGGGCTCCACAACAATGTTGCGAAGCCTTTCAAACCCAGAAAAATCTGAAAAGTGTATGAGGTTGACCCATTTCAGGAGCTCAAAAAAGCCAAACTTCTAAGTGATCGCGTAAAATATATGTATGCCCATCACCAAAATAATAAATTGCATTCACTAGAAAGAACGGTGGACGTTCTCCACACCAATAATATGAAATTCAAGGGCTGTAAGCTGGACAATTTCATGAATTTCGTTCAAAATTTACAACTGTAGACTTATGTGCAAAAATCAGACTAGAAATTTGTCAACTTACTCGACGCAGCACCCATGGAGCGTTGGATTGCCATATTAACCGATGTTCTGAAACAGCCATTGTGCAAAGACCTTCTGCCCCTTGTTAGCTGAGCTATCGGCTCGACGCACCGTCGGGGCACACTCCGATTCCCCCGCAGCTGTTGCAAAGGCTTAATGCTCAAAGAAGGAAAAACAGGCAGCCACCAAATCCGCCGAGCTAACCCCGTCGACACACTCCACACGCTCCTAACCTGAATTCTCCCGCCAGCCGCTGTCACATGCCCTGCCAGCACCATACCCTCTCTTGCAACACCCAAGTTATGATTTTTTTTGCAATTTTCCCTGATGATTACTCTTAGAACAAACTATGTGATTATCCTCAACAGCATTTTGCGTCAATAACTTCTCGTTTCAAAGTCCAGCGCTCTGCCAGCAACGCCTCAAATTTCGACAATTCTTCGAGTTGCTTGAATTCGATAGCGAATCTAGGAGTAGCATAACCCCAGCCAGAAGAGGATGGGATTGAAACTTCACAGCCTATCCAGAAGGGTTTAGGAAGTTCAAAACCCTAGTGCATTGGCAATTGATGAAGCTGGAATCACTGAAGCCCATGGAACTGAGCTGAGCTGCTCTGAGTTGACTTAGGAGTCGATCGGAGGAGTCAATCCAGCGCGCAGTTTCGCTATATTTGGGGCACAGCTTAAGATGTAGCTCTACACTCGTTGGATGCTATGCTATACGTATCTTAACTGTTCCATAGAGTTAATTGATTACTGTACAAATTATTACAAATAATTTTCATATAATCGTAATAAAAGTATTATAATCTATATCATTTATATGAATAATTAAATTTATATAATTTTAATAAACGTATCTAAAAGAAATCTTTTCTTAATATACAAAATCAAATAAATAATAATCAAATATATTTTCAATTGCTTATTTTTTATGCATACAAATATGTATTAAATTTGTTCTTTATCTTTATTTTTTATTTTATTACATTAATTTTATTTTTTTATATATAACACTTATAAAAAATAATTTTTAAGATTATGTATCAAATATATTTATATTTTATGTATTTTTTTATCTTATGTTGATATGTATTTATCCTTGGACTCAGTTTAATTTGAACCTTAAACTAATTTTTACTTCTGATTAGCATGGTAATTTTATTTTGTAATAAACAGATGAAAATAACATTAAACCATGCACAAACTATGAAAATTGCCAAACCAATGTAACTTCTTTCCCTTGTTCTTGTATTATTAACCATAGTAGATTACAAACATCTATAAGTTTATGGGTAGACCTCACCCTATGCAATTCCCTTTATCCTAGTATACTATTTATTTTTGCTGAACTACTGATAATCTTAAACCCTTTGCACAAATAATATATTGTATTTTTATTTGTGGCTTTATAAGTTGTTGTTTTTTTTCTACATAAGTCTAGTCCTTATGCTTCCCAACACCTCATCTTCATGGTGACTCATTTTTCATTAATGCCACACATTCAAAATTCACACCCATGACAATCCATGGGCTTTCTTCTGCAGTCCTTTAATGAATGGGTAGAGCCACTCTCCCATTAGTTGCAAGGAACTTACTCCATATTGTGTCCAAGATAAGAGAAAAGTTGACCGTGTAGAAAACACAAAGGATGGAAAGACCCCATCAAGCTGCACAAGGGTGAGACAAAATAGGTGAAATAGGGCTAAGCCCTAATAGAGTCAATATGAGAAATCTGCCCTATTGCACCTAATATATATGAGCTATGCAAGTCTTACCATCTACAAACAACTGGAGCATCCAAAGAAGCATCACCTAGTGTGATTGTTCTCCTATGAATTGCACCAGCCACTGCCCTTTGTAGAGCACTGTCTAAAATATGCTGCAAAGTATGAGAGTGAGAGTGGTACCCCTGGCGCCTAACATGATAAGCTCTCGCGCACTCCTTGACAAATTTGTCAAACATTGTGTCCATCACTCCATACAACTCCAAGGCTCGAGGAAAATAGAGGTGACCTCGCTGCATACTCCTATAATTGGAGACCTTGGGAGCTGCTATTGCACTCGCTGCCCATCCAAGGAGATGGGTAATCACTCGTTCCAAAACTATAACTCGTGTAGGTCTATAACCCCGACAATTGCTATTATCGCTTATTCATCTCTTAGGGTCTAAAGTTGGTGCAAGTCAAAATGCCCTAATGAACAATCGAGCTAGGATCCAAGAGCCTGCACCCTTGCTCAGTAGCTTGAGGAATAGACGAGTCAACTAAGAGAGAATGTAGCATATGTTTACACTATCACTCCATCACGGATGACTATAAACCTCTAGTCCACTTTGATGATAGTGAAGCAAAAGATGGAAGGTCCTCGTGTGCTTGTGAAGATAGACTATCTCTTGTATGTTGCAATGACATCTCGATAGAAAAGGATCCCTCCTCCACCTTTGTCATACAAGTCTCCAAAACCAACATATCAACAACCAAAAAATGAGAAGAAAGTAGGAGTGTCGAGAGAGCACACTACCCAAAAATGCTATAGGTGTCATCTCATCCATAGATGGCAAGCCAACCCCTCCACACAAGATTGGTAGAGATGTCTGTCTATGTGCCAAATCCCTTGTCACCCACTCAAATGTCCTAGGTCCAATAATATCACCAAAGATTCTCATAATCATCCTATCAAAGGCTCTCAAACGTGATAGGAAGGTCAAAGGAAGGGGGGAGGAATTGTGTGGAGGAGGTAAGTTGGTCAATGAGCAATATTAGAAAGGAGTATACCAAATGCCACCTATGGATCTCCAAGTAAAGGAATGTCATCCACATGGAGAATATCCTCTACAAAGGTAGCGTTTAAGAAGTGTGTAACAAAATCCTTGGATCTTATTGGCACGCCAAAACACGTACTCCATTTGTAGATGTGATACACCCCTCTAGAAGCTCAAGGTGAAGAGAGATACCTAAAGTGGACCATGCTCTACACTTTGATACCTTGATTCTCAAGCCTACTAAATGTAGCTTGTAGTCAAGTGGTCAAAGACCTGCCTAATCTGTTCTACAAGGCCCATGATGTTTGTATCATCTGCCAAGGAGGGAAATACACAACTTGGCATGGCCAAAGTAGTAGATAAGAGAGCTCTAAAGTGAGCCATTGCAAATAAGGGGCCTTTAAAGGATCTCCTTGACATGTACCAACAATTGACTCGATGATGACTTCCTCCTATGAACAACCATGCTTGTAGTAAACGGAAGTAGGAGAGCCATAAAAAGACCACACAAAAGGAATAAGACTTGCAAAGGATCCACCACCTCCGTAAGCTCTCTAAAGATAGATGCTTGTGAGATGCTATTAAAAGTGTTCTCAATATTTACTTGTAGGATGACACACTCCGGATGGATATTTAGGAGTGCCTTAATGCCTAAAGATATAGCCTCACATCCTCCAAGTGTAGCTATCCCAAATTGATGTGGATTGAAGTGCCATCAAAAGTGAGAATGATATTGAAGGATAATAGTGCGGTTGACTAAACATAAAAAGATCTCTCCAACAACAATCTGTCTAATGCTCTCTGTGTCCTTCTCCATTGCAAGAAGTTGACTAGCACCTAACATTCAACTAACAAACATATGAATATCTCCTCTTGCTACTATTACAACCACCTAAAACAACTTGATAAACCCACTTGAATGATCATTTGCCTAAAAGCAATCTTTAAGATGCTCATATGCTATCATTGACAAGCCTCTTGAGGAAAGGCAAGGGGTAGTGCACAATGCTTGTGTAAAAAGTGACATATTGTAATACCAAGAGCTAGCCATATGATCTAGATGTGAAATTTGGTTGGTAACATTTAGAATGATGTTATACATGATGGTCAAAATAGATCAGATAGAAGTATCACCAAAAGAGTACTACTAAAAGTGCAGAAACCAAAATAGACTTGAGAACCTTAGAACCAATAGCTAGACATATGATTTAAAGGTGAGAATTGGCTTGGTAACATCTGGAAGGATGTTACACATGATGGACTAAATAGGTCAAAAAGAGGTATCACCAAAAGAGGACTTTTACTAATAGAGTAGGACCAAAATATGCCTAAAATCTTTTTAAGGCAATTTTGGATGCCTAAACAGATGAATTAGGCCATGAAAATGTACAGAATGCCCCCACCCCCAAGAAACAAAAGGCTGGCCTTCCCTCCTCCCTACTTTGTCTCGTCGAGAGCTTTCCAATGGTACCTTACGTGATTCTAAGATTCCTACAAGAAGATTCCATAAAAGATTCCCTCCAATCAAAGCTTGTTTGACCAACCAGATAGGATCTAGATCAGACATGTCACCCATCCAAGTAAGTAATCCAAGGGTGGAGCTTGCTGACATGTCACCTATTTGTGTGCCTAATCCTATGGTGGAACTTCCTTGGAGGAGATCTTCTTTGTCTATATAATAAAGAGACGGTGCTCCTTTGGGGCATCGAATGTTTGAGTGTGTAATCTATGTTTTCTCTCTTCTCTTGTCCTTGGAATATTACACATATCAAGGCATAATGGTTTTTGTAACAATATGGAGTTTAGCAACGTTATTAGTAAGGTTAACAAAGTAGAGAATAAGCCTAATTAGCCCAAAATATTTTAGAAGCATCTAGGAAGCTTCTTGGGAAACTTCTTTACTAGCTTAACTTGCACCCCAAGCAGGAAGTTTCTAGAAGGAAGTTTCTAGAAGGAAGCTTCTAGAAGCTTCCAACTAGTTTAGCTTGCATGCCAAGTAGGCGGCTTCTAGAAGGAAGTTTCTTGAGAAGCTTCCATGTTAATTTGGCTTGCACTCTAAGAAAGTGGTTCAATGAAACTTCTTGAGAAGCTTCTCAAGGGCCTTGTATGCTACTTATAAATACCAAAGCCAAAGCTAATGCTAGGCATTTAGAGTTTTCCCAAATTCAAGTGTCCCAATGTGAGTTTCCATTCTCCTATTTCTCTCCTTGGGCTTGGTCTTTTACATTGGTATCAAAGCAAGAATGGGATTGATGGAATTTATGGACCACCAAATCCACTTCAACCAAACCATTGGGATTTTCATGTCCACGTGCTACCGAAGCATCATTTCACACAATTCATCACCTCACACTTTGGACAAGATTTTTTGCATATGATCACCATATCTGAGGAACCCTTGGTGCTTTTGATTGTAACTCATGGAGAACGGTGGACGAGTTGCTTCTATGTGTTAATAAATTAAATAGATTAGGGGTGACGTGATAGAGTAGCAACCATGGCAGCAATGCCCCATGTTATCCTTGCTATGCAGCAACAAATTGAGCACCTAATTTGATTGTTGGATGAATGTGTAATACTCCAAGGACAAGAGAAGAGAGAAAACATAGATTACACACTCAACACTTGGTGCCCCAAAGGAGCACCTTCTCTTTATTATATAGACAAAGAACATCTCCTCCAAGGAAGTTACACCATTAGATTAGGCACACAGATAGGTGACATGCCATCAAGCTCCACCCTTGGATTACTTACTTGGATGGGTGACATGTCGGTCTAGGTCCTATCTGGTTGGTCAAACAAGCTTTGACCAAAGGAAATCTTTTAGGGAATCTTCTTGTAGGAGTCTCAGAATCATGTAAGGTACCGTTGGAAAGCTCTTGACAAGACAAACCAAACGAGACAAACCAAGGAGGAGGGAAGGCCAGCCTTCTTCTGTTGTGGGGAGGGGGGGAATCTACACATTTTTGAAGCCTAATTCATCCGTTTAGGCCTCCAAAATTGCCTTCAAAGATTTCAGGCATATTTTGGTTCCTACTCTATTAGTAGAAGTCCCCTTTTGGTGATACTTCTTTCTGATATGTTTAGTCCATCATGTGTAACATCCTTCCAGATGTTACCAAACCAATTCTCACCTTTAAATCATATGTCTAGCTATTGGTTCTAAGGTTCTCAAGTTTATTTCCATTTCTACTCTATTGTTAGAATTACTCTTTTGGTGATACTTCTATCTGATCTATTTTGACCATCATGTATAACATCATTCTAGATGTTACCAAACCAAATTTCACATCTAGATCATATGGCTAGTTTGTGGTATTATAGACCTCCTTCCTTTTAAGACGCAACGTCCTCGTTGTGCAATTGTTGCTCAAATGCTTTCACCAACACCGGTGCATGTGTCAAATTGGTAGCAGGCTCCCATGTTGCTGCATGGAGGGGGTAACCTTTCCATTGTACGAGATAGTCCACCCGCGGATGGTGAGTACCATGCATGCATTTTTGGAAAGTACGCTCCACTTCATATTCTTTTGTGCCATCAATGAGTGTCGGACACGGTCGAATGTCTTGTGTGGAATGACCTTGGCCTGATCAGGGAGCATATCTGCATAGTAGGGAAACATGGAACATTGGATGGATCTTCATGTGTGGTGGTAACTCAAGGTGATAGGCCATAGTGCCGATGCAATGAAGAATCAAGAAAGGCCCAATAAAATGAGGTCTAGGCTTACAAGTCCAACTAATAAGAGGTTGGTTGTCAATAACCACACTTGATCCCCAACATTGAACTCCATGTGCATACGGTGTGCATCAACATATTGCTTTTATCAATTTTGTGCAATCTTTAATCTGTGCTTGACGCTCTCCACACCGTGTTGGATTCTAGAAACAAATGTGTTGACGGCATCGACCTTGGTAGCCACTGGACGGATCTTCATCAAGCTAGAAGGTGTGAAGGGATGCTTACCATACATGAGCAAGAATGGAGTAACTTGGGTGGATGCATTCATTGAATTGTTGTAAGCAAATTCCACCAACGGGAGTAGGGTGTCCCATCTCTCTTGCTCTTTTAAGGTGAAGCCGCGTAACATGTCTTCAATAGTGTGATTATCCCGCTTTGTTTGGCCATTTTTTTGTAGGTGATAAGCTGTGGACATGGCCAACTTGGTTTTGAAGAAATCAAAGAGTGTATGCCAAAACAAACTAGTGAATTGAGTGCCTCTATTGGTGATAAGTACTCTAGATAGGCTATGGTGCAAGAAGACTGCATCAAAGTATAATTGAGCTAGTTGTGGAGCGGTCACATCCTTGGTGGTAGGGCATGCATGAATCATTTTGTTGAGCCGGTCCACAAAAACCACGATGGAGTCAAACCTTGAGGTGGTCTTGGGTAATTCATAAAGGAGATCCATACTCACTTGTTCCCAACATTGGGTAGGCGTGGGGAGAGGTTGAAGGAGCCCTGCAAGAGCTTGATTAGAGGCTTTGTTCTGTTGACAAAGTAGGCAATTGTGTACGTAGTCCATCACGTTGTTGCTCATCTTGGGCCAATAGTAATGGCACTGGACTACATCCAAGGTCTTATCCACCCTGACATGACCTGCAATGGCCAAATCATGATATTCCACTAGAATGGTGGTGCGTAGTTCTGGGACATTTGGGATCTATAATCTACCATCACAAAAGGTGAGTCCTTGGATGCTGGTGATGCCTTTGGATGATTGTGCTTCTACAATCTATGGATCATTTTTTGTAGCAGCTAGAATCTCTGGCCAGAATTCAGGGTTAATCTTAACCTCTACTACCAAGTTGTTTGCCATTGGCATCCGGGTGAATGCATTTGCAAGTTGCTTCTTACCTTCCACATAGGTGATTGATATGTTGAAGCATTGTCGCCACTCTGCCCACCGAATTTGGCAACAAGATAGATCCTTCTGCGTCTTAAGGTAGACTAGAGGTTTGTGGTCTGTCTCTACTACAAATGCCTTCTCGCCCAAATAGTGCTTCCAATGCTTGGTTGCCAGAACAATGGACAGCTCTTCTTGTTTGATGGTATGGTAGTTGCACTCTGCTGGTAACAACTTTCGAGAGAAATATGCAATTGGATGCCATCCGTCATGCCACTTTTGTTGTAGGACTGCTCCTATTGCTATGTTTGATGCATCTATAGCCAACTTGATTGGTCATTTTGGGTCATACCACTTCAAGATTGGTACATGTAGCAAGGTGGCTTTCAATTCTTGAAAGGCCAACTCTTGTGCAGTTCCCCATGTCCACTTCTTCCCCTTGCCAAGTAGTGCCGTTAAAGGCTGTGCAACCTTGAGAAGTCCTTGACAAATCTACGATAGAATCCCGTCAACCCCAAGAAGCTCTTGACTTGAGTCTGATCTTCTGGAGCACACCATTTTTGAATGCCCTCTATTTTATCTGTCAATACTTGAATGCCCTCTACCCTTACTCTATGCCCCAAGTAGTCTACTTCAGACTTGCCAAACTTGCACTTTGAGATTTTGGCATACAATTGATTTTGTCTTAGAATCTGGAGGACTTCTTGTAGATGTTGTTTGTGTTCCGTCATTGTGCTACTATATACTAAGATATCGTCCAAGAAGATGATAATAGACTTATCCAAGTATGTACAAAATATGTCATTCATTAGACTCATGAAAGTGGCAGGTGCATTGGTGAGGCCAAAAGGCATCACAAGATACTCAAAGTAGCCATACTTGGTTTGAAAGGCAGTTTTGTACACATCCTCCTCTGCAATTTGGATTTGATTGTAACCGCTCCGCAAGTCCAATTTGGTGAAGTAATTCACTCCATGGAGTTGATCAAACAGGTCATCCATGCAAGGTAAGGAGTATTTGTTCTTCACCATTTGTTGATTGAGACCTCGATAGTCAATGCACATGCGCATTGTACCATCCTTCTTCTTCATAAACAAGATAGGAGCCCCATATGGTGATACGCTAGGTTGGATGAACCCCTTCTGTAGCATCTCCTCAATTTGAGTCTTACACTCCTCCAACTCATGAGGTGATAGGCAATATGGGGCCTTACAAGGAGGTGTCTTCCCCGGGAGTGTCTCAATTTTATGATCTACTCTCCTTTTTGGTGGTAATCCGGAGGGTAAATCATCAAGAAAGACATCTTGACATTCATCCACCACAGCTTTCAATTTCTCAGGAACTTGTCTATTGAGTTGTGCACTTTAGACTTCTCTTATTAGACCCATGAAACATCTATCTGTCTTACAGACAACTGCCGTCCCTATGACACATAGAGGCAGATCCTGCTTGGGTGATTTTTCTTTAACCCCAATGATTGACCATTGATGGGTTCTCACTACTTTCTTCCTCCAATCTACTATAGGGTTGTAATGCTCCATCCATGGCATGCTTAAGATTGCACCATAATGAGCTAATTGTATCACTCGCCACTCAATTGCTTCTTGATATTCTCCTGTAGAGAGTGTTACCCATCTAGGTAATGATTCAATCCTCTCCGTTTGCCCGTTAGGCCACTCTACTTCTTCACTCCTATCCCTCTCTAGATCCATTCCCAATCTTATTGCAACAAAGTGAGATAAGAAATTATTTGTTGCTCCCGGATCGATTAATACGCTCACTTGATTACCTTCTTGGACTCCATTCACAACAATCAATTTTGAGGTTGCCTTTCAGGATCTTTGTGCATTAGTCTTCTTCCTTCCCTCGCTTCTCTTCTTCCTTATTGAGCCAGTAAGGCCACGAGGTACATTTACTGGTGATCTTTGCTTTCCGAAGTGATTTCTACCTCCTCCTCTTCAATGTGCCTCTCCATGTTGTTTAGAGATTGCCTGTACGAAGGCCGAGTGCCTCTAGGGAAACAAGTATGATAGTTGGTAGATATGTGCCCCCAATACGACCACAATTGTAACAACGGCATTGTTCTCCGTGAGTTCCTTCTCCTTGTGGGACTCCATCTCTTTGTTCTTCTACCTGTCCACGCTCCCCTTGAAGCAGTTGTGCTCCTCGATCTTGAAATCAAAGGTTGCCCAATCCCATCGATACTGGTCCACCCATGTGTGGCATTTTTGCCCAATAATGTTGAGGTGGAACTACTCCTTCACCTCCACCCAATGCTCTTGCTATTCTCTATGCACAAGCAATGGCTTCAAATACCGTGCGAGGATTTGCACCATGAATTCTTGGAAAATCCACTCCTTTAACCGTTGTTTGAAACTATCGAGAACCTCTACTAGACTCATATTGGTAATTGCAACTTGTAGATCCAGAAATGCCTCCACATACTCTTGTATGTTATTCTTCTATCTCAATCCCCATAATCGAGTTCAAGCCATCTGCACAAAATCCACCGATTGGAAATTCTTCAGCAATCCTTCTTGCATTGTTGTCCACGTGACCTCCCTTGTGTCCACCAACATGGATTGTTCCCAAGCATCATACCATGTGAGGGCTTTATCAGTCAAGTACCCACATGCAAACATGCCTGCAACATGATCTGTGATCTCTGTTGAGAACAATCAAAAATATTGATTCATTCTTGAGATCTAATTTTCCACTACTCCCATCATACGCAGCCCCTTGTAAGGCTTGATGTTGCAGGTCTTCTTCATCCGGAGTAGCAATGTGGCTTCATCTTGATAGGGTTTGTTGGCACAAGTGCCTCTCCAAGTACTTCCATCCCAGATATTGGGTTTTGAGACGGCTCTTCTTCTTGCATGGCTTGATTGTTCCTGAGGATTTGCACTTGACTTTGTAATGTCTCCATGGTCATCTTAATCTCTCAAAATTCATTCAACATCCCTTGCATTCCTTGCACCAGCTCTTGCAATTGCGGATCCATGGTTCTTGCAACACTCAATTGCTAATGTCTACTTTAATACAGAGTCAATATGATCACTCTAGACGATGCACAAACTATCGGAACTACCTTTGGGACCTCAGAAGCTATCACTTGTTGATGATACTCCTTGCCAAAATTCCTAACCACAAAATCTCTAAACATCACTTTTGGTCTCACTACATAACGGATTTCAACTTGAGTGTGTTGAAAGGGAGAAGATTTGGGACATTCACATCCATATTATCATAATAGAATGTAGATTGTCAAATCCCACTCTCTATCATATATCACCACAGGTACAATCATTGGGTTTGGTGAGTTCATCACCCTATCCATGAATTCTGCATCAAAGTAATAAACTAGCGATACCCTCATTTGCTCACGCTGGATGTACAAAATCTTGATGTGGAATGGATTTGAGAATAGAAAGCTAGGTGCGGGAAATTGTCCTCCCGGTGCATCTATCATGTCTGCTCTCTAAAGTCCTTCCTAAGTCTAACAATTACTTTATGTTCTCCACCTCAAATTACTTAGTTTCAGTAGTTTGTGCTCTTCCAAGAGGGGTGATCCACTCTCTTGGACTAAGACACTTGCTCTAATACCATTGTAATACTCCAAGGACAAGAGAAGAGAGAAAACACATATTACACACTCAACACTTGGTGCCCCAAAGGAGCACCTTCTCTTTATTATATAGACAAAGAGGATCTACTCCAAGGAAGTTCCACCATAGGATTAGGCACACAGATAGGTGATATACCATCAAGCTCCACCTTGGATTACTTACTTGGATGGGTGACATGTCAGTCTAGGTCCTATCTGGTTGGTCAAACAAGCTTTGACCAGAGGGAATCTTTTAATGAATCTTCTTGTATGAGTCTCAAAATCACGTAAAGTACCGTTAGAAAGCTCTCAACAAGACAAACTAGATGAGACAAACCATGGGGGAGGGAAGGCCAGCCTTTCCTTCCTTAGGGGGAGATTCTGCACATTTTCGAGGCCTAATTCATCCATTTAGGCCTCCAACCTTTGGAATTGCCTTCAAAGATTTTAGGCATATTTCAGTTCTTACTCTATTAGTAGAAGTCCCCTTTTGGTGATACCTATTTTTGATCTATTTAGTCCAATCATGGGTAACATCCTTCCAAATGTTACCAAATCAATTCTCACATCTAAATCATATGTTTAGCTATTGATTCTAAGGTTCTCAAGTCTATTTTGGTTTCTATTCTATTAGTAGAAGTACTTTTTTGGTGATACTTCTATCTGATCTATTTTGACCATCATGTATAACATCATTGTAGATGCTACCAAATGAAATTTCACATCTAGACCATATGGTTAGCTTGTGGTATTACATAATGAGGTCTTTGATGATAAGAGCATATAAAGGGAGTACCAATTTGAGAAGTAGAAGATAAAATACGATTCCCTAAACCCAAGGTATTGAAAGGCAAGTATCTCCCATGTGTAGTGGAGAATTTTGTGTTTGACTAAGAACGTTATTTTGAAGCTACCAACTGCAAGACAAGCAAAAATAGATTCTCTTGGCTTCTAGCTAATTGGATGGAGTAGCAAAGCAATGGTGGAGATTCCAAGTGGAGTGAGTTGAATGACAAATTGTTGCATCAATCTTGACATGAGCAAAATTCAAGAGTGCAATAATTAGCTGGTTCCAAGCTATAAATGCCACACAAGTTGCACGGGATAGGTTGGCAGAGTTGAGACAGATTGGCTCTATAAGAAGTTACAGCACGCAATTCTAGAATATCGTCATGCAAATTCCATATATACTTCAAGGTGAAGCTCAAGATTGATTTGTGAGGGGGTTGAGGTGAAGAACCAAATTAGAGGTAACCATGCAAGAGCCACAACACTTGGAGGAAGCCTTGCGATTGGCCAAACATTTTGATTCCTTGGTTGCAACAACTTGGTCTAGACCTCAACCTCCATAGAACCTACCAATACATTATACACGGGTGGAAGAGTCGGTACCAATGGAGATTGATGTCATTCAACAAAGACAACTTGGTTTGGTAGATAGAGAGAAACTACGACAAAATGGAGGTTGTTTTTATTGTCACCAATTCAAACATTGCATCGATGAATGTCCACTCAAGAATCAGCCACCTCGACAAGTTGCCTAAATAGAGTTTGTGAAGCAAAATAATCAAGAAAACAAGGAATTCTAGTAGTAGATTTTGTGCCATCTATTGGGAGCTTGATTAGTTCTAATGGGATTGAAGGCTTGACCTATGCAAGTTTGCTTCACTTGCAAGGTAAAAAATCTAATTGGGGTTGTAGAATTTTGGTTGATTCTGGAAGTTCAAAGAATTGCATGTTTATGCAAGTAGCAAAGGAATTGGGTATTCCTATCAAGCCAATAATTGGAAGTAGATTGATAATGGCGGATGGTAGAAAGGGTTTTGCATTCCATACCTCACATCTTGTTACCTTCAAGATTGGGAAGAAATATTTGGAGTGTATGAGGTTTGTAGTGACACCTCTACACTATGATGTCATTTTATGACTACCTTGGTTTGAACATCATAAGGTTCAATTTGATTGGACCCGACAACAAATTCAAGTACAACACCAAGGTAGGAATTTCCAATTAGGTTGTCTGGCACCTCTAAGTAAGACACTTAAAAAAAATCAGTTCCATGATGGGAAGTTTGTCGAGAAGGTAGCCATAGAGCAAGCCTTGAGGAGAGATGAGTCCCAAGATGAGAAGTTGCTAGGAAGGCAACCATGGAGCAAGCTTTGAAGAGAGATGAATCTCGAGATGGGAAGTTTGTTAGTCATGCAGCCATAGAGCAAGCTTTGGAGGAAGATAAGTTTGTATTTGCAGTGTAGATCAAGCCGATTGCACAAGGACAATCTAAGGAAGGCCAAGAACCTCATCAAGCAATGGTTGATTAGACAGTTCAAGAGTTTGTGGACTTGTTTCTATGATCTGCCAAAAGATCTCCAATCGTGGTATGCTCTTTAAGATTGAGTTATTGCCAAGTAGTACTCCAATGAGTAGACCAATCTATTGACTCTCACTAAAGGAATTAGAGGAGTTGCAAACAATACTTATGGAGTTGTCAAAAAAGGACTTCATATGACATAATACCTCTCCTTGGGGAGCACCGGTACTATTTATTCCAAAGAAGGATGGAGGACTTTGTTTGTATTGATTACCATGGGCTCAATAAACAAACAATGAAGAATGCATATCCCTTGCCTCGGACTGATGACTTGCTTGATCAACTGAGTGGAGCATGATACTTTTCCAAGTTGGATCTTCATAACGGCTATTGGCAAATCCCTATTGATAGGGAGGATGTGTAAAAGACTGCCTTTTGCACAATGTATGGGCATTTCAAGTGGAGAGTTCTACCTTTTGGGCTCACTAATGCTCTAGTAGTCTTCATAGATTAGATGCATAGAGTGTTGGATGGATATTGGATTGATACATGGTGGTGTTCTTAGATGACATCTTAATCTATAGCAAGACAAAGGTAGAACATGTGAATCACGTGCAAGAAGTCCTAAGATGAGTACAACAATGGAATTTAATTGCAAGAAATCAAAGTGTGCCTTTTGGCAAAAGGAGGTCACCTTCTTGGGTCACAAGATCTCATCATAAGGGATCAAGATGGAAGAGGAGAAACTCAAGGCCATTATTGATTTTCCTACTCCAAAGGATGCTACAAAAGTATGGGCATTTAATGGATTGGTGAGTTTTTACCAACAGTTCATCCATTATCATGCTCATGTGGCTGCATCATTGATTGAACTCTTGGGGAAAACCTTGAGCTTCCAATGGACCACCAAGCATGAAGAAGCATTCCAAAAGTTAAAACAAATGATGTCTTCAAGACCCATCCTTCAACCATATGATCCTCAGCTACCTTGTATGGTTGATTTTGATGCTTCTAACTTTGCAATTGGAGCAATGTTGCGACAAGAGCACCCAAATTGACTACATCCTATTGCCTTTGTGTCTTGTCGACTAAATACAACTAAAAGAAATTACTCTGCTTCAGATGGGGAACAACTTGCAACAGTATATGCCACCTAAGTATGGAAGCATTATCTCTTAGGGAAACAAGTGATCATGCAAACCAATCACAAACCATTGCTGCAAACCTTACCCTTGGAAGAAGAGTTGACATCATTGATGAGAAGATCAACTCCAATTGTTTGATATCAAACTTGAGTACAAAATAGGTCGGTTCCATGTCATCCTTGATGCTCTATCATGACAATCTGATTTGCAGTCTCTTCCTCTCATCATGGCAGTAATTACAATAGTGTCAATTGATTCCAAGATCTTAAACAAGTTTTGATCAACTCTACAATAAGATCCCTTCTTCCAAATGGTACATGGTTGTCTTACAGCATGCAACAAGGAGTACAACACCTTCTCCTTCAAGGAAGGCCTTCTATTCCAATGAGGACTGGATCTATGTTCTAGCAAAAGGTGATCTACGACTTGTGTGCCTTCAAGAAGCCCATGATTTACCAATAGTTGGTCACATGGGTGTGGACAAGACCTTGGGTACCCTCCAATGCCAAAGGTGGTGGCCTAACATGACATGAGATATTTGAGAGTTTATCCGATTGTGTGAGAGCTACCAATGTAACAAGGCCAGCAACCACAAGCCGAGTGGACTCCATCAACCATTCTCCATTCCATCTGCTAGATGGGAACATGTGAGCTTGGATCTCATCACATCCTTGCCCAAGACAAAGCAAGGATACACAACAATTGTGGTGTTTGTGGATAAGCTTAGTAAGCAAATCCACTTGGCACTAACCTTTGATATCGTGGATGCTCCAACCTTAGCGCAAATCTACTTCAACAATGTCTTCAAGCATCATGGAATACCACGTGTACTCATCTCCGACCGTGATCCTTGATTCACCGGGAAGTTTTTACAAGCACTCTTTCCGATACTCGGCACCAAGCTTGCTTTGTCCACGACTTATCATCCTCAAACTGATAGACAAACCAAATGTGCAAATCATACCTTGGAGGATATGTTGAATGCCTTCATCAATGTCCACCATACCAATTGGGATGAATGTCTTGCAATTGTAGAATTTACCTACAATAATTCCAAATAGGCAAGCATTGGATTTTCTCTTTTCTTTCTCAATTTTGGCCAAGATTTGCTTGTTCCAGATTCTTCTTCTTGCTCCTCCTCCATCTTAGGTCCTTCATATGTCAACATTATTGACCACCATATCCCAATCTCTCCAACAAGCCAAATCTCACCTCCTTGTTGCTCAGAAACAATATGCAAACCACCATCGTGATGATCTCACCTTTGAAGTTGGTGATAAAGTCATGTTATCCTCTAGTATCCTACCCCTCCCACTTGATGCCCAAGAGTGTAAACTTGCCCCTAATTAGATAAGGACCCTTTGATGTCACCCAAATCATCTCTCCTGTTGCTTATTGACTTGCTTTACCTTATCATATGCGCATCTACCTTGTCTTTCACATTTTTAAGTTGAAATCATGTGTTCCTAACCCATCTTCTTTTTCTTCTTGTGTCCAACCTCCTCCTCCTCCCATCCCTATCAATGATTATGAGGAGTACAAAGTTGATCGTATCCTTGCATGTTGCAACATTCAATGAGGACAACGATAACATATGGAGTACAAGGTCTTTTGGAAAGGGTATCTCCTTCATGATGCCACATGCAAACCTCTTTCTCACCTCCAAAATGCACAAATGGCCATCTAGGAGTTTGAATCTTCAATGGCAAAGAGGACATCACCAACTAGCGGTGGGGGAATATGTAACAATATGGAGTTTAGCGACGTAGTTAGTGAGGCTAACAAAGTAGAGAATAAGCCAAATTAGCCCAAAATATTCTAGAAGCATCTAGAAAGCTTCTTGGGAATCTTCTTTACTAGCTTAACTTGCACCCCAAGCAGGAAGCTTCTAGAAGCTTCCAGCTAGCTTAGCTTGCATGCCAAGTAGGCGACTTCTAGAAGGAAGTTTCTTGAGAAGCTTCTTGGTTAACTTGGCTTGCACTCCAAGAAAGTAGCTCAAGGAAGTTTCTTAAGAAGCTTCTCAAGGACCTTGTATATTACCTAAAAATACCAAAGCCAAAGCTCATAATAGGCATTCAGATTTTTCTCACATTCAAGTGTCCCAAGGTGAGTTTCCATTCTCCTATTTCTCTCCTTAGGCTCGGTCTTTTACAGCTACTCAAGTTGATAATCTAAGACCTCTAGTGGTAATCCCTCTCTTGCATAGGAAAAGGTAATCTCATTAGTAGGACTAGCCATAAAAAAAGGGTGTAGCACTTGTGTTGCTTTACTAAACTCTTGCGCCTAACCCAATGTCCTACACTATCATAATCGGGTGGACTCTATGGTATCTTGTGGAAAAACATGTCTCTTAAAACATGCAACCCTAACAAAATCATCCTATAAGGCTGCCCAAATTCCCACTCAGAAACAACAAAATCTAGCAGCCACTTCTCTACACCTTGCATATCTCTCTCTAGCATAACGAAAACACCATCAAGGGAGTAAGAGGAATAGGAACTAAGCTAACTCATCCAAGGAATCATGTGCCACACAATCAAGTGGTAGGCAAAAATCCTATCTAGCCTCATCATTGGAGTGTACCGTGTAGACATGGATATGGAAAACTAGTGTCAAGTAACCCCAAAATGCAACCCACCTAAGAATCTAACCACTCTCATAACACTATCAAAATCCTTGGAACAGTCAACAAAGTGATAGAGGAAGCATGCATAATCACAAGTATCATTATTGTTAATGTGGTTTCTCACCTCATGTATACATCCCAGTGGTCCAATCACAGTCTTTGTGCATCCTTTACTCTTGCAAGGTAAAGCATTGATGACACACCGAGCATGGTTGTAACAATATGGAGTTTAGTGACAAAGTTAGTTGAGCTTACGAAGTAGAGAATAAGACAAAATAGCCTAGAATATTCTAGAAGCATCTCAGAAGCTTCTTAGGAAGCTTCCTAACTAGTTAACTTGCGCCCTAAGCAGGTAGCTTCTAGAAGGAAGCTTCTAGAAGCTTCTAACTAGCTTAGCTTGCACGCCAAGTAGGCGGCTTCTAGAAGGAAGCTTCTTGAGAAGCTTCCTAGTTAACTTGGCTTGCACTCCAAGAAAGCGGCTCAAGGAAGCTTCTTGAGAAGCTTCAAGGGACTTCTATGATACCTATAAATACCAAGGCCGAAGCTCATGCTAGGCATTTGGAGTTTTCCCTCATTCAAGTGTCCCAATGTGAATTTCCATTCTCCTATTTCTCTCCTCGATTTCGGTCTTTTACATTGGTATCAGAGCAGGAATGGGATGGATGGAATTTATGGACCACCAAATCCACTTCCGCCAAACCATTGGGACTTTCATGTCCAGATATTACCAAAGCATCATTTCACACAGTTCATCACCTCACGCTTTGGGCAGGATTTTCTACATATGATCACCGTGTCAGAGGAACCCTTGATACTTCCAGTTGTGACTTATGGAGAACGGTGGACGTGTTGTATCTATGTGTTAATCAACTAGATAAATTGAGGGTAGTGGATTAGGGTAGTAGCAATGGCCGCAATACCGGATGTTATCCTTTCAATGCAACAACAAATCGAGCATCTTACTCGATTGTTGGATGAACGAGACCAGCAACGACGAGAACAGATAGACAGAGCGCCAGTTCGAGATGGAGAAGATCACATTTGATTTCCGAAACCCAAGGTGTTTGAAGGCAAGAATGTTCCAGGCACAGTGGAAAATTTTGTGTTTGACTGTGAACGTTACTTTGAAGCCACCAATCTTCAAGACGAGCGGAAACAAATTCTCTTGGCTTCTAGCCAGTTGGATGGCGTGGCAAAACTTTGGTGGCAATTCCGAGTAGAAAGAGCTGAACGACAAATTGTTACACCAATTTTGACATGGGCAGAATTCAAGGATGCAATACTTGGTCGATTTCAGACTATAAATGCCACCCGAGCTGCACGAGATAAATTGGCGGAGTTGAGGCAGATTGGTTCGGTGAGAAGCTACATCACACAATTTCAGAATATCATCATGCAAATTCCAGATATCCAAGAAGGTGAAGTTCTGGATCGATTTGTGCGAGGATTGAAGTCACGAACCAGATTGGAGGTGACCATGCGAGAGCCACAGAACGTAGAAGAAGCCATGCAATTGGCTGAGCGTTTTGATTCCTTAGTTGCAACAACTTGGTCTCGACCTCGACCTACACAAAACCTACCCGTACCACGAGTGGAAGAACCGGTACCAATGGAGATTGATGCTATCCAGCGAAGACCACTTGGCACAGCAGATAGAGAAAGATTACGACAAAATGGAGGTTGCTTTTATTGTCGCCAGTTGGGGCATCGCATTGCTGAATGTCCACTCAAGAATGGACAACCTCGACAAGTTGCCCAAGTGGAGGTTGTGGAGCGGAATGATCCGGGAAACGAGGAATCCCAGTAGGAGATTTCGAGCCGCCTACTGGGAGCTTGATTAGTTCCAATGGGATTGAAGGCTCGACCTATGCAAGTTTGCTTCACTTGCAAGGTATGATATCTAATCGGGGTTGTAGAATTTTGGTTGATTCTGGAAGTTCAGAGAATTGCATGTCTATGCAAGTGGCAAAGGAATTGGGTATTCCTATCAGGCCAGTGATTGGAAGTAGTTTGATGATGGCGGATGGTAGAAAGGGTTCTGCATTCCGCACCTTGCATCCTGTTACCTTCAAGATTGGGAAGGAGTATTTGGAGTGTATGAGGTTCGTAGTGGCACCTCTACATTATGATATCATTCTAGGTCTACCTTGGCTTGAATGTCATAAGGTTCAATTTGATTGGACCCGACACCAAATTCAAGTACAACACCAAGGTAGGAATTTCCGATTAGGTTGTCTGGCACCTCTGAGTAAGACACCTAAGAATAGTCAGTCCCAAGATGGGAAGTTTGTCGAGAAGGTAGCCATAGAGCAAATCTAGAAGGGAGATGAGTCCCAAGATGGGAAGTTTGCCAGGAAGGCAACCATGGAGCAAGCTTGGAAGAGAGATGAGTCCCTAGAAGGGAAGTTTGTGAATGAAGCAGCCATAGAGCAAGCTTTGGAGGACAATAAGTCTGTATTCGCGGTGTGGATCAAGCCGATTGCACAAGAACAATCTGAGGAGGGCCAAGTGCCGCATCAAGCAATGGTTGATTGGATAGTTCAGGAGTTTGCAGATGTGTTTCCGGATGATCTGCCAAAGGGATTACCCTCCGATCGAGGTATGCCCTTCAAGATCGAGTTATTGCCAGGGAGTACTCCAGTGAGTAGACCAATCTATCGGCTCTCACCAAAGGAGTTAGAGGAGTTGCGAACAACACTTACAGAGTTGTTGGAGAAGGATTTCATACGACATAGTACCTCTCCGTGGGGAGCACCGGTACTATTTGTTCCAAAGAAGGATGGAGGACTTTGTTTCTGTATTGATTACCGTGGGCTCAATAAGCAAACCGTGAAGAATGCATATCCCTTGCCTCGGATCGATGACCTGCTTGATCAACTAAGTGGAGCACGCTACTTTTCCAAGCTGGATCTTCGTAGCGGCTATTGGCAAATTCCTATTGAAGGAGAGGACGTGCAAAAGACTGCTTTTCGCACAAGGTATGGACATTTTGAGTGGAGAGTTCTACCTTTTGGACTCACTAATGCTCCAGCAGTCTTCATGGATCAGATGCATCGAGTGTTGGAGGGACTATTAGATCGGTCCGTGGTGGTGTTCTTAGATGATATCTTAATCTATAGCAGGACAGAGGCAGAACATGTGAATCATGTGCGAGAAGTCCTAAGACGACTACGACAGTGGAAATTTTACTGCAGGAAGTCAAAGTGTGCTTTTTGGCAGAAGGAGGTTACCTTCTTGGGTCATAAGATCTCATCAGAGGGGATCAAGATGGAAGAAGAGAAGATCAAGGCCATTACTGATTAGCCTTCCCCGAAGGATGCTACAGAAGTACGAGCATTCAATGGTTTGGCTAGTTTTTATCGACGGTTCATCCACTATTATGCTCACGTGGCTGCACCATTGACTGACCTCTTGGGAAAGAACTCAAGCTTCCAGTGGACCACCAAGCATGAAGAAGCATTCCAGAAGTTAAAGCATATGGTGTCTTCAAGACCTATTCTTCAACCATATGATCCTCAACTACCTTGTGTGGTTGATTTTGATGCTTCTAACTTTGCAATTGGAGCTGTGTTGCAACAAGAATTTCCAGATGGACTACATCCAATTGCCTTTGTGTCTCGCCGACTAAATACAGCGGAAAGAAATTACTCTGCTTGGGATCGGGAACAACTTGCAATGGTATATGCCACCAAGGTATGGAGGCATTATCTCTTGGGGAAACAAGTGATCATGCGAACTGATCACAAGCCATTGTTGCAGACCTTACACCTAGAGCACATGAAGAGTCGACATCATCGATGGGAAGAGCAACTCCAATTGTTCGACATCAAACTTGAGTACAAACCAGGTCGGTTCCATGTCATCCTTGATGCTCTATCACGACGACCTGATTTGAAGTCTCTTCCTCTCATCACGGCAGCAATTACAACGGTGTCAATTGATCCCAAGATTCATAACGAGTTTCGGTTAGCCCTACAGCAAGATCCCTTCTTCCAAATGGTACACGGTCGTCTAACAGCACGCGACAAGGAGTACAACACCTTCTCCTTCAAGGAAGGCCTTTTATTCCATGCAGACCAGATCTATGTTCCAACCAAAGGTGATCTTCGACTTGTGCGCCTTCAAGAAGCCCATGATTTACCAATAGCTGGTCACATGGGAGTGGACAAGACCTTGGGCACCCTCCAACGCCAATGGTGGTGGCCCAACATGACACGAGATGTTCGAGACTTTGTCCGATCATGTGAGAGTTGCCAACGGAACAAAGCCAGCAACCAGAAGCCGAGTGGACTCCTTCAACCACTCGCCATTCCATCCGCTCGTTGGGAGCATGTGAGCTTGGATCTCATCACATCCTTGCCAAAGACAAAACAAGGACACACGGCAATTGTGGTGTTTGTGGATAAGCTTAGTAAGCAAATCCACTTGGCACCAACCTGTGATACCGTGGATGCTCCAACCTTAGCACAAATCTACTTCGACAATGTCTTCAAGCATCATGGGATGCCACGTGTACTCATCTCCGACCGTGATCCTCGATTTACCGGGAAGTTTTGGCAAGCACTCTTCCAGATACTCGGCACCAAGCTTGCTTTGTCCACGGCCTATCATCCTCAAACTGATGGACAAACCGAACACGCCAATCGAACATTGGAGGATATGTTGCGGGCCTTTGTCAATGTCCACCATACCAACTGGGATGAATGTCTTGCAGCTGCAGAATTTGCCTACAACAATTCCAAACAGGCAAGCACTGGATTTTCTCCCTTCTTTCTCAATTTTGGCCAAGATCCGCTTGTTCCAGATTCTCTTCTTGCTCCCCCTCCCTCTCAGGTTCCTCATACTTCTACATTCTTGACCACTATATCCCAATCTCTCCAACAAGCCAAATCTCACCTCCTTGTTGCTCAGAATCGCCAAAAACAATATGCAGACCATCATCGTCGTGATCTCACCTTTGAAGTTGGTGATAAAGTCATGCTATCCTCTAGTAACCTCCCTCTCCCACTTGATACCCAAGTTCGTAAACTTGCTCCTAATTGGATAGGACCCTTTGATATCACCCACATTATCTCTCCTGTTGCTTATTGTCTTGCCTTACCTTGTCACATGCGTATCCATCCTGTCTTTCATATTTCCAAGTTGAAACCCTTTGTTCCTAACCCTTCTTCCTTTTCCTCTTGAGTCCAACCTCCCCCTCTTCCTGTCCCTATCAATGATCATGAGGAGTACGAAGTTGACCGTATCCTTGCACGTCGCCATATTCAACGAGGCCGTCACCAACATACGGAGTACAAGGTCCTTTGGAAAGGGTATCCCCTTCATGATGCTACATGGGAACCTCTTTCTCACCTCCAGAATGCACAGATGGCCATCAAGGAATTTGAAGCTTCACTGGCGACGAGGACGTCACCAACTAGCGGCGGGGGAATATGTAACAATATGGAGTTTAGTGACGAAGTTAGTTGAGCTTACGAAGCAGAGAATAAGACAAAATAGCCTAGAATATTCTAGAAGCATCTCAGAAGCTTCTTATGAAGCTTCCTAACTAGTTAACTTGCGCCCTAAGCAGGTAGCTTCTAGAAGGAAGCTTCTAGAAGCTTCTAACTAGCTTAGCTTGCACGCCAAGTAGGCGGCTTCTAGAAGGAAGCTTCTTGAGAAGCTTCCTAGTTAACTTGGCTTGCACTCCAAGAAAGCGGCTCAAGGAAGCTTCTTGAGAAGCTTCAAGGGACTTGTATGATACCTATAAATACCAAGGCCGAAGCTCATGCTAGGCATTTGGAGTTTTCCCTCATTCAAGTGTCCCAATGTGAATTTCCATTCTCCTATTTCTCTCCTCGATTTCGGTCTTTTACAATGGTGTATCTCGAGCCACTTTGGGTGGCCCCATATAGGAAAGTATAGCCATGGCTAGCACAAGAATAATGATAATAACGCATGATGCTCCTCTCCATCTCTTCCCATACCCTCACAATCCCAACTCACATGAATAAATACTATCTCTCCAAACCCTAAAAACTATAAACTCTCATAATTTTCAATTCTCATCTCTAAAATTTTCAAATAAAGTCCTCATCAAACTAGAGCATGAATACTCATGCTCTAGAGATTGAAAATTGAAAATTGAAAATTCTTGACCCATCACTCCTAATCTGTAATAATCATTCTAAACACTAAAAACCCTAAAAATCCACATAAGTTTCTACTTAAGTCTCCATAGTCTTCAATCTAGGTACCAATGGAACTGAAATTGGAAAAAAAAAATAGACTATTATAAAATATTATAATAAACACCATATTGATAATAAATCAATTCATAACATTTTCTACACATCTCCTTTGCACTTTGATACTCTCTTTCTTTTGATTCTTATAATGGTTCTAGCACTAGGAAGGGAATTTTACTTGTGATAGAGAATTAATGCCAATGAAGGAATGTATTTACTTAATTCAAGAGAGAATAAAGGATACACATCAAGGATGTGCATCCTTTCCTTCATTAACATCTAACTCTCTATATGCTATATTATTTTCAAATTGTTCCATCATTGATATCTTTGGGTAAAAATATTGAATGCCAAGTGAAAAAATGTGGAATTCACTCAAGTCTTAAATGGTAGGGAGCACTCAAAAAATATATATCTTTCCTCTCACATCTCTCTTTTTCCTCTCCTATCTCCACACTCTCCAATGCCTCTGGACTTGAGGCCTTCTAGGACTTTGGTCCAAGATCAATGTTATGTGATATGCTTATTTAACTTATCTCAAATCATATTTTTATTGAATTAATATATTCATAGGCCTTACCAATGTATTCAAAAATGTAGGATTACTCCTTAGCTCCACAGGTAAAATATATGAAGAAACTCAAAGGTGCGGATGTAGAACTTATCTCTCTTCAATTTTCTTCATGTATCTGCAATGTACATGAAGAGTTCTCTTTAATTTTTCAACCTACCTTAGTTATAACATTTTTTCTTCCAAATTTAAGCTTGTGGATATCCTCAAATATAGTTATGATGAGGGTCTACTTTGACTTTCAATCACATACTTTCTTAAAAAGTTTTGGAAAGAAATCAAATAAATGGAGATACAAAGAAACCCAAAGGTGCCCATGTATATCCTATCTCTCTTCCATTTTATTTATCAATAGTCAATATTATGTGAAATTCCCTTTCAATTTTTAACTTACCTTAGCAACAACATTTTCCTCCCAAATTGTAGCTTGAAGATATCTTCAACATAGCTATGGAGGGTTTAATTGGAATTTCAATCAAATTTATCTAAATTACTTATCTAAGATTTGTATTAAAAATATGTATGAAAGTAGTAAACTTATTAGTATTATGATTACTTATGGTTATTATCTGCCTTTTCAAAATAAATAATAAGAATCCATAAATTAGAGATAAGTTAAATGGGAGTTTCAGATATAGAACCATGATGATTTTTACTAGCAAAGCCTCGGGATCCATAAAAAATTAAAATTTGAGTACTCATAAACTTTAGCTTCTAATGAATGAACATTCTTGTCAGTTTGAGTACGGGTAGAATAAAGTCCTACTAGGGAGGAGGGGGTTTAATTTTTCACGTCCAGCTGTTTATTAGTGATTATTTACAAGTATCAAGTTTAGCTAAAATGTCAAATTATAGTCAACTTTTAGTTAATATATGTTGCCATGTGGAGTGCATGAAAGAAGTGATAAAATATCAAGTTTGTTAATATTTGAAAATATTCCCTAGTCAACTTTTAGTTAAGATATGTTGCCATGTGGACTGCACAACAGAAACAATAAAATATCATCTGTGTTTGTGAATATTTGAAAATATTCCCTCCTCAATGTGTGGTGGTGTGATGACAAGAGTGTTGAATCATCAAAGACAAGGGGGTTTGAACCAAGTGAATTTTGGTGGTGTGGTGACAAGAATGTTGAGTGATCAAAGACAAGCGGGTTTGAACACTAGTGAATGAATAAACAAGCCGCACGTGAAATGAATAAACAAGCCACTCTTTCACAAACTAGATAATTATACACATACAAATTGAATTTTGGTGCCTGGAGCTTTGTGGCCTCTTAGATCATTAAGATGGAGAGTATGAGAGGTTTTCAAATTCAATTCAATTCCACAAGTCTTGAAGTTGATAAATATTAGATTATTTAGATGATCCCAAATATTTTAGTCAAATTCACAATGTAAATAGTAAGATACAAATGCAGAAAAGTACAACTCTAAGTTACATGGCCACCTACCTTGTACAAAACAGGAAGGGATTTTCTCTCACAATGAATAGCAACAAGCTCTACAAGAAATGTGCACGGTACTTGAAGATAAAGATGTTAGAGATTGGAAGTTTAATTACACCAAAGAGGGTTAAACCATGAGGAAGTTAAAGAGAGGATGGACAATTATAGAAGATAAATTAAATCACCTTTGTCCACATTTTGATAGGATGGATACAATTTTTGGTGGTTGTGCTAATATTTCTCCTCCTTTTCTTGTGAGAATTTGTGGTATTGAACATGATCTTACAACCATGGATATCACATGCTTAGTTCATACAAAGGAAGAAGAAAATTTGGGAGAAATTAAACATCTTGATTCCATTCTCCTTATATTTTCCATATCAAGAATACATTAATCCCATGAAAATTCAATGTTACATGAGTTTGAGGAAGTTTCAAAAGGAGTACTTAAATTGGAGTCTAATCCATGCTTAACAAGAGCACATGAGGAGTATGACAGAGAAGGAGAAGAGAATCACTATCCTAGTTATCCAAGTGGAGGATCAATAGCACAAGAGGATGAGCATCCTATCCAAGAGCTTGAGAGATAAATTACAAGAAGAAATAAGAGAAGTTTAAGAGGAAGAGGCTAGAGGAGCATGGATAAAAAAAGACCAAAGAAGCATCTAAGGAGAATGAGGAGAACATCTAAGTTTCAAAGGACAAAGAAGAATAAAGGAAGAAGAAGCACATTTCCAAAGTTACTAAGGTCACTCTTGCATTTGCAACTTTATCTCATGATTTAACTAGTCAAAACATATTGAGGAGCAAGTCTCTAGAAGTTAGAGAAAGTTGTAAGATAGTTGAGATTTAAGCATCAAAAGCAACAAAGATTGAAAAGCATCATTGGAAAGTTAAGGCAATGAGATCAAAGGTAGAGAAACTTAAAATTAAAGCGAGAAATGGAAAATCCAAGAGAGTTTACTCTATTACCCTAGAGTTAGCATGAGCATGAAAAACACATGATGAAATTGAGAGTATTATTTAACACTCTTTGAAACTGATTCTTATCTGCCATCTAGTGATGGGTTGAGCTATAGTTATAATATTGACATTAAATTCCCTATTGTAACACCAATAGCTAGACATATTATCTAGAGGTGGAAACTGGCTTGGTAATATCTAAGAGGATGTTAACTATGATAGGATAAGTAGATTAGATAGAGATGTCACCAAAAGAGTACTTCCACTAATAGGGCAAGAGTTGAAAGTACTCTAAAAAATTTAGAGCCAATTTTGGAGGCTTGAACAAAGAGGCCTCAAAAATGGAAAAATTTCCACTTCCAAGGAAAGAAGCTTGCCTTCTCCCTACATTGTTTGTCTCATCAAAAGCTTTCCAATGGTACCTCACCCATGCAATTTTGAGCTTCATGTAGGACGATTCTCTTTGGTCAAACTGGTTTGACCAATTGGATAGGACAAGACCAACATGTCACCCATCCATGCAACTAATCTAAGGGTGGAGCTCGTTGACATGTCACCAATCCATGTATTTGATCCAAGGGTGGAGTTTCCTTTATAGGGATCCTCCTTGTTATATAATAAAGACAAGGTGCTTTTTTGGGGCATTGGATTATTAAGTGTTGAAGCTTTGTGTTTTCTCTCTTGTGTTTCTCTTTAAGGTTCTCATGTTCTCAAAATATTACACCTATGCTTGAGTACACACCTTGAGGTAGTGAGAATGAGAGTGAGGACAATAAGTGGGAAAAAAATAATGATAGGATAATGAGTGAGTTTAGAAGGAAGATTAGTATGGAGAGTGGAAATGAAGACAATTCCATCTAATTTATGTAAAACCTTCTACTTTTTATAAAGTTACTAAAAAACATTGAACTCTATTTTTTTATATTTTATTTTGTTTGTCGTGTGAAACAAAAACAAATTGAGAAATGAGAATTGAGCACAAAACCATTTAAACCTAAGGAAACATATGGTGATTCGTGTAGCAAAAGCACGCAAACCAATATTGCAACCCTATGGCTTGCATGGCATGTTTGCACAATGCCATGCAAAACATATAGTTTTTGGTTTGCTTGGCCTACTTTGGCTACTTGCACCTGTTTGTTTAACATTGCTAAGTGCACATACCTGCCAAGCTTTTGGTTTGCATAGTACTCTTTCACTATTTACTAAAAAGACCGTATTTAAACAAGGAAGACCATATTTTTTTTCTATAATCTTGTAAAACCATATGGTTTTGTTGAAGTCTTTTAGTTTAGGTTAATTTAGAAGAAAGATCATATGTAATATTGTTTTGATAAAGTCTTTTTAGTTTGTTTCTTTTAATAGGTGAAGAGTTTAGTTTAGCATGGATCCTAACATCTAGTGTTGCACCTCAAAAACCATATGTTTTGTTATGTTTCCTTTAATACATGATAATGACTATTCTATACAATTAATAAAAGAATTTAGTATCATTATGTTTGTCTCTTTTGATCAAATTTTCAAAGTATATACAAAGAGTTTGGGTGCTCACTATGATAAATATAAATGATAGCAAGGTAACCACTAAACCCACTTCATGATCATGAATGTAAATGCTCACTATTAATGATAAATATACATGATATCAAGGCAACCACTAAAACCACTTCATTATCATAAATTTAAAGTGGACATATATAACAACACCCAAGGTGGGTGATTGTGAAGTACATTGAAAGTACAAACTAAGTTACTTCATGTCACTTTAGTGCATCATGAAAGTGTGAGTAAAGTATGGGCCGTATAAAAAAAAGGGCTATAACACCACATCCATCTCTTCTCAAGAGGATGCATTATTGGCTCATGGAAACATCGTCCTGAAAAATCATAAGGGTCTCAGCTATAATCTCTAAATCTATCTTAGGTCCATTCCTCCTCAAAAAATCTAATAGCTAGAAGATTTGGAAGTTCTAAATTTGTCTAGAGGAGCTACAAGGATATCTAACAATAGAGTATATGAAGTACTAAATGTCTGAATAGGAAAAAATCTAAGAGGATGTATAACACCATGAGGATGGTTCCTATTGTAAGGTATCATTTTCCACAACCAATATATCTATACTGGATAAACTTGAAAATGTAAATGTATTATACGGTCTAACCATTGAACCTCTATACTCATCAATATATCCATCTATCTGGGAGAAGCATATCAGTAGTCTAGAACCGTTGTGTACTCCTATAGGCAAAAATCATTGATCTCACATAGAGTGCAATAGTGTCTACACTTCCTTCTTTATACAAGTAGTCCAAAGTATAACTTCAAAGCGTGATATAATATTCCATGAACTCCTTAATACAAGGCTGTGGAATATACCATAAAGTACTACAAGCTCTATATGATCTCCATCCTCTCCTTTGGGTATTAGCACACCACTTCAAGGAACTCTAATGTCAACCAAAAAACTCACATTAAGTACAATAATCTTATGCCTCAAATTACTAAGAAAAAGATTGTGTGAGATAAATTCTCTAGATGAGATTACCCTCTCCCTCAACTATGTAAGCCAATGTACCTTATCCTTCAAGGATGACCTCCTCTGTTGTACCTTTGAAAATAAGAGGAGTGGCTACAAGATCCTCTAAAGTGTGAGATCTTTATGCCAAAATATCCTCCCTTACATGCAAATAAGGCTCCTTTTGTGGACCATTCATGAGATTCAACCATGTTTGAGTGTCACAATTGGCTCTCACAACATCAATAGGGGAAACTCCTAAGGGTATCTTAATTTCTTTATCTCAAGCCACTCTATAGCCTCCTCTCTAGCAACTGCATATACTACCTTAAGAGTGTCTAGTTGAGTCTTAGTCTCATGTAGAGTACTCTGGGTCATCTCCAATAACTCCATGGTAATGGTGAACTCTCTAAGGTAATAACTCTCATGAAGTTGTAACGTTCCACCATAAGCTCTCTTTCTCTAACAAGTACATCCAACTCTGCCAACCTCTCACCTTTAGCACTAATAAGTATATCCAACACACAAGTCTCTGAACTCAAGCTCCATACTTATCCTCACTCTCTTAAATAACACTTACAAACTCTACTAACCTTACATGAGGAATCTCCTCTATATATTGATGCATCTCTCTCTTTGCAAGTCTAGTCTTTGTCTCCATCAAAATATGTTCCTAACCATAATTGCTCCTCCCTCTTTGCTAGTCTACTCTCTCTAGTCCTCACCGTCAACTCCTCCTCTGCAAGTCTACTCTCCCTCTCAATCAAAAGATACTCTTTGAAGGTATATTGCACCATTCTACATCTGCCGTACACCCTTATATATCTACATGATGAGTCATGCAGTCAACAAGTATTGTTGGTAGTGTTGGCGGTTCAAGCCCATGTTGCTCAGCATTTACACTCCTCTCTTCATTATTGTAATACTCCAAGGACAAGAGAAGAGAGAAAACACAAAGTTCACACTCAATCATCTGATGCCCCAAAGGTGCACCTTCTCTTTATTATATAGACAAAGAAGATCTCTTCCAAGGAAGCTCCACCATAGGATTAGGCACATAGATGGGTGACATGTTAGCAAGCTCCACACTTGGATTAATTACTTGGATGGGTGACATGTTGGTCTTGGTCCTATCTGGTTGGTCAAACAAGCTTTGACGGGAGGGAATCTTTTAGGGAATCTTCTTGTATGAACATCAGAATCACGTGGGTGATGTACCATTAGAAAGCTCTTGATGAGACAAAAAATATGGGAGGAAAGGCCAGACTTTCCTCTATTTGGGGAGGGGAGCATCAAAACATTTTCATGGCCTAATTCATTTGTTTAGGCCTCCAAAATTGCCTTCAAAGATTTTAGGCATATTTTGGTTCTTACTCTATTAGTAGAAGTCCCCTTTTGGTGATACCTCTTTCTGATCTGTTTAGTCCATCATGTGTAACATCCTTGCAGATGTTACCAAACCAATTCTTGCCTTTCAATCATATGTCTAGCTATTGGTTCTAAGGTTTTAAAGTCTAATTTGGTTTCTGCCCTATTAGTAGAAGTACTCTTTTGGTGATACTTCTATCTGATCTATTTTCACCATCATGTATAACATCATTATAGATGTTACCAAACTAAATTTCACATCTAGATCAAATGGCTCTTGGTATTATAGACCTCCCTCCTTTTAAGATGCAACGTCCTCGTTGTGCAGTTGTTACTCAAACACTTACACCAACACCAATGCATGTGTCAAATTGGTAGCAGGCTCCTAAGTTGCTTCATAAAGAAGGTAACCTTTCCACTGTAATAGATAGTCCACCTGGTGAATGGCAAGTACCATGTATGCATTTTTAGAGAATACGCTCCACTTCATATTCCTTCGTGCCATCAATGAGTGTCAGACAAGGTCAAATGTCTTGTGTGGAATGGCACTGGCCCAATCGGGGAGTATATCTGCATAGTAGGGAAACATGGAACATTGGATGGATCTTCATGTGTGGTGGTAGCTTGAGGTGATAGGCCATAGTGCCAACTCGACAAAGAATTGAGAAAGGCCCAATAAAATGAGGTTTGAGCTTACGAGGTCCAACTAATGTGAGGTTGGTTGTTGATAGCCACACCTGATCCCCAACATTGAACTTCATGTGCATATGATGTGCATCAACATATTGCTTTTGTCAATTTTGTACAATCTGTAATCTGTGCTTGGCGCTCTCCACACCTTGTTAGATTCTAGAAACAAATATGTTGATTGCGTTGACCTTGGTAGCCACCGGACAGATCTTCATCAAGCTAGAAGGTGTGAAGGGATATTCACCATACATGAAGAAGAACAAGGTGACCTGGATGGATGCATTCATTGAATTTTTGTAAGCAAATTCCACCAACGAGAGTAGGGTGTCCCACCTCTCTTGCTCTTCTAAGGTGAAGCCGCATAACATGTCTTCAATAGTGCGATTAGCCCGCTGTCCTTCTGTTTGTGGGTGGTAAGTTGTGGACATAGCCAACTTGGTTTTGAAGAATCCAAAGAGTGTTTGCCAAAACAAACTAGTGAATTGAGTGCCTCAATCGGTGATGAGTACTTGAGACAAGCCATGGTGAGAGAAGACTGCATCTAAGTATAATTGAGTTAGTTGTGGAGCGGTCACATCCTTGGTGGTAGGGTGTACATGAATCATTTTGCTAAGCCGGTCCACAAAGACCACGATGGAGTCAAACCATGAGGTGGTCTTGAATAATTCACAGACGAGATCCATACTCACCTATTCCCAACGTTGGTTAGGAGTGGGGAGAGGTTGAAGAAGCCCTTTAAGAGCTTGATTAGAAGCTTTGTTCTGTTGACAAAGTAGGCAGCTGTGCATGTAGTCCATCACCTTATTGCTCATCTTGGGCCAATAATAATGGTGTTGGATTGCATCCAAAGTCTTGTTCACTCCGACATGACCTATAATGGCTGAATCATGACATTCTGCTAAAATGGTGGTGCATAATTCTATGACATTTGGGATCCATACATAATCTATCATCACAAAAGGTGAGTCCTTGGGTGCTGGTGACGCCTTTGGATGATTGTGCTTCTACAATCTGTAGATCGGTTTTTTGTAGAAGCTAGAATCTCTAGCCAGAATCAAGGTTAATCTTAACCTCTATCACCAAGTTATTTGCCATTGGAATGCGGGTGAATGCATCTCCAAGTTGCTTCTTACCTTCCACATAGGTGATTGTCATGTTGAAGTGTTGTTGCCACTCTACCTACTGAATCTGGCAACAAGATATATCCTTCTGTGTCTCGAGGTAGACTAAAGGTTTATGGTCTGTCTCTACTACAAATGCATTCTTGCCCAAATAATGCTTCCAATGCTTAGTTGCAAGAAAAATGGCCAGCTCTTCTCATTCTGTGGTGTGGTAGTTGCACTCTACCATTAATAACTTTTGAGAGAAATATGCAATTGGATGCCATCCGTCATGCCACTCTTATTGTAGGATTGCTCCTATTACTATGCTTGATGCATTTGTAGCCAATTTGATTAGATGTTTTGAGTCATACCATTTCAAGATTGATGCATGTAGCAAGGCGGCTTTTAATTCTTGAAAGGCCAACTCTTGTGCGGTTCTCCATGTCTAGTTCTTCCCCTTTCCAAGTAGTGCCATTAAAGGTTGTGCAACCTTGGAGAAGTCCTTGAAAAATCTATGATAGAATCTCGTCAACCCCAAGAAGCTCTTGAGTTGAGTCTGATTTTTTGGGGCACTCCATTTTTGAATGACCTCAATTTTATCCGTCAATACTTGAATGCCCTCTACCCTTACTCTATGCCCCAAGTAGTCTACTTTAGACTTGCCAAACTCACACTTTGAGATTTTGGCATCCAATCAATTTTGTCCTAGAATTTGGACGACTTCTTGTAGATGTTGTTTGTGTTCTGTCATTGTGCTATTGTATACTAAGATGTCATCCAAGAATACAATAATAGACTTATCCAAGTATAGAAAAAATATGTCATTCATTAGACTCATGAAAGTGGTAGGTGCATTGGTGAGGCCAAAAGGCATCACAATATACTCAAAGCGGCTATACTTGGTTTGAAAGGCAGTTTTTGTACACATCCTCCTTTGCAATTTGGATTTGATTGTAACCACTCCGCAAGTCCAATTTGGTGAAAGATCTTGCTCCATGGAGTTGATCAAACAGGTCATCCATGCAAGGTAAGGGGTATTTGTTCTTCACTATTTGTTGGTTGAGACCTCAATAGTCAATGCACATGCGCATTATACCGTCCTTCTTCTTCACAAACAAGATAGGAACCCCATATGGTGATATGCTAGGTTGGATGAACCCTTTACGTAGCATCTCCTCAAGTTGAGTCTTACACTCCTCCAACTCATGAGGTGATTGGCGATATAGGGCCTTACAAGGAGGTGTCTTCCTTGGGAGTGTCTCAATTTTATGATCTTCTCTCCTTTTAGTTGGTAATCTTAAGGTTAGATCATTGAGAAAGACATCTTGGAACTCATCCACCACATCTATCAATTTCTCATGGATTTTTCCATCAAGTTGTGTACTCTAGACTTCTCTTATTAGACCCATGAAACATCTATCGGTCTTACAGATAGTTGCCGTTCCTATGACAAACAGAGGCAGTTCTTGCCTATGTGATTTTTCTTTAACCCCAATGATTGACCATTGGTGGGTTCTCACTACTTTCTTCCTCCAATCTACCATAGGGTTGCAATGCTCCATCCATGGCATGCCTAAGATTTGCATCATAACAAGCTATATGTATCACTCACCACTCAATTGCTTCTTGATATTCTCCTACAGAGAGTGTTACCCGTCTAGGTAATAATTCAATCCTCTCTATTTGCCCATTAAGTAACTCTACTTCTTCACTCTCATCTCTCTCTAGATCCATTCCCAACCTTATTGCAACAAAGTGAGACAAGAAAATCTCTATTGGTCCCAGATCTATTAATAGTCCCACTTGATTGCTTTTTAGGACTCCATTCAAAACAATCAATTGTGAGGTTGCCTTTTGGGACCTTTGCACGTTTTTCTTCTTGCTTCCCTTGCTTCTCTGCCTCCTTATTGAGCCAATAAGGCCGTGAGGTACATTTATTGGCAATCTTTGTTTTCCGAAGTGATTTCCACCTCCTCCTCTTCAATGCGCCTCTTCATGTTGTTCAAAGATTGCCTATATGAAGGCCAAGGGCCTCTAGGGAAACAAGCGCACAACAATTGGTAGATATGTGCCCAATACGGCCTGTGAGCCGGCCTATCTCTCACTCAGGATGAACCTTTTATGGCTATTATGGTAGCGTACCATGTACTAAGAAGGCAAGGAATCCCAACTCCATCATACTCCTCCAAGGCTAACACTCCAAGACTCAAGACATTGCTCACTAGAGAACTCAATGAGAGAGAGATAGTTGCAAATGAAAGGATGATGAGTAACTCCTCACCCCTTGTTTATATACTTGTGAAATAATTACGTACCAAAGTTACTAATTACCGTAGTAACTCAAGTTACTAGACTAAAAGTCAAGTAAATTCAAAAGGTAGAAAGGAATATCCATTCACATGGGCATATTCCCCTAAGCATGTGGTCTTATCTTGACTCAACCACTAAGTCAAGGATTCCTTCACATGGGCTATCCTTGGACTAAAGAAGAATCCAAAACAAAAAGGCTTGCGGGCCCAAGAGTTCTCAACTCTTTCCTCAAAGCCAAACACATAGGAATAATACCAAGTCAACACACTAAAATCCAAAAGAGTGGTGCTCATCTTTTCTACTTCTTCTAAAGTAAAGTCCCCTCTATCTTAGCTATGACTAACTTTAGCTAACCATGAGTAATATAGAACCATCCTTTATCTCTATATAAATAATATCTCTTAAATACTTGTAATACCAAGCTAAATATCATAATACCACATACATGGACAAATGGGTGTTACAGGCCACAATTGTAACAACGGTGTTGTTCTCCTTGAGTTCCTTCTCCTTGTGGGACACCATCTCTTTGTTCTTCTACCCGTCCATGCTCTCCTTGAAGCGGTCGTGCTCCTCAATCTTGAAATCAAAGGTTGCCTAATTCCATTGGTAGTGGTCTACCCATGTGTGGCACTTATGCCCAATAAAGTTGAGGTTGAACTCTTCACCTCCACCCAATGCTCTTGCTATTCTCTACGCACAAGCAATGGCTTCAAATACAGTGTAAGGATTTTGCACCATGACTTCTTGGCAAATCTGCTCCTTCAGCCCTTGTTTGAAATTGTCAAGAGCCTCTATTGGACTCATGTTGGTTATTGTAACTTGTAGATCCAAAAATGCCTCCATATACTCTTGTATGTTGTTCTTTTGTCTCAATCCCCATAGTTGGATTTGGGCCATGTGCATAAAATCCACCGATTGGAAATTCTTCAGCAATCCTTCTTGCATTGCTATCCACATGACCTCTCTTCTCTCTACCAACATGGATCATTCCCAGCATCGTACCATGTGAGGGCATTATCGGTCAAGTACTCACATGCAAATACACTTGCAAAATGCTTTGTGATCTTTATTGAGAACAATCAAAAATATAGATTTATTTTTAAGATCCAATTTTCCACTACTTCCATCGTCTGCTGCCCCTTGTAAGGCTTGATATTGTAGGTCTTCTTCATCCAGAGTAGCAACGTGGCTTCATCTTTGATAGGGTTCCAAGTACTTCAGTCATAGGTACTGGGTTTTGAGACGGCTCTTCTTCTTGCATGGCTTGATCATTCTTGAGGATCTGCACTTGACTTTGTAATGTCTCCATGTTCATCTTAATCTCTCAAATTCATTCAACATCCCTTGCATTCCTTGCACCAGCTCTTGCAATTGTGGATCCATGGTTCCTGCACCACTCAATTGCTAATGTATACTTCAATACAGAGTCAATATGATCACTCTAGAAGGTGCAAAAACTATCAAAACTACCATTGGGACCTCAGAAGCTAGCACATGTTGATAATACTCCTCACCAAAATTCCTAACCACAAAATCTTTAAACATCACTTTTGGTCTTATTACATAACAAATTTCTACTTGAGTGTTGAAAGGGAGAGGATTTGGTACATTCACATCCATAACATCATAATAGAATGTAGATTGTCAAATCCTACTCTTTGTCATTTACCACCATAGGTAGAATCATCGAGTTTAGTGAGTTCATCACCTTGTCCATGAATTCTGCTCCAAAGTGATAAACTAGCTATACTCTCATTTGCTCACCCTAGATGAACATAACCTTGATGTGGAATGGATTCAAGAATGGAAAGCTAGGTGCGGGAAAGTGTCCTCTTGGTGCATCCATCCCATCCGCTCTCTAAAGTCCTTCCTAAGTCTAGCAATTACTCTAGTTCTCCGACTCAAATTACTCAATTTTAGTAGTTTTTGTTCTTCAAATGATCCACTCTCTTGGACTAAAACACTTGCTCTAATACCATTGTAATACTCCAAGGACAAGAGAAGAGAGAAAACAAAAATTTCACACTCAATCAGCCGATGCACCAAAGGAGCACCTTCTCTTTATTATATAGACAAAGAGGATCTCCTCCAAGGAGGCTCTACCATAGGATTAGGTACACAAATAAGTGACATGTCAGCAAGCTCCACCCTTGGATTACTTACTTGGATGGGTGACATGTTGGTCATGGTCCTATCTGGTTGGTCAAACAAGCTTTGACCGGAGGGAATCTTTTAGGGAATGTTCTTGTAGGAACCTCAAAATCACATGGATGAGGTACCGTTGGAAAGCTCTCAATACGAAAAACTAAGGGGAAGGAAGGCCAGCCTTTTCTTTGTTAGGGGGGGGGGAATCTGCACATTTTCACGGTCTAATTCATCCATTTAGGCTCCAAAATTGCCTTCAAAGATTTTAGGCATATTTTGGTCCCTACTCTATTAGCAGAAGTTACCTATTCTATGTTACCAAACCAAATTTCACATCTAGATCATATGACTAGCTCTTGATATTACAATTATGTACCTCCCAAGTGCTCACAAGTAACAGGGGTTGTACACAATTACTCAAGACAATCAAGATCCATAATGAATAGATATTGCAATAGAGGCAATAAATATTATATATATATATATATATATGAAGACATATACATATGAAATCACCTCTATATTTATATAGACATAAGAGAGCAAAAGTCATTCTAGGAATGGGTTATCAAGAACTCATGAAATGCAAATGATTGGTAACCAAGATGTGCATGATGCACAATGGTAGAATAATGATAAATCTATAAGGTAGAATGCATTGATTATGACATGAGGCAAAGGCACAATTGCAACAAATTGAGAATAACATACATCTAAAGGACTAGTAAATAACTTTAAACTGATAATAGCTATGCAAATGACTGTGAGAAATATAAAAGGTCATGTAATAGATCACCATTAATCAATGTGTGAATGATGAAAATAAAAAATGTGGGCTAGAGTTGGGTAGAAACACAATAGACACGAGAGGTTGAACCATGAAATCAGGCAAAGAGAGAAGGGAAAATAATGAGGGAACTAGCTAGGAATGGAAGAGTGAAACAATGTGAGACGTTATGGATGGTGTGGTTGCATAGACTTATCAAAGTGTAACAGGGTAACAAGAGCAAAGAAAAAGAGGACATGATATAAAGTAAATTGCAGCAAGCATTATGGATGCTTGAGTCTTAAGACACTAAATAGTAAAGGGAAGTAGAAGGTGGTCATAGTAAACCTCCACAAAAACACATGCAACTTCATCAGTGCCTCATGTAGTGCCAAAGTAGCTAAGCAAGTGTTAGTGACCCCTCATAACAAGTTTCTGCTTGAAAATTCAAGGCAAATTCAATTGCTCTCCTAAAGTACCACTCGTAAGTAGTGGGAAAGTTGAAGAGATGAAGAACAAAGTAGAAGTGTGGAAAGAAAGAGCAAGCAAAAGTGCATGCATGTAAATAAATGCAGGAGTCTCAGCCACATGATGAGGATCAAGCAAGAAAGAAATGAATCAACATGAGTAAGAGGAGGGAAGGAATCAAGACATATTTGATGGATCCTTGAAATCACAAACATCCATTACTAGGAAAAAAATCCAAGACACAACAATGAGAAATTGTGAAGCAAAGGTTTGTTAGTAATACAAGAGGGGAGCAAGAAACATCAGCACTGGATGAGAAGGGGCAAGGCTACTTAAACAAGAAAAGCAAAGCTGAAGTGCAAGAAGGAAAGAACAAAGAAGCAAGGAAAAGCATGAAAGGACATAGAGCACTGCAAGAAAGGGCAAAGAAAAGAGGCAAAATCCACCTCAGATGAAGTGATGGACAAGGTGGACCATGTGTCCATAAGCAAATGTTTGAAGACCACATGGCTGAAAACCATATGTGAAATAAAATAGTGGTAGATTGTAAATATACAAGTCCCAAAGACAAGTAGAACTCATGTATAATTGCATGGTATGCAAGCCTATAGGAGAAACTACATATGTACATATAGTACAATCTCTCTATATATAAAGATATGGAGGAAATGATCTACTAAAATTGGAACTAGTTTACTATAACAAGAATTTTTTGGACTAGTTTAGTAGATCAACTAAAATTATCCAAACTAGTTTAGATTGTTCTAAATTTTTACAAATAAATAAATAAATATGTGATTATTTCATTCAAAATAAATATATTACAAACACATTCAAATATATTTCCAATATATATTTAGTTATCTTGTTCAAATACAAATTCTGAACAATAAAAATTCCACTTCCATTGCCTTTGGAACATGAAATTCATAATATTTTCATTACCATCCAATCATATATGCTAAACAATTTTGCATTGCATAACTTCTAGTCTCCTCTCTATTTTCTCCACGGTACTCTACTCCTTGATTTGAATCATTGTCTATTTCTTCAACAATCTTTATATCTTCTTCTCCCCAATTGTCAATTCTATTTATAAGAAATTAGGTAAAATAACACATACAATCGTCCATTTTCAACATTTACATTTCTATTAGGGTCATTGAGTTGAACCCTTAATTATTTCAAAGAATATCATCTTGCCTTCAATACCCTAAAATAGTGATTTTTTAGCACTCTAGTTTTTGCAAGACATTTTTTGAAATCTGGTTTCTCTTGAGATTAGGCTTTTTTGAAGGAGTGGACCACGTGACTCGTTGGGACATTATCCAAATCTCCTAAAGGATATTGCTGCTTGTTGAACAAATTGCACGCTCTTCTTGTGTTCAATGCACACGAAACAACAAATCTTCTTAGATATGCCATGTCATAACAAGATCTAAACATACCTAGATCCAATCAGTAGACAATAAATATTATGTTATTGCAAGAGGTTCACCTAAAACATATCATTTGAACCAAGCAATTATTTCCTTCAAACAAACAGAACAAAATTAACAAAGCAATATTCTTACCTCATGCAAATTGAATAATCCTTTTTTGATAGTCACACACCACTTGACCATTAAAAAATTAATATTCTTTTCCACTAAAATAAATTTCCTTGTCAATACTTGGTTTTTGAGCTAAACAAAAAAAACAAAAAAAAACTATAAACCCTAAAAAAAACCTACCATCCACTAACCCACACACCCAAGAAATCTCTTCTCCGCAAAAATAGAGGTTATTCAAATTATTTCCTCTTTGTCGGGCCATTTCATTTCTTTTCCCATAATACTAATTATTGCTATCATAACTTGTTGAGTAAGTTTCATTATAGATCTTACATTAATTCTCCATATATATAAACCTCTACCAACACTTTCTCCATTATCTTGATGCCCCAACCTATCAAGAGTTAATGCAACTTGTATCCAAACTAAGCATCGGTCCTTATGTGATGCATTTCTGAAAAAAGAATGGTCTTTAATTAAATCAACAAAGGCATTAAAGGAAATAATATCCATTCTAGTTAGTTGTCTAAGACATTTGGATCTAATCCTCTGAAATATTTCAATACATATTCAATACTATAATGGTATTGAATCCTTTCTTGTAAATACCATGCTTCCTTAGCAAAGTTCCACCAGCTTGTTAACAAATACAAGGGCTCATACTCATCATCGCTCCACTCTTCCATGTTTCTTCCTACTTGTCATTCCACTCCTCCATGTTATTATCTGCCAAATTACTTCATAGTTCAAAATGAATATGATATATTTGCTCTTTCTTTTTGAGGCAAATTACGGGGGCTAGTGTGAGGTATTGCAAACCTTTCACACTATCATGTGCAACCTTTCTGTCTCTAGTTGATAGGTGCTCCAATGTTGCTCAAGGCATTTCTCTTAGAAAATCTCTTTGCATGGTAATGTAATGAATTTATCTCAAGTAGAAATATGCTACTAATCTCAATAAATGTGCTACTCAGAGTGAAAGAGGGAAAGGTGCTACTAGAAGCTTTGTACTCCATGAGAGGAAATCTAGATACAATATTCTCAATGGTAAATACTCTCACTACTAGCTCTAGTGCTAAATACTCTCAATGTTAGCTTTACCTCTCACCGTGAACCCATCTTGTGCCTTCTTGAAATGAAATCTAGATGTGATTTTAGCTTGTAGCTAGTCTAATTAGGCTTGTTTAAATGACAAAAATGTGTGCTACTGATCTTTAAGTTTTCTCCTTCTCAAAATGAAATTTAGATACAATACACTCAATGGTAAATACTCTCACTACAAGCTCTAGTGCTAAATACTCTCAATGTTAAGCTTGATGTCTCACCATGAACCAATCTTGTGCCTTCTTGAAATCTAGATGTAATCTTAGCTTGTAGCTAGTCTAATCGGGCTTGTTCAAATAACAAAAATGTGTGTTGCTAATCTTTAAGTTTTCTCCTTCTCAAAATGAAATCTAGACACAATACTCTCAATGGTAAATACTCTCACTACTAGCTCTTGTGCTAAATACTCTCAATGTTAGCTTGACCTCTCATCGTGAACCAATCTTGTGCCTTCTTGAAATGAAATCTAGATGTTTCTTAGCTTGTAGCTAGTCAAATCAGGCTTGTTCAAATAAAAAAAATTTGTACTACTTATCTCAAATTTTCTCCTTCTCAAAATGAAATCTAGATATAATATTTCCTCAGAGCTAGTCCTATCAATAACAAAAACAACAAGAAATAGAAGAGATGTGCTATTGATCTCTAGATTTCTCATGTGTGTTTTGTAGACAAAAACATAATTTCTTGTGTGTGTTAGTCAACAGAGGAGAACTAATGCGCCAATGATCTCAAAATGAAAATGTCTCAACTGGTCAAATGCATAGCTCATTGTGTATGTGCAGGCTCTTTTGAGTGGCTTTGAAATTTTAAATCTCATCATTAATGTAACATTAGGGTGCATTTAAGTATTACAAGATACCCATAACACTCCATTCCCATAAATACAAGTCATGAAAAACATGACTTGTGAATATATTTTTGGCTACAAGTAGTCTACCCATAAAATTTTTAAAGAAATTTTTTTGACACCTATAAAATTTTGTACGGAACCTCTTAAACACTAAATCTGAAACAACCTACTATATAATCATATTGATAATACTATTTAAAAAATCTTTAAAATTTGATGAAACCATATCCATCAAGAAAAGACCATTAAAAAAGATATAGTAAACCCTCTTTTAAAAACATCTTCTTGGGACCTAGAGCACTTAATTATTTTAGAGGGTTTATTATTATATAGAGTTTCACTCTATTGGGAAATATCAAAACAACAAGATTGGCTCAGCCCAAAGCTGAGTTAGAGAGGATGGTAGGGATTGAAGCACCTCTTGATGTTTTGGAAACAATTGGATGTCAAGATAATGTGGAAGATAATGAAGCCTTCCAAAAACTGGATGTGCTCCAAGCAATACTTATGTTTGTTGTAGCGTTGAAAAAAAGTGAGTAGAAACATCTTTAAATTGCTTTACTATTGCCAAATACAAATATCAAGTTTGGATATTGTCCTTCCTAAATCAATTGTTCTAACCTTTTATTTATGTGATGCAAGAGTTTCAATCTCAAATCTAGAAGTTCCATTATGAGAAATGATGGACATCACGTCCTTGATCAACACCATGGGAAAGAGAAGTCACTTACATTTCTAATGGTGACAAGATTGTGAATCCAATTATGGTTAGGTAGGGAATCTTTTAGGAAGATGGAGCTGAAGGGGCAAAGAAGATCTGGATGACAACAAGTAAGTGGTTGCAATAAAGCATCAAAAAGCATTGGATCTTTAAATAGGTATGAGTTGTTTTTCTTATAGAAGAGAGATAAGACTACAAAGTTGAGGAAAATGCATAGTTTGGTTTTAGTTGCTTCAGAAATGCAAACCAATTGGGACTGACCACTTAAGATATGTTCCTCTCTTGAATTGTTTTTCTTGGTTCATGTTGTATTATTTTATAAATAGGAGTAGTACACTATTGGGATTTGGAAATGAAATCATAATATAAAATTAGGAGTTTATTATTTTGGTATTAAAACCTGAGCTCAAGACCCCAATAATTTATTATTTTATAGGAGTTTATTTTACATGGGTTCTATTGTACATGAAACTACCTAGTCTTGCAATCCAATTAATAGTAGGCGGAGATGAACTTGAGGCATGGGAGCCACCTCCTACAGGGCTCCCCCTACTTGGTGACCCCATCATCCCCAAGGCCTTCTTCTTGAGATCCTCCATCTATGGACCCTTCAGACTCATTGTCCTTGGTCTCCTCATCCTCTTTTGCCTCAAAGTCATCTTTCTCTATGTGCGCCTCTAACTTGTTATGACTGATGAACTAGCAGTTGGTTTACTCTCTACTCTCATTTTTGGTTTTAGACCATAAGGTCATTTTGGGATCTTTGTTGTGCTTTGACCTCTTCTTTCTCTTCCTACTTCTTCTCCTTATAATAGAGGAGATCTTTTTGATATTAAGCATTCTCACTAGTTAGCTTGGTTATAGCCAACCATATGGAAGCTACTTCAAGAGTTTGCCTTGCTTCATCTCAATTGCTCTTGTCTTTCTCCAAGGTTGAGCAAGTTGATTCTAATGCATACTAGGACAATTTTTAGTCTTGAACTATTAGGCTATTTTGGTGAAAAGGAAAGGCTGTAAATGTTGTACAACACTAGTTTGTCTTGTGTTTGTAAAATGAAGAGCTCACTCTATTCTTTCTCTATGAAATCATTTAGGTAGTAATATTAGGACATTAGAGCAGAAGCCATCCAAAATATAAGGGATCTAGAACTCAATAAGTGCAAATGAAATGTAAACATGATATTATGCAAATTGAGATGAATAATAAAGCCATAAAGGAGATGAAGTGAATCTAACATATCAAATGTAAGGCTAAGCGCAAACAAAATATAAATATTTCCTTATCAATAGGAGTAGAAAATTGATATAAATCATGTAATTGATAAACACTAAGTAAAGCATGTAGAGAAATAGAATACCACTTGTAATTGTAATCAAAGACCAACCAACAAAACTTGAAAGATTAAGTGAACTGAAATCAGAAGACCAAGCACAAATCATGTACAAGAACAATGAAAACATATGAACAAATGTTGGTGGGGTGAAATGAGAGAAGAAAGGATGGTATCTTGGTTGAGATGGAGAGAAATGTTAGAGGACTGGATATAGAGAAATGAGGACAAAAGTTTTTCATCAAAGGGGGATCCAAAACTCATTGAATGCAAATGTATGCATGATATGTAATGTAAAAAAGATAAAGAATATCTGGTCAAATTAAAGCATGAGTAATTGCAAACTGAAGCAATGGAATAGCAACAAAATACATCCTAGTTGTAGCAACACCTACATCTTGGTTGCATGCATCAAATAAATAGAAACAAGACACCTAAACAAGATATATCTTTTTTGCCTATATATAGGCAAAAAAGATGTCACTAGAGAACAATTTAATAGCAACACTCATATATGAGATGCTTGTTACTTATACTAGTTTTTACTGTAGGCTTGTTTATCATACGGGTGATCAGGACTTATTCTTGACTTTTTGTTTAGTCATTAGTCAGAACATCTTCTGTTCTCGTATACACATATACATGTCTCATGTTTGATGCATCGCTCATTCTCAGATCTGTGACTATCCACTCTCTTCCTCTTTGCTCCAACTCACATCTATTTTTTTGCTTCATGGTTCCATTGTATGCATTCTGAACAGTCTGTCATTTTTAGTTCTCCCAGAATAGTTTATTTTTTATTTGTAGGTCTTCAATTACAACTTGTTTATTACACTCCTTAAATTACTTTGCGTTTTGGTCTATTTTTTCTCTCCTATTGATTAGGATACATTGATAATACAAGTAGAGTAATAAGTAGCATAGCTATTATGATATGCAGCAGTATACTCTATCTAGTCTAATGAGTTATAGTGCATCCCTCTTGGAGTTAGTCTCCACAACATCTCTGTTTTGAGCCTTTCAACTTCTCACATGAACTAAATACCCCTTCTATTGATAGGCTAACATGTGGCACCATCTCACACATAGCACTATCTTGCCCTATAGCTCTCCCTTCCTTCATAGTTCCTGAGGCCTCTTTGAGCACCAGAGGCCATCCTTCCCTTAGAAACCCTCTTCCCTCTCCTTTGCTTTCTGCTTGTTTAGGTCATCATTCTTGCTTAGGTAATAGTGCATTCTCCCTTGTTGGTTCCACCTTTGTGTGCCTGTCCGGTCTACCTTATTCTTTGCTCTCTAGCTCTCCGTTTGACACTCAACCAACTTAGCTCATTCCTTTTTTTTCCTACTAACTTCTCATGGGTTCTTTGTGGTTCTCTCTCTGGTTTTGCTTGCTGCTAATACTAATAGATGTTGTCCTTGCAGGCATTTTCTAGGGATGTCTTGAATCACTCACACTCTCTTGCTTTTGACCTTATTTTCTTCTTTCTCTTGTTCACTATTTTGTTCATGGCTACATTTTGCATTTGTCCAATTTCTGCTCTTTTGGGGAATCTTAAGCTCCATTTGTTCATTTCTGCAGCCTTCTTCTATTTATGTAACCTTCCATTGGTGGTTCATTATTTCATGTTTGCACTTCTGAAAGATGGCTGTTTATTATTTTGAGCGGTGTTATTGGAAGCAAACGAAGTTGCCTTGGCACTCATGAGTTTTTGAGCAGAAACTCATGATGAGGAGTATTGACAATTGTTCAGCTACTTTGGCATTGTGTGAGGCATTGATGAAGTTTGTAGTGTTATCATGGAGGTTTACTATGGCTGCCTTCTACTTCCTTCAATTGTTTAGCATCTCCAGACTCCAATGTCCATAGCATTGTGTGTGATAAAATTTATATATCCTATCCTCTTATGCTTTGCTCTAGTTACCGTCTTACATTTTGATCCGTTTATGCAACCACATCCTTTGAGCATTCTTGTTTTGTTCCATTCCTCTATTCCCCTACTATTTCACTCCTTAGTCTTTTCCCTTTGATCTTTGATTGCTTCTTGCCTCAACCTCTTGTGTTTATAGTGTTCTTACCCAACTGTAGCCCACGTTCTTCATCTTCATCCACACATTGCATCCTAGTGTGCCCTTACAACACGTTTCCTATTCCTCTCACTATTGCTTGCATTGTTGCTCTCGATTTCACTTTCTTTACTGGCGGACTCTTACATCAAGCTTTCAATTCCGCACTAACATTGACATTGATATTCTCAATTTCACATTCTTTACTGTCCATTGGCAATCCGGTATTCTCAATTTGTTGCAATTATGCCTTTGCTACAGGTTACTTTTGATGCATTTTACATAAAAGCTTTAATACTACTCTAGCATTGTGATTCAAGTACATGTTGTTTATCAGATATGTGCACTTCATGAGTTCTAGATAACCCATTCCCAAAACGGCTTTTGCTCTCATATACAAATATATGAGATGTGTCGTGCGTATATACATCGCTACACAACATACATCGCTGTCAACATCATACACTATAAAAGCACAACTCACACATAAGTCATACATAGACTCTAAAGTGCCACAATCTGTCCTTGCCACAATCTGTCCCTGACCAATAAAGTGCCACAATTCCACACTAACATTGACATTGATGTTCTCAATTCACGTTCTTTACTGTCCATTGGCAATCCGGTATTCTCAATTTGTTGCAATTATGCCTTTGCTACAGGTTACTTTTGTGACTTTGACATTATGATTCTAAAGTGCCCAATTGTTGCTCCTTCTTTGCTCAAAATTTGGCCAATGCTTCCGCACACCGTCTGCCTAATTGCCAAATCTGCATCAATTGAACGAGCTTCTACACACTAGGGAAACATTGAACTTGAATCGAGCTACCAACAATCCACCGAGCTTGGAGATACCACCAACACTCAAAGTTCCTACACCCGATTTCCCCCTGACTTCACTTCTCTGATGTAATCAGATTGCTTACCACTCTCAACTCAACTCAATTCAGATCAGTACTTGATCTGTCACTCTATAAACTACCAACAACTCGGCACTGATTACAGTCAAGCCATACCCACTCAAGCATAGAGAATCCAGGTGACGCTCGCTGGCCTCTGTCCACCATAGCCAAGAACTCGAAGGCTTAACATCAGAGAAGTGAGCTCTCTAGAGCTCACTTCAAAACTATACCCCCTGGACTCGAGCTAGCTCTGAAACCCTAACGGTCCCGCTGACGGCACACTCGACGGTGCAAACGGTACAAAGTGACGGTAGGCCCCATCGTGAAGTCAGTACCCCGAACACAAAATCTAATTGTCAGAAAGTAGTCTCTGAGAAACTGCTGAAATAACTCTAACTATTATCACTGGAACTCTAGTCTCTGAGCATCTAGATGCGGCACTACAAATGGCGTGACAGATGCTCGTATCTAAGCAGTGGAGAGAAAATTGGATAGAGTATATCACAACAAACGGTATGGACAGAACTGAATAGAGTGTATCAAAGCAAACACTATGGACGCTTGAGTCCTAAAACACTAAACAACTGAAGGAAGCATAAGATGGCCATAGTAAACCTCCACAAAAGCACATGCAACTTCACCAATGCCTCACGTAGCACTAAAGTACTTAAGCAAGTGTATAGACCCCTTATACCGAGTTTCTACTCAAAAACTCATGACTGCCAAAGCAAAATTTGTTGCTTCCAAAAATGTTGCTCAGGATAATAATCTTGCAGCATAAGAAAAAGCTATGACTTGTGAAGCTTAAATTCTAAACTAAAGGTAGAGATAGGAATAAGCAGAATGGCATGAAATACCAAATAATCAGCAAGCAAAAGAAGATTACAAAATTGTATGCAGGAGAACACAAGGGACTCAAGTCATACCTTATATTAATAAAGTATGCCATACTTGAAAAGAAACATTTATTAATCTCAAAAGCAAGCAAAACATAGTAAATTTACTCCATGATGCATATTAAATAATAAGGTGGTAACTCTGTTAGATTTATATAAATAAATATATAATATATATAGAGAGAGGGAGAGATTTAAGATTTATATAAATATGTATTTGTGGTCAACGTTACTTCAACACTATATAGTGGAAGTAATGGACTTAGTGGATCATAATGTACTTAGTGGACCACTAACTATGCTCGAGAGCCCTCTTAGCATTGTTCCTATATAATCCCTCTCTAAGGGATTACACACATTAATCTTTTATCGCAGTTAATCCTTTACTCCCAATCATTTCCTCCTAGAGCACTTTCTGTTAAGTGCATTTTCTATCAAGCTATCAGAGCAATAAGCTATGATACCTTGCAATATCATAGCAATAAGCCTTAGCATTTCCTCTTTAGTTGCTGGGAGATGCCTTGATACACAATTTTGAAATTGTGAGAGAGTTAATTCTCTTACACACTAGTGTGCATGAAAAACCAAGAATTCTTTGGTTCTTTCTCTGAAAAGTGTCTCTTTTCCTTGGGTTTTGAAAGAGAAGTGTTTCTAATATCCTCGGATAATCTAGGTTTTGAGAGAAAAATTCTCCATTATTTTCCATGAATCAATCTTCTGTCTATAGCTGGTGTTGGTGCTCCTTTTGAAGCTATATTTACTATTCCATATATTCGATTTGATTCCATTTTTGTCAAATTCAACCTTAATTATTTCCAATCTTGGAAACAGACAAATGAACAATTACAAAATGCACATTAAGAGGGGGTGTTAGATTTATATAATATACATTTGTGGTCAACATTGCATCACCACTATGTAGTGGAGGTAATGGAGTGCACCATAATGGACTTAGTGGACCACTAACTATGCTCAAGAGCCCTCTCTGCATTGTTCTTATAAAATCCCCGTCTAAAGGATTACACAAGTTACTCGTTTACTCACAGTCGTTCCCTCCAATTGCACTTTCTGTTAAGTGCATTTTCTATCAAAATCTACTAAGGAGAGAAATCATCGACAGAACTGGTAATGAGTGCCTAGGAAGGCTCGAGAAGGTGCGAGTCCTCTGACACTCGAAGAAGCAGGAAGGAGTGAGTCTGTAGGCACAAGAAGGGGCGTGTCATTTGACACTTAAATTGGGAGCATGTAGTAGAACGAACAACAACCAAGGGTGGAAAAAACAATACCCAAAGAAAGGAGGGGGAAGGGGGAGGAGGGTTTTCAAGAGGAGTGCCTAGGGTGCTTCGAGGGCCTTGGTAGCTGTAAAGGAGAGGAGCTATTGGGCAGTGTGGTCCACATGTCAACAAATTGAACATAAGGGTATAAGTACTTATGAGAATCACTACTGGCAGGCTCGGATAGGAGCTCCGTGCTTGGTTAAGAGAACAGAGTTTTTCAAGTCTTTATAGATGTTAAGTTCATGATAACCATGGAGGGAGATGGAAGGAGGAGGTTCGAAGAGAAAGAGAGCCTTGGATTCTCTTCGTGATTAGGTGATCAGTCACATGGATTAGGGCAAAAGTCCTAGTCATATATAAAAAGACAAAAACACATGCTATTCAACGACCAACGTACGGTCCAGTATGCACGACGGAATATAATGAACTGACATTTAGAGTGGATCTTTAAAACCTTAAATACAAAGACCATGAACTCAGAATTATTATATTATTTATGTAACGCAGAACTAGATTTATGCATGTTGAGACTAAGGACAGAAGCTGTTCTAGGAACGGGAGATCGATAACTCATTGAACTAGATTTATGGATAGCTCATGCTCATGCTCCAATAGACTTTGTCAAGAATGACTGTAACACTGATATAATTTGGAACTGGAACAGGTAGCTCATGTTCCAAGAGGATTTAAATTTAGAAGAGAATCTATAATTTAGAAGGAAACTAGAGTTTACCAGCGATTGATAGTCAAGAGAACATTTTCAAAAACTGCAGAGATGAAATCCATGACGACAAGAGCAAGCAACAAGACATATTCGAGAACTTGGAGCAAAAGCCGCTCGAAGAATGGGGGTCCGAAACCCACTATGGAACCGCGAACCCAATGTTCCATATTTAGTGCGTTCTGGATGATCCAAGGAACAAGAGATCTTTACAATATGCAAGTCACTTGTAAACTTTTCAGGGTAATTCTGAAATATTTTGCTGTCAAAATTGTGAATCTCATTCAAACTTCAATAAGAGGCCTCCTTGCTGGAATTGGCCCCATTACTATCACCACTGTCGCAAGAGGATATTACCCAACTTTCTAATGTTTGTTTGAAAATGAATGATGCCTTCCCTAACAAGAGAAAAGTTCATCATGAATTTGGTGCAAACTGGACGTATCAGCATATCTCATACAAGTTATCTCTAATCTAAGCCGGTTGAAGTACTTTCCACATAGTCAACAGTGAGTTACTCATAAAATATCTAATAGGTCTGTATGTTTACCATCTTAGTGACGTAAAAATTATATACATACCTACTGTGTTACACGGCTGAGCAAATGTGTAACTGTGACTGAGAACAGGACAAACAAACGTAGTTGAGTATGTGCAGTTCCCGTTAGAAAAATTTATCTAGATCTAGAAAGTCAGAACAAGATAAAGACGTAGAAGAAGCCAACAAGAGCTTAGACCTAGCTTTCCTGTGTTGATCTTCAAGCAACCTTAACATTTCAAGGAGCTCTTCACCAGCCCTTTGCGTCACGAGCGAAAAGGTCTCGTGGGCAAATGGCATGAACCGAGTCGTGTACTTGGAAGAAACGTCTGGATGGTATTTTGGTCTGATTAATGGCCGATTTGGTGGACCAAGCAGCAGACTCACCTCATTACCTATCTGATCCATATGAAGTATATCGGCAATTGCAGCTTCAAGTTCCAAGTACCACTTATGTCCGTATGCTGAATTGCTCGCTGATGCATCTTCCGCTCTAACGCTACTTACTCTCAGAACTGTAGAGTCCGTCAGGAGAACGAACTTCCCATCTTCTACCAAAGGCATACATGTAAAATAAACCTGCTGACAAAATAAAATTAGTCCGTACCTGAGCTATAAATGAGCGAATATATTCCTAAATACTGAACTATTCAAATCTTTAAGTCTGCAATATTGCTATCTAGGACAATACATCATGAATAACTACAGACCAACTTGCTGTTTGAATATCAAGTCCTTCAGGCAAGCAACGACAAGCGGCAAATGAACGAAAGAACTTCTAGAACCTGAGCTATTCACATCTTGTAGTCTACAATATATCCTGACCAGGACGAAATGTGGGCCAACTTCGGGTTTCGATATGTAGCGTTCACTCAAGTTGAATCGTAACATATGGAATCATGATTCAATGAGGAAGCTTGCTTCTTGATCTCCAGCGTGGAGAATGTGTTTATTCCGTAGAGTGTAGAATGATTACTAAACACACGTTCAAATTCTCTGTTAAAACAATTAAATTCCAACGCCTACCTCGTTCTTGTAGCGGCCACCTTCGGCTTCAAGCAGAACGGCCTGCCCTACTGCTCTTTCCCATGAATAGACTAGCAAAGGTGAGTAATCGTTGACGAGTCGTGGTAGGCGGATCCTGGAGGCTCGCCACTGTGCAGGTCTACTGCTGTTCCGAATACTCTGAGCAGTCATACCTGCTACCTCGAGTATACTGGCAACGGGTCTTGCAACAACTCCAACCACACCAAGAGCGGCACCTGCAATGCTCCAACTCGTATTCATTCAGCATTTTTTACGCGGTAGCAAATCATCACAATAGTCCACAAATTGACAACAAGTACCCTGATTTTGACATAGCAGATACGCTCGGACCCCTGTGAGCGTATCTGCGGGCTTGTGAAGGCAGGACTACAATCAAGGCATAGACCCGTTACATGCATAAATACTGAACACACTTCCGTGTTTAGAGAAAGTCAAGAGAGTTCATGTCAGCTTAGTTACCTGACAACATTCCTGGAAGTCCATGTCTTTCTGCTCCCCTAATTGGTGCTTGAAGCAATCCCGTGAGGCTCTGTTATGGTCAAGAGTACGAACATACCCCAGTGACAAGTTAGTGACTAGGAAGCAATTGATTTAATTTAACAAAGATGAAAAAATTTACCTAAATTATGATTAAGCATCCATGAACGAACTTCTCCTGCCTGGTTTATGTGATTGGTGCCTCTACTGATAATATAAGTCCACTTTGCACTCCCGTCACTTTCCACATGGTTTTCCAAATTGAGCAGGAAATATTCCCGTACTTATTCAAACAAACCGTCCTTCATGAATCCCAAGGTTTTCGTAATTTGGTTCGGTGCCCTAAATTGATCAATTTCTAATACTATCACTAACAGCAAAGTAGTGTTCCATGGATATTAGCATAACAGAGACGTCCAAATCCTACTGTGTATATAGTCAGGTGCAGAGGAGGCGGATGTCACGCTATAAAAGTAGCCATGATCTTGCGACAGCAATAAATTGGACCCTGCAATTAATAGAACATGTGCAACTTCACCTCCAGAAACTCGTTAACAACACTGATCTCCTGAGAACCATCCATACGTAGCCTCCTCTCCATCGCCAAATCATAATCCGAGTCCATAGCAAATACCGTTACCCCCTGTCATGGAGGTGACAGACACGAAAAAGATAGGAGGTATCGTGCTGTTAGGCATGCGATATCTCACAAGTAGTACAGAAAAATCAAAAATTTGCCCAAGCGCTCATTTCTGACCATTCTCACCTGTGGAAGCCAAATCCTAACACACATTGACGGGAGTTGACCAGAGTTTTACTCACCTTCCGAGCTGCCCTGCTGAATCTGGTGGCCGCGTTGCTAAAAGCGAACACGGTATTAGTAAGAAGGCTGCGAGTCCCATATGCTACTCCTCTCGCCAGCTCAGTCGGACTCTGCCCAGGCAATAGGCAAGGATCAAGCCACGTTAAAAATTTGAGATATTCTTACGTAAATCTGAGAAAAGAATCACATAGAGTTTGGAGAGCCCAAGTTGCCGTAGAAATAAACAATGCGCTTGAAAGGATTCGCTAGACGTGTAAATGACTACTGAACTTGCCACTCGAAAATGATCAATCAGCACCAACATACATGAAGGTTCCACTACAGTTCGAGAGATGATGATGTATGTTATCACTAAACACATGTTTCCAACCAAGCAACACACAACAACTAGATACTTTTCTTGGTGGTGGTCTGCATTGTATCTACAGCCTTCAAAATCTAAGTGATGCTCTGTTGACTAGGTTCTTTGAGAAACTAAACTGTTAGTTGTGATAATCTCGAGTTTAGTGACTAGATACATGACTAGGCTAGATACCTGATTGGACTAGATACATGATTAGGCTAGATACATGATTAGGGTGAAGTGAGGGCGCAGCCTCAATTAGGGCTCTGCAAAGCAACCTGCTAGAGCTTGCTTGTGTATATATATGAGTACTCTCTGCTCATGTTAAGGTAAGTTCTCATACAAGGATCATTCCCAGCACCTTGTACCTTGTTTGAGGTGTGTTCTATGCTGCTTCCCACTGGGGTACCTTTCATGCTGCGTGAGTGCTGTTGTGTACTATCTTTGAAGGCTCTGAGAGAGAGTGAGTTGAATATTGCTGAGTGCAATTAGGAGTGTCTACTCTGGTGAGACTAGGAAAGCTGAGTGCTAGGATGTCTGATACATCAGAAGTCAGAATGACTGAGGATAGACCATCTACTTCAAAGACTAGGAAGAAAGGTTCTCATCATAAACCCATATAGGTCACTGATAGATACGAACCTCATGGAGCTCCATAAACTATCAGTGGTCTTGATTAGCGAGGAATGAAACTTTTCCATATAGTGAAAGTGGACTTGTTTATTTACTGCAAACCACACGGTGTTGGATGTCTAGGTTTTTGGTAATGATAAATCTGGAGCAACCTTACACGACCAGATTGGAGTATGAAGAAGAATCTAACATACCTGAACTATGCTCGTCGCAGGAGCAGATACGAACTCCCAAACACCTGACGCCAAACTCCTTACAAACCCTACGGGATTGCCAAATACGTCCGCCGATCCAAGCACCTGCACCCACATTCCCGTCATTTCCTAGGCCATCGCCTCAATACGTAAAAGTATTGCACCTTAGAACAAGAACAGGAATTTGCATCCATGAATTTAAGCGTTTCAAGTTTGACAATAGGTAAGAACTAGGTAGGGACACAAAGGCCTATATAAGTCATGAATAAGTCTCTAACTCCCTGACCTAGCGTGTGAGATCCAATATCCAAACCAAAGACGCCATTTCATCAGGACTCAAAACGCAAAGAACTTGGCTCCATAGTTCTACGTTTCCGACGGCTTCCAACGTAGAACACGTTAAAGGTCTAAAATCTAACCTTGTAGACTTCCTGAAGAAGTTGACGAGTGTAATGTCTGGTGATCATGCCCCATATGACATCCCAGCTGGCTAAAGGATGAGCGAGTTTGAGTTGCCGCAGATGCACTGGTGCACCTTCTACGTCTGCCAGGGCTCTAACTTGTCGCTGGCGAGGAAATTATTTCCACGAAAGAGTCAGAAATATGTCACGAATGCTCACAAAACTGCACCCTTACATGATGGTGTGGTCACTCTAGCAGAACTTACATGTTTCACACTCCCCATAAGTGGAGCTTATTGAGGCTGCTTCCGAATAGAGCAAATGGAAATAAGATGCAATACTATGAAGCTTGAAACAATTGCTTAAATATAAAACATACGGTTTCCTTGCTACAAAGTCCAAAGCAAATTCAATCAGCGACGTAACAAAGTAGCAACGTTCTTACCTGCAGCAACGTTCCTGTCATCCATAGCAGAGAACGGCTTGCCACTCCACGCCCTTCTTCAGCTAACCATGGTGCACTAGAGTAGCTGAGGAGAGCCATGGGCACAGCTGGCCTTAGAATATATAGGTATACGAGAACAGAAGCCGTTCTGGCCTTAGAGAATATACGAATAAGAGTAAATCTACACGAATCATACATTCATATGCTCAATTTATTTACACGGGACACAAATTGCTGACAATCGACCACAACAAAAGAGAAGCGACATAATATGAAGACAAACTGGAGTTTCTTCATCCAATAATCTTCAACATCATTAAAGAACTGAAGACTCCTTTATCAACATCTGAATTGCTAAAACTCACCCGCTTTGCATCACAAAGACCTAAAGTTGGATAATTTCAACTCATGTCAGGAGAAGAGTACTCTACTTTACCTTACACTCATACTGATCGGTGCGACGTGAAGGATCTCAACATAGACTTTGCGCCTCTCTTTAGCAAATGAAAATAGTTTATCTGATTTCCACTCAATGGACTCAACTGCCACAGCAGCAGCCCAGCAACGATTTTCTTCCAATCGTTTCACTTGTTTGGTGAATCGTACAATGCTGGTGGTTGGAACCTGTTCCATGTCGTATTTCCAAGGAGCTGTGGAAAAGGGCTGCATAGGCGCTCCATATAGTTGGCTTCCACTTACTACAGACCAGGGTTGTGAAGTGAACTCCAGAGATGCGGATGCCTCAGTGTTGAAAGCGCTCCATGATATGCGCTCCGTAAGTTGTAGCAGAGAAGAAACTACTCTTTCCTCTAGCTCAAGACGAAGGGGTTCAATCCTGAATTCAAGAATGTTGGACATATGACGAGTCGTAACTTATTCGTAAATCAGGGAGCAAAATTCCAGCAATTTGGTACAGACGAGTAATACTTCTGTCTCTTCTCTGTTCTGACCACGTCAACGTAAGTATTTTGCCTATGAGTTTGTGAATATCGATGATCTCCCGTAATCCCATGTTCGCTTCTGCAGAACTGACGGGTAGCTATGTGTACAAGAATATTCCAGGAATTCAGACCGAATCAGTAGTATAGTTCGCACGTACTTTATGTCCTCATGCAACCTTTTCAATAGCACAAGGCTAAAGACACGACACTCCGTTCCTCAAAATACTCACCTCATTCTGATGTACTGGAAGCAAACGACAGAACCAGTCGGATTACGCCACCTTGCAATGGACACAGCAAAAGCCGCATCCTGTGGCAACTCCAGAGACGTTCCAACTGTTTGCGGTGTACCAAAGAGAGTTACCTCTTTTCCTGTCTCCTCGTTATTGTTTATCGGAGGGGGCTTAGTTACCGACAGCAAGACAGGATAGACAGAGTAACGGAGCTGATTATCGACTTGGAACCATGCCACATCAAGGTTCAAAACTTGCTGATGTTGACCTTGTAAGAAGTGCAAGCTCAAGTCTTTCGCACAAGCGTAAACCACTTCCTGAAAGCAGAAGCCACACTCATCAGCATTTGTTCTAAGATCAGGGAGTCTTACATGAATCCATCCTATCAGACTTCAGGTTATGTACTTAAAGCCGGGAGGTATTTAGTATTGTGCCACAACAAAACTTACAACAATGCAATTTCAATAGCCATATCATGGGTTCTTTGTGTGTAGGCCGCAAACTGTGTCATGATATGGAAAACCCGCCATGAGAACTCAGTTCCACGCCAGTATGGGCAGGAGATGGTTTCAGCAAATTTACAGTCTTGTTTTGTAGAGACAGACCTGAGGATGGGTGTCAATAACCGAGAAGCCTATGTAAGCAAGTTTTATTGTGAATTCTTCAAAGAACTCTGATGACGCTTCAACCTTCGGGCCACTCGGAAACTGCTCACTCGATGTGCTTGCATCAATAGCACTCGAGCTTTTCACCAGATGCACGGATGCATCCACAATACTCAACACCTACGACATATGGTACAATAGAAACAATAAGGAACCCACAAGGTTTCATACTTATGAGAATCTTTCATTTCATGGAGAGAGAAAAAAATTTCTACGAAGTACATTCCACATATATGGCGCAATTGAATTATCAAATCCCTCCAGATTAGTCTAAAATATGCTTTCCCACCTAGTGAGACTGACTATGACTTGACGTGTATGCTTGGCCAGTCTTTTGTACTGAGAGCATAAACGAAACGTGCTAATCCTTGAACATAAACAAAATGGGCTAATCCGAATTGACTTGAATCATGGAAGGGATGAATGCAATCTATATATACACAGAACCACCCGTGTTGGGCGTGAGTAGATCAGACCAGTGTGTGATGGAAAAGTTAGTAGTAGGAAGCCGGTCTCATGTCAGTAGCAATCGACAACCAAACTGAGAGAAGCAGCGAGGCGTGGGGAAAGGGATAACGTGTATCCTGAGATGCTCATTAACAGCATGAACTCCTGCATGACATCAGGCGGAAGAAGTAGCCACATGTATATTTTAATCTGCAAGGATACATATGATCTTATCGTGCGATGAAACGCCATGAAACAGCTAAGCACTATGTGATTTTCTCTCATATTGAACACACTAGTAGTTTGCGACAAAACACAGGAGATGAGCACATCCACTATAACTTACTCTAATAGGACCTTCAGCACGAACATGCACCAACCACTTTCTCTCTGGTTTCTGTTTCAACACAAGATGTACAACTTCACAGTAAGTAACAGCAGAAGGAACAAAGGAACAAAGGAACAAAGGAACGACAATTTTATGATATCAATACCTAAAACACCATAATGGGAAGATATGCTTGAGTCCAGAACCATTTCCACCATCCTTGTCACCCAAATTGTCAGATGATTTACGCACTTCAGGAATAGGTTCCAATGCAGAAAGGGAATTACCTCTGAGGTTGCACCTAGCGTGATAGCGGGATGCTCCTTCACTTCATCGAGCCCATAGGCTCCTATAGGGCGACCTGCTCCTGGGATCTATATTCGTGGAGAAACCAAGAGAAGAGGAATTAGAAAAGAAATTAATGATATCCATGCGCTGGTGAAGCTTATCATGAAAATGCAGTGACTCAACATCAGCTGCTGATAACCTATATATTCGGTAACTGTAGTAGATCGACTGGTCGCATAAAACGGATGGGAAAACATGCGATCTTCTTCACGAACTAGGGAAGGAACATTTCAAATGTAACTTAGACCGTCTTACTGGAGATTTTTGCTTCCAGAATCATTTCTTCCATGTGTCATAAACTGGACGACGCAGAAAAAAGGTCACAATTTAAAAGGTGAGGACGGAACCTCGATGACCAACCGATGAGGTCGGCAGGGCTCATCCCAGGCATAGCTACAAGAGCTGTAAGACTGCAGCATGTTCTCCATCTTTTCACACTTCTGTTGGTGAAAGCGTAATCTCTGCACATACATGAAGCCAACACCCAGTGGAAGGGATTTTTCAGTATCCTTCTACATACTCTTAGGACTACCATGAGTACTTAATATATTTGAGCAATGGGAGCAGAAGCTGTGCGAAGAATGGGGGATCCAGACTTGATAAGGAACCGAGAACGTGCGTCTGAAATGCAAGCATGACGTATGCAAATTGAATTAAAGTTAATCTAAGCAAGGAAAAAATAACGAACGATAAGCGGAAGTGATGGAAAGCAGGAACCAAAATTGATACATTTCATACGTAGCAGCTGGACTAGTATACATCATGTAAGAGAAAAAGGACAACCTTTTGGAACACCAACAGAGGAAGCATCCATTCATAAGCAAAGGGGAAACCATAGAGCGAGTAGGAAAACCATAGCTTTTGTGGAGGGTGGGTGGGGTGGAGCGAAGTGAGAGAGGAGTGGATGGAGCGATGCGTGACAGGACATCACAACATGATCTATGAGCGCATGAGTCCTAAAACACTAAACATTAGTACATTGCTGTATAATGTGAACTAAGTACTTAATAATATGAGAAATGGGAGCAGAATTCGTTCGAAGAACGGGGGATCCAGAACCCACTAAGTAAGGAATCGAGAACGTGCATATGACTGCACATGCAAGCATAACCGCATGCAAATAGAACGGAAATTGATACGTTCATCAGTAGCATCTGCAGTAAACTAGCATACATCATGGAAGAAGAACAAAGAGGTAACATGGAACAGATTAAGCATCTGGAGGAGGATCATCGAGCGAGTAGGAAAGTCCAACCGAAAGAAATGGGGACACATAGAGCGAGTAGGCAAAACGTAGCTTTAGTGGAGGATGGGTGGAGTGGAGCGCAGTGGGAGAGGAGTGGATATGAGATATGAGAGCAGAAGCTGTTCAAGGAACGGGAGATCTGGCACTCATAAAGTGCATATGAAGTGCATGTGTAATGGCAATGAAATGAATGTAAATTAAATGAAAAGAACAAGCGGAAAGAACATGAAGTGAAACACGCAGATTAAAAATAAGGCAAAGGACTGGATATCGGGACATGAGAACAGAAGCCGTTCGAGGAACGGGAGATCCAGAACTCATTGAATGCAAATGAGATTCATGATATGGAATGTATACAAAAAATGTGCTAGTCGAAATGTGCTAGGCAAAGGACTGGATGTAGAGAAACGAGGACAGAAGCCGTTCATCAAACGGGAGATCCAGAACTCATTGAATGCAAATGATGTGCACGATATGTAATGTAAACAAGATAATGAACATCTGGTCGAATTAAAGCATGAGTAAATGTAACCTGGAAGCAATGTAATAGCAACACCTATATCCTAGTTGCATGCATCGAATAAACAGAAACAGGACACCTGCATATATAGGGAAAAAACATCATCGAATGAAAGCCTAAGTAATGTCACTTGGAAACAATTTAATAGCAACACCTATATCTGAGATTCATGCATCGAAGAAGCGGAGATAGAACACCCACATAAGTAGAGAAATAAAATCAACAGGAAGAAACGGCAAAGGACTGGATATTGTAAGTACTTAATATATCTGTGTAATGGAATACAGAAACCGTTGTAAACAAACCGGTTCCATACCCACGTCTGACCGGACCGACTCTGACTCTGAAATATGATGGTCACCCAGTAAGGTTTATAATAGATGGAGGTGGTGACTTTCTACATCTCTAGATAGCCACAGAAACCACTAGAATAAACTAGTTGGAATGGTAAAATCCAACACGTATGGACCCAGAGATCGGCACCTCCAAAGTGAAGTTCTCAATACGGTAAGGCATGAAGCCTGTCTCATCGTTGGATAGAAGAATAAGGCAAGTCCCCAGACTTCCCCCTGCCGGACCAGCACCCTCCGCTACACCAGCTGACCCTCCAACGATACTAACTTCCACTCGCAACATCTGTGTGGCACCTGTTGTATGATTCCGAACCTTAACTTGTGTATCGCCAAGCCGATCTGGAGCGAAACCACCGGACCAGTCCCATCCGTGCTCATCGATCCGCACAGATACCAAGAATTCTCTGTAGAATAGCGAACGGGTGAGCTACCATTTCAGAATGAGCGTCCTAAAAGAAGACGCCAGTTTACAGGAGAAAATATTTTCGAGCAGACTCGACCAAATTGCCAATTCGTCAGCCATATCACATAGGTAGCTGACAAACTGAACCAAAAACAATCTTTTCAAATCAACATGCTTGACAAAAGGTATTTATTTTAAAACCATGTCCAATTTAGAGCTTCTATACACCAGCGCTTTTATGGAGTTACGTACATAATATACAGGCAGACTGCCAATGAATACTGTTCCCGGACACGTGACCAATGATGGGCCTTCTCTCAATCCAGTTACCTATATATACCGGGGAGGAAAAATGGACGGCATCCACACTGACAAGGATAATATTCAGAATTGTGCAGAATGAACGACTACTTCGCTCGTAGTTTCACACAAGTAAAGTAAGATAGCTTGTTAAGTTTACCTGCTTACGTCATGCCAATGCAAGTGAGTATGTTTCCCCGTTTCAAGCCGCTGAAATGCATCCGTTGCTTGTTGTTTATAGCAAAGAACCTGCTTGGAGACATTCGCTACCACAAACCTACACAGGTAACAACGTAATAATTATTACATCTGATGTGCACAAAAAGATTACCAACCATCTCGATTGTATGGCCGTGCAAGCCGCAGGATCAAAAACGAACAAATGAAAGATCAAAACCACAACGTTCACATTAAGTTATAGCGAGGAGAAATAACGAAGCAGTAGTCTCAAGCTTTGACTGACTCCTGGTACTCACCGTGGCCTAAAGGTTATAGTCTTAGTCTTCCCCGCGCAGGAGCCTAAGGCCGGAGTGGATATCATGGCAACGATGTAAGCCCCGTTGCTGTCTGGTTGCGGAATACTGACGACATTTATGCCCCCTGGTGGTTCCAGCAAAAACGGCCGTGACCACATTACTTCGGAGAAATCCTTTCTAGCAAGCTCTGTAGGACGTACACGCACAACCCTGGCTCGCAAATGAGGTTCACTTGAATCTGTCCCTTGTGTAGGCGAATACATAATCATTCTGTTGCTGGATTTCACCGGATCCTTTGTCCGGTGCTGTGCATTCCAGCCCTGTATGCCTTCTGTATGAATTTCCTTTTGCTTTACCGGACGCTGTTCTGGCTTTGAACTGGAATACCTGCCGAGATGATTCCGGTATGTTGTACTGAGTCTATTCGATCGTCTCACAACTGTTTCTGTTACTTCTGGTTCAGGTACTTCGTAAGCACCTCGTAGACCCCTAACAGCACCAAAAAATCGAGAACCTGCTAAAGTGATTTCCTCATTCATGGCTTTGTCACTCCCTGGTCCTCCGAGGTGCTGTTCTATTCCAGATGAGATATCGACATCACCATCCATGACTGCTAAGTTCAAATAACTGCAGTTGTAGAGCCAGAATGGAGAGGAGATACGGAACTCCCTTGCCCCACTCACTAGATCTATCGTTGTCTCCAACTCGATACTCACCGAAGAATCTGTACAGAGACAATGAATAAGTAACTGGTGCAGAGTTGAAATCTTACTAACTTTTAGTATAAAATACAGAGACAATGAATAAGTAACTGGTGCAGAGTTGAAATCTTACTAACTTTTAGTATAAAATGTAGTGCAAAACTTGCATAAGCAACCTAGCACTGACATCTCAGTTCCATCCTCATAGAGATGTTTAGTCAGTAGTTGATTCTTCCAATGATCACCCTGATATCGGGAAGCAAGGATTCTTGGTCTGGGTCGTGTAATCTGAAATGAGTGAACTGGACAGAACGTACATGTTTGGATTTCTGGTTTGAGGGTAAGAGCTTCAGTGAAGGTTATTCTTGTATCTTGTGCCGTGGGTCCCGCCATATCTTTAGTACAGAGAGCTGCATTTGTAACTTTCACCGCAGCTGGCAGATACGATGGAGCCTCGATAGTCAAACTCAGGTCGTGCATTGTGTCAATGTCATACACGAATATTGAGTCACCCTGCAATGCAAGTACAAGCAAAGGTAAACTCACAAAAGATAACCAGAAGGATAAAAAGGCTCAAAAGAAACCCATCACGGTGAAAAGAAGGCATTAAAATGCACCTCAAGCAATCACCTATTTAGCATTGACTTACGTAATTGAAAACTCGGTAGGAAAAATGAGTATATCCGTGCATGTTTACTTCCGTAAACGATTTATACACCGCGAGACTAGATGAATCATAAGTAGCATCTACGCAAAGTACCGGCACGCGACTGAGGATGCAAATTCACACCCCACTACCGAATTGATAGCAACGTTTTGAGCAAAAGGGAAAATTGTCATATCGTAGAAAAGCGAGAAGTTCGCTGCCATATACTTGCCTCTGGAGCATATACACTGCAGACTACACCAGCTCCACTCTCGATTTTCACGGTCAATTTCGAGGGCAAGCAATTTTTCACCAGCAGTGGTGCTTTGATAGAAATATCCCAAAACATGCAGTTCTTTTTGGCATCCGAACTGTTCGACATCCCTAAGCCAAAACTTTCTCTTGCTTCAGCTCGCCCAGTTGCATAATTTTGCCCTGCTTTACCTTGAGACACGACATCAGCCTCCGCATCTGGAACAAGATGATTTTCGACTGTGATGCAGCACCGAAAAGCACCATCAACTGGATGATAGGGATAGCAAACAACTGGTCGGTGAACCCCAACTTGTGATTCCGGCGGCTGAAGTAGATTTGGCAGCAACTGTGGTTCACTCCATAAATAAATGCTGCCAATTGGTCTCCACCTTATACGTCCAGTTCCCGCGAGATGGACAGGAAGGGCCATCACATGTCCAGGAAGAATAGGATCCATGACCTGGAAAACATAATAGCGACGGAACTACTTCACATCCCTCTAAGAAAGATCTGGCCACACAAAATCCCAGCCTCTGCAACGTTTGTTTGAAGTCCAGACGATGAAAACAAAGGAGCTCAGAAGAAGCCAAATGGCGACACAAAAACAGGAAGCAGAAGTACCTTTGGTGATAAAACAAATGGGAGATCAAACCGAAGCTCCAAAGCGACAGAGGTCGTATTTACGACTGACACCTGGATGATTGAAGGAGCAAGTACAGATGGAATCATTAATATCTAATGCTTTTGCTGAGATCAGAAGTTACCAGCAGACCAGGGTATTGCGATCCACTGTATAATCCAATCGTTACAAAATCATCAGACAGATACCCAACTAAGTCTACCTACCATGGAGCACAGCCGCACTAGCTTGCTGTAGCGTTGTGCAGTAACCTCAAAGTAGACAGGAGCATGGAAAGATTCTCCTTTCTCCGATTCTATTTCCTGAAAGGATCCCTGGTTATGACGACTTCCCCCGTCCCCAGTGTCGCCCTCCGAGAAGACTGCTTCAAAAGATCTGGAACCCACAAGATCAATAGACATTGGTTTCGACGGTCTAGAAGTCCCCTCCAACTGTACACAGATCCTTCTGTGAAGCTGCATCATGTTAAACATCTTCTTGGCATTGTACTGATCAGCAGCAAGGCCAGCCTTCCGTCTGTGAAACACTTCGTCTAGACCCTCCTCGACAAATAATGGAACAGAACAGCCCGGTTGGACAATTTCTCCACCTCCTAATCCCCAGGGACTCTTTGTAGACAGAAGATAATCTTCTTCTTCACTATCGTTGTTCTTAGCAGAACCTACAAGCCAGTAGCAAAGTGGAATGCCTGTATCATTTTGAAGCCAATACGGTGCAAACCGCCTCATCGACATGCCTTCAGTTGATTGAGAATCTCTCATGTTGAAATCCGTTGATAACTCTTCGCTGTTGCTACCTTTAAAGGAATCATTAAACATCTCCACTGCTCGAGACACGGCCTGGGACAAACAACAAAAACAAACAGATAATATCTTCAACAACAAATCAATAGTGGTTTGAAAAAGGAGATCTCAGTTGACTGGCTGACCGAGCTAAAAAGTGCAGTCAGGATTGTGCGGATGATATTGGTAGATGAGAGCAGAAGCCGTTCTGGGAACGGGTGATCCAGAACTCATTAAATGCATATGAAAGGTAACCAAGATATGTTCAATACGAGAAGATTGAGGAATCCCTAAAGTAAACATGCAGCGAATGTAACCTGAAGCAAAGGCATAATAGCAACATATCGAGAACACTATATATCGGAAAAAGGCGACCGCATAGGAAAAATGAAGGATGGGAAGACCCCATCAAGCCGTACAAGGGAGAGACAAAAAAGGTAACATGGGGCTAAGCCCCAATAGAGTCTGTATGAGAAATCTGCCCTACCGCACCTAAGATATATATATCTAACACTATATACTAGGAACACTATATATTAGGAAATGAGTTTAGAAGCCGTTCGAGGAACGGGATATCCTCAACGCATTAAGTGCAAAATATATGTATCTAAACTAGTAAGCAACGAGAACACTATATATTGGTATACGAGAACGGGTTATCCAGAACTCATGAAGTGCAAATGATCGATTAGCAATATGTACATGAATCACAATGCTAGATATCCAGAACTCATGAAGTGCAAATGATCGATTAGCAATATGTACATGAATCACAATGCTAGAGTAGTGTGAAATCCCTAAGGTAGAATGCATTGAATGTAACCTGCAGCAAAAGCATAATTGAAACAGATTGAGAATAACCAACGGCGTACGGCTGGAGTCGGGTAGGAGCACTGTAGACACAAGAGGGCGAAGCAGGAAGCAGTCAAAGAGCGAAGGGGAAAATACTAGGGAGGGAATTAGCTGGGGAATGGAGGAGTGGAACAAAACAAGAGTTCTCGGATGATGTGGCTGCAGAAACGGGTCGAAGTGTTAAAAGGGTAACGAGAGCGAAGCATAGGAGGACAGGATATAGAGTATCTCACAACCTGCACTATGGACGCTGGAGTCCTGAGACGCTAAACAGCTAAGGGAAGCAGAAGGCGGCCATATATATGAGAACACTATATATAAAAAAACAACTAGTAAACAACGTGTATTCGGTAACAGCTATGCAACAGAATTCGAGAAATATAATCCATTGGCAATCGACCACCTATAAGCAACGGGTGAACGAATAAAATCAGCTACAGTCTGGAGTCGGGCAGGAACACTGGAGATCGAAAGCCAAGTATGAACCATGAAGCAGGCAAAGAGCGTGTGAAAATTAATAGGGATGGAATTAGTTGAGGACGGGAGGAGTGGAGCAATGAGGGAGCGGAGTGGATGGTGTTTATTCTCAGACGGATCAAAGCATAACAAGCCAATCGAAAGAGGACTGGATAGAGTATATCGCAGCAAGTGCTATGGACACTTGAGTCCTGAAATGCTAAACAACTGAAGGAAGTAGAAGGCGGCCATAGTAAACCTCCCTGAAAGCACATGCGACTTCATCAGTTCCTCACGCAGTGCCGAAGTAGCTGAGCAAGAGTCAGTACCCCTCGTACCGAGTTTCTGCTCGAAAACTCATGAGTGCCAAGGCAAACTCGGTCGCTCCCCAAAGTGCCACTCCATAGTAGTAAGAAAGTTGAGAAAAGAACAGACTGAAAATTATGTGTCGACCAGAAATGTCATGTAGAATCTATCATAAAATGCTCGCACTGGAAATAAAAGAAGCAAGCAAAAGTGTAGGGAAAGGAGTAATCGCAATAATCCTAGCAGCAGAATGAGAACGAGCCAAGAAAGAAATGAACCACTGTGAGCAGGAGAAGGGAACGAATCGAGACATACCTCGTGAATCCCTGAGATCAAAAACATCGATTAGTAGAGACATATCCAGGACAGTATTAAATGATGCAGTTGTACAGAAAAAGCTCGTTAATCATACGAGAGGGGAGAAAAAAAGAAGTATAAATGCACGGGAAGGGACGATCCAAACTCCAACGGGGAATGCAAGGCCGAAGAGTAAGAAGGACGAAGAGCAAATAGGAAAGAACAGGATGAAACAACGAAGGGGGAGTATGACAGCAAGAGAGGCAATATCAGCCTCGGATGAAGTGAGGGACAGGGTGGGCCTACGTGTCAGGAAGCACACAGTCCATGATTGTGCGGATGATATACGAGTACTATGAGCCTATGAGCCGTTCTGCGAACTGCTTCTGCTCCCAATACTCATGGATGATAGTTTATAACACATCCGGGTTATGAACAAATTCAAGTTACCGCTACCCCGGTCAACCAATCTGACAACAATTCGGTGATTAAGTAGGCACTCCTCCCATAGCAGACCCGTAGAATTACAAAAACTAGGAAATAAATCGGATTCTATCAAGGACCACATTTGCCTATGATGTTAGTTGTGATAATCTCTAGTTTAGTGACTAGATACATGACTAGGCTAGATACATGATTAGGATAGATACATGATTAGGATAGATACATGATTAGACTAGATACATGATTAGGCTAGATACATGATTAAGGTGAAGTGAGGGCGCAGCCTCAATTAGGGCTCTGCAAAGCAACCTGCTAGAGCTTGCTTGTGCATATATATGAGTGCTCTCTGCTCATTTTATGGTAAGTTCTCATACAAGGATCATTCCCAGCACCTTGTACCTTGTTTAAGGTGTGTTCTATGCTGCTTCCCACTGGGGTACCTTTCATGCTGCGTGAATGCTGCTGTGTACTATCTTTGAAAGTTCTGAGAGAGAGTGAGTTGAATATTGCTGAGTGCAATCAGGAGTGTCTACTCTGGTGAGACTAGGAAGCTGAGTGCTATGATGTCTGATACATCAGAAGTCAGAATGACTGAGGATAGACCATCTACTTCAAAGACTAGGAAGAAAGGTTCTCATCAGGTTATGGGCCCACAATCACCATTGGGGTTGATAGGAGAACTCAGAGAACTAGAGAAACTAGGAAACACTAATTACAAAGCCTGGGCTTTGGATGTGAAGTGTATCCTAGACAGTTATGATTGTTTGGACTTGGCATTAGAAGCTCATGATATAGATGAGCTTGAGTCCAACAAGGAGGAGAGAATCAAGCATTCTACTACTAGGAGGTTTCTGCTAAGGGCTATGCAAGAGCCAGTCAGAGACCTAGTAGACACTTATGTTTGGAGTTGGGAGATCTGGCTCAAACTCAAGAATTTTTACTCTGTTGAGAGGCTGGAAAGTTCCAGTAGGATCTGGGATGGGATGTGGAACACTAAACTTGCAGATGGTGAAGACTTTACTTTGCACTTGTCAAAGTTACAGAAGGTCTTCAAGAGTGTCAAGGAGGATGGGTGTCCCCTTACAGAGAATATGAGATCAACCATCTCTTGAGGACTCTCCCTCCAAGGTACCAGCCTATCAAAGTAGCTCTAAAAGTTCTACCTGTTGAAGTTGTCACATGGGATTATGTGATAAACACATTGCTGGTGTTTAGCAAAGACAGAGAGGACCTAGAGATGAAGTTTAATGATTTGGGAGATTCTGCTCTGTTCAGTGCTTCTTCTCAGTCAAGGAGAGTGCCAGATAGAAGAGTGAGCAAACCAGAGCAATCCAGAGTGAGTAAATCTGGTAAAGGGGTTAGTAGTGTTGCTAACATGATCTGTTATTTCTGTCATGAGAAAGGTCATGTTGCACCTATATGTCCCAAGAGAGGAGAAAGGAGAGAACGAGAGCTGAAGAAGGTAGGAAAGGGACCTCAACCAGTAAGAGGTCGAAAATTTCCGAGTTCAGCTTACAACACAGAGGAGTGCAATGAGATAAAAAGCGATGAGGAGGGGTACTCAGCAGAAGAGCTAGATTGTGGAATGTTGGCAGAATCGCAGTTGTCCACAAACAGTTCTGGATGGTTCTTGGATTCTGGAGCCACCTCTCATATCTGTTACCAGAAAGAGCTGTTCTCAACTCTTCAACATCTGAAGATTCCCAAGAGTGTTCGTTGTGGACCTGGGATTCTAAATCCAGTGTTAGGAACTGGCAAAGTTCCTATTGCCTTCATGGGAAGATCTTACACAAGTTCTTGTAAGAGCTATTTGGAAGATGTGCTCTATGTTCCAGATTACACCAAGAACTTGATATCAGTACATCGCCTCATGGAGCATGGAGTGGATGTTCTGTTTGAAAGCAACAGAAATCAATGCACTTTGAAGAAAGGAGAGCTGGTCCTTGGATATGGCACTGCCAGAGGGAAGCTGTTCAAGTTGATGGAAGCTGATTGTTCTGATTCTGCATTGGTAGCAGAAAACAGAAATGATATCCATCTGTGGCATTTGAGGTTAGGGCACTTGTCAGTGCAAAACCTATATGCTTTAGAGAAGGTAGTGGATGGGTTGAAACTGGATCCCAAAGGAAAACTCGAGTTCTGCATTGGGTGTGCAGAAGGTAAGGCACACAAGGCTCCTATCCCCAAGAAATCTTCATCTAGAGCTTCTGGTCTTCTAGATGTCATACATTCTGATGTATGGGGATACATGACTGAGAAGTCATTGAGTGGAGCAGCCTACTATATTTCCTTTGTGGATGATTACAGTAGAAAGAGCTTTATCTATCTCATGAAAAGCAAGGATGAAGTGCTGCGAAAATTCCAGAAGTTTGTAGCCATGGCTGAGTTGCAGACTGGGAGGAAAGTCAAGCGATTGAGAACAGATGGAGGCAGAGAATACAGGAATGAGGAATTCCTCTCCTTTCTGTCAGAGAAAGGAATCCTTCTTGACTGTACAGCCAGAGACAGTCCTGCACAGAATGGAGTTGCAGAAAGGTTGAATAGGACACTGGTGGACAAAGCATTGGCCATGCTCCAACATGCCAAGCTGGAGAGAAAGTTTTGGGGTGCTGCAATTAGCACTGCAAATTACCTTAGAAATATCAGTGGTACCACAGCATTGCAAGGAAGAACTCCTGAAGAATGCTGGAGTGGTAAGAAACCTAATCTTTCAGCTTTGAAGGTTTTTGGATGTCTTGCCTATGTTCATATTCCCAAGGAGCAAAGGAGGAAGTTCACAAAGAAAGCTGAGAGAATGCTCTTTGTAGGATATGAAGAGGGACTGAAAGGATATCTTCTGTACAATCCTAAGTCTAGACAGATCATCAGAAGTAGAGATGTACTCTTTGATGAATTGAGGACTTGGAGTGAGAACAGTGATGAGTTGCAGAAGCAAGCTGATCAGTATGATCAGCCTGATCGACCTATCTTCCCAAGCTGCAGAGTCAGTTTTTCAGATAAATCATCAGAAGAGCAATCTCTACCTGAAGCTGATGGTTCACCAAAGGAGAGTCTGAAGGTGTACACAAGGAGGCCTAAACAGACGGTGGTATCTGATTCTGATACTACAGAAGAAGACTCCAAGAAGCAGACTGCAGATGCAGAATCTCTGAGTGAGATTCCGGAGATGTCAAAAGATGACATGAAACTTCTCGGCACAGAGCCAAGAAGATCACAGAGAGATAGAAAACCTATTGACAGACTTAGCTTTCTATCAGAAGAGATGTTAGATAAATCTTACATCTGTCATGAAGATTGTGATCCAGACACTTTACAGCAAGCTTTGCTCAGACCAGATTCGAGTCAGTGGGAGTTGGCTATAGCAGAAGAGAAGAAGTCTCTTCAGACTAATGGTACATGGGTACTAGCTGATTTACCACCAGGTAGGAAAGCAATTGGTTGTAAATGGGTTTTCAGGGTCAAACGTGGAGCTGAGAATGAGATCCTGAAGTACAAGGCAAGACTTGTTGCAAAGGGCTTCAATCAGAAAGCATCAATAGATTATTCAGAAACTTTTGCACCAGTTGCCAGGTATGGATCTATTCGCATGCTTCTAGCTCTTGCTGCAGAGAGAGATTGGGAAGTGGAGCAGTTAGATGTGAAAACAGCTTTTCTCAATGGAGATTTGAGAGAGACTATCTACATGGATGCTCCAGATGGATATACTGAAGGCAAAGGAAAAGTATGCTTGCTTAAGAAGGCCTTATATGGTCTTAAGCAAGCTCCTAGAGCCTGGTATGAGAAACTAGACTCATACTTGAGAGAGCAGGATTTCAAACGAGCAGATTCTGACATGAGTGTGTATACTCGAGATGATGTATACATAGCTGTATATGTAGATGATCTACTACTGTTGGGGAACAGTGAATCTATCAAAGGAGTGATAGATTTCTTGTGTTCTGTTTTTGAGATGACTGTTCTTTGTCCTGTAAAACTCGTTTTGGGAATCAAAGTGAGCAGAGATAGAGAAGCAGGATGGATCCGAATTAGTCAACCACAGTATGTGAGATCCATACTAGCTAAGTATCAGATGACAGAGGCGAATCCTGTCTCTACACCTCTTGATCTGGTGTGGAAGCACAGCAGAATCATAGATGGGGAGATGAATCTCTGTGACAAAGTGTTGTATCAGAGTGCTCTTGGTTCTCTAATGTTTATCATGGTCTGTACAAGACCAGATATCTGCTATGCAGTGGGAGCACTAGCTAGATATACTAGCAACCCTGCACAAGTACATTGGAAAGGTATAAAGAGAGTATTCAGGTACTTAAAGGGTACTCAAGATGCATTCTTGGAGTACAGAAAGCAAGGAAACATACTTGCTTCTACACTTGAAGCATATACAGATGCTAGTTGGGGAGATGACACAAATAACAGTAGATCAACTAGTGGATATGTCATCATGCTTAGTGGTGGAGCAATTAGCTGGCGTAGTAAACAGCAAACATCTGTTGCACTGTCTACTACTGAGGCAGAATTTATGGCTGCCTCAAATGCTACTCAAGAAGTCATCTGGAACAGGAGACTTCTTAAGGAGTTGGGTTTTGAGCAGGAGAGTCCTACTACATTGTACTGTGACAATACAGGAAGTATAGCACTCAGCAAAAATCCTGTACATCACCCAAGGACTAAGCATATTGAGATTAGAAGAAGATTTGTAGAGGAGAAAGAAAAGGAGAATGTAGTGAAGTTAGTTTACTGTCCTACACAGGAGATGACAGCTGATGTGTTTACAAAAGCATTTCCTAAAGATAAACACATAAAATGTGCTGTAGAAATGGGAATAGTCCTAAACTCTCATTAAGTGGGAGTGTTAGTTGTGATAATCTCTAGTTTAGTGACTAGATACATTACTAGGCTAGATACATGATTAGGATAGATACATGATTAGACTAGATACATGATTAGGGTGAAGTGAGGGCGCAGCCTCAATTAGGGCTCTGCAAAGCAACCTGCTAGAGCTTGCTTGTGCATATATATGAGTGCTCTCTGCTCATTTTATGGTAAGTTCTCATACAAGGATCATTCCCAGCACCTTGTACCTTGTTTGAGGTGTGTTCTATGCTGCTTCCCACTGGGGTACCTTTCATGCTGCGTGAGTGCTGCTGTGTACTATCTTTGAAGGCTCTGAGAGAGAGTGAGTTGAATATTGCTGAGTGCAATCAGGAGTGTCTACTCTGGTGAGACTAGGAAGCTGAGTGCTAGGATGTCTGATACATCAGAAGTCATAATGACTGAGGATAGACCATCTACTTCAAAGACTAGGAAGAAAGGTTCTCATCATATGAGTATGCAGAAAATAGAACAAATGGTAGCTCGTTCCCAGTATACTCCACAACAGCCATGCAGGTTGTCAAGAAGTAAAACGAAATTCTGCATGAGACATAAAATCCATTTTACGGTGGGCTGCCGCAAAATATATAGTTGGTACCGAGTATAAGACTCAATTCACAACTCACAAATCTTTATGGGTCCACACTTCAGCTTGTCAAGTCTTTACCAAGTTGGAGGTGCTAATGGTTTCCGCAAAAAGAGAATAGTTCAAACTTGATCAATTTCAAGGTCAAATACAGAGTATATTCTTTTGAGTACCTGCCTGATAGCTGTCAAGGAAGAAACACAGGTGGGCTGCATCTTTTTGCAGAATACAGAGCTTTCAACTCCACAACTTGACTATTGATGCCTTAAGATCAGGAATTTGTGAACTTCGTAATTTGTGAACTCTTTGGGAAGTCATCATTCAATGAATCAAATATAGTAGGTAAGCAGGTCTACCTGCACAAGTGCTTCCGTAATGTTGACATTGAGTTTGTCGGATGATGTCATTTCAAATTTCGTCCGAAAGGGCCTGCTCAAAGCGCTATTGCTGTCATGGGCCCTACTCATTCGGTAGCAAACGCTCCAGGGCTCGACGACTGGTTCCCACGCAACCTGAAAGAGTTTTGTAACTTCTGATATGTCAACTTTTGGCATATGAGGAAAAATATGCTGCTCTCATCCATGATATTACGAAACTAGGAAACGAGTTACTTCAAATTTTGTTCATGATTCTTCTGCTCGGTAGCCATTACGAGTCCACTAAGATGTAAGATAGCAGTCCTTTGTTCAAAATGACGGACGACTATCTAGTGTGGGACTTCCAGGACTTATGATAAGGGAGCAGCCTAGTGAAGCCCAACGACAAATAAGAATCAACTGAGGACATAATAGCCTAGAAATATAAGCTCGTGACTTCGCGAGTGAATGTGTTGACATCGTCACGGAGTTTCTCAAGATGCAAAGCAATGAGACTATTTAAAACCACATACAAGGAGTAGAAACTTTGTTCTAGTTAAAGTGAGTAACAACGTAGGTACCCCCGTACAGGCACAATAATCTCTGTATGTACCTTTTGAATGTTGTGATAATTAACTTCCGCTTCAGAGAATACTGACAAGTCTACGTCAAGTCTCCTCCATGTAACTTGAGCAGCTATTTTCCTCAAGAGAACATCGATAATAGGTGTATTGCAACTCCACTACCTCAACAAATTCCACAAGTGAAGATCAGAATGGCCTCTCTGTTGCAGTTTATCTACCAAAGGACTAGTGTTCAGCTTGCACTATATTCTAAGAATTATGAAAGAATATTCCAGAAGTATACCCACTCGTTTGGAACGGCTTCACTTGCAGAAAGGCTGAAGAAAATCCCACTAAACAGATTGCTGACAATTACCATATTCAGTACTTACGCGGCTATCGGTTAGTAGAAAAGAACAGCTCTGAACTTGGAGATCCAAACTGCAGTATAATTCAGTCGCGGGAGATGACCTCGTCTTTATCGGCTCAAGGTGGAAGTTGCTCCAGAAGCGAAGAATTGCATATGAGCACCAAATATCAACGGAGTCAACTTCAACCGAGAATGTCATATTGATCCGCGGTGATCCTTGAACGTTAATTTGTCCTTTGATCGATATGTCTGTAACTTGCATCAAAGGCATGCGAAACTTCTGCTTTCTGAAGATAATCTCTTCTACGGTTACTTCTGCCCCAGTGATAACTGCTGACACAGTCCACCTTTTGTCCTCGTTCAACTGAAGCTCATCGACTCGAATTGTCAGAGCAACGACGATTTCCTTGCCTGCATCATCGTCATCCTCAAGGTTCTGTTCGGCGTCTGTCTCATCTTCGCTCACAGTTTCATCTGTATCCGCGCCAACTCCAGTCCATGAAACAATTCTCACCAATTGTTTTTTCCTCAGCCGTGATCTAGGCACAGATGCGACATTGGCATCTTCAACAAAGTCTGGCAAAATGATTGTCACATTCAGAAGCCCAATCTTAAGATGAAGAGGACGGCTACCAGATTTTTCTGCATTATTACTGTTCTCTTCGGGCCTGGTTGCAACCTTTCTAGCTAGATCTACACCAACGTCGTCACTCTCCTGGCTCCCTCGGTCACATGATAGCTCTCTAGGTGATCTCGTTGGTTCAATTCTCGAAGGTGATCCTGCGTGTCCGATCATGCGAGATAGTGCCCAGGCCTCGTGCTCCTCTAATGGCTTGGACTGCTGAGACGTTGCCAGAAAGGTTCCCTCCTGTTTTGACGAGGATCCCACACAAGATGCAATTGCAGGTACTATCTTATCCCAGGCAGCCAGATGCAGCCATACTTTGATATTTGGAAGGGCAAAATGAAATTCTCCATCTGCGTAAACCATAACTGGAACCAACTTAAAAGCGGGATCAAAATCTATCTCCCGGTTATCTCCCGCACTTACATGTAAAAGGCTCTTCGAGCTCGAACCCTGTAAAATACAGAGAGATCGCAACTCTATTTTCAGGCTTTCTACATCTCCTAGATTTACGAAACATCTGACTTGGAGATTCTCAACCTGCAACTTTGCGACGTTCAGAAGAGGTTCCTGAACTCCCTTGATGTATAGGGTCAGTTGAGCGATAGACCATCTCATATTCACTGTCGAATCAGATGACATGGGAGCTTTCAGATGCTTGAAGGGACTTCGATCTTTCATCCCAGCACCTGCGACACCAGCTGCATACGCCTTGTATTTCCAAGTTACAGAAGAAAGATCCTTCTGATATAATTTGAGCAGCTCCACACCCTTCCTTGAGGCATTTCCTGTTCAAAGACAAATATATAACCGATGTTCAAAAATGAGAATCTTAAAACTCTAAAGCATCTAGAAACATTGAGAAAGTTTGCTCTACAAAAGCACTAAAGCCCACTATTCCTATTCTGAGCTACAAACGGCAAATTCAGGAACCTGCTTGTTCTGCACACACTGCTGAATAAAACTTCGGAATCTGCAGTACACAAAACCCAAGTGCAAGGGACTAAAAGAAAAAGAGCTAAAGGAGTCTCAAACTATACGTCTGCTTGATCTGCAGGTAGAGCTCTCGCAGTCTTCACATAAAAGGAGAGAAAAGCAAAAAATATGCTGAGGGAGATTCAACTCAAAAATTTGCTTGATGGCATATGGAATAAAACGTAAGTTCTTTTAATTGAGGATCAGATATTCAAAGTTAGGCGATTGCGGCAATTCTCACCAGCTAAGTTGAGAACCAAGGCTGATAAGTCTACTTCCGCATTAATTGGAACCGATGCAGAGGTCTTGAACTCTCCCACGGATTCCTCCCCTACAGGAAGTTCAATGGTCATTTCCCCATCGGCCTGTTCAATTAATGAGAAAGCATGTCCATCGGTAGCTTCTGGAGCCTGAAACAACCCGCGAATTGTAAGTGCTATTTCTCGACAGTCAAGGTAGACAACGTCCACAATTGAGTGATTCTCACTCTTCGATGGCCTGCTATCACTAATTTGGAAAGTCGGCAACCCGGCAGGAGTAAACGAAACTAACATTTTGGGTACAGTGAGCTCAAGATACTCATTGCACCCTGATTCCCGTGGCAACAACAGCACGGAGTCTGTTACTTCTATCCTGCAAAGAATGATGCTTTTGCTGCTACTTGATTTGAGACTGTATCCCGTTCCTCCGATATTTAACGAGCTTCCATTGCTGATGGAGTTCTTCCACTCCGAGCTCATACAGTATCCTAGGAGCACCGCAAAATAGTCATTTAATAGTGTACACTGAGCGTTTTGCAACGCTATATCAGCTTCTATAAGATTATATACAAGCCCGGACAAGCTCCTCTGTTTGCGACGTTTTACCAACGTCACGTTAAGAGTCGCCAGTGGTCCATTTGAAGAATTGCCAAGAACATCCCCTCCAACATTACCAGAAGCCCATGTTGGTCCTTTGAATCTCAGCTCCCTTGCAGCGGCAATCAATTTAAGCGGGCCATGTTCAGGCATGACATTGAGAACTGAGACGTTTGCATCTCCAAGGACCAGACTGCCAATGATGCCATCAGGATCATACAGATGGAAAATAAGATCCTTCAACTGTACTCCAACAGCAATAGCGGTATCACTTACGTAATCACCTTGAATTGCTGGATTGCTTTCAACACGAGGTTCACGGGATCCGTCATACAAACCGTCTGTGCTTTCATCCACAGAAAGCAAGCCAGGTATTCCCTCATCCACATGCACAGGCTTGGCCTCAGTAACCATCGATACAAACCAGTAGAGAGCTCTCATGACCTTTGGATGGCAATGGCATTCCATTCCCTGTAGAAGAAAATTCACAGCTGTTTTTCTCTCTCCAGCCATATCGGAAGTCGCTATTTTTGCCACAAGGGCATTCCTGATCGCTGAAGCCTGGGGGTTCTCAGATGTGTTGTCTTCTGAGACATTCACTGCCTTTTTTGATGAACTATATAAACCTTCTGAAAAGAAAAGCAAGTACCGCAAAGAACTTCCTGCCATCTCATTTGCATCTTCTACGTGAAACCTGTTAACCATCAAAGCAGCCTCATGCTTGTACGCGCTCCACTGAATGAACCTAGTTCATTTTTCAGCAACAACACGGCCATGTCATCATTTTGCAGAACAAGTTCTAAGGCATCGACAAATCTCGACCTCTGTTTCCATTGGAAATCACGTATCATCAGCTGCTCTTGTGCAAAACGCTTTGAACCTTAAACTAAGAAATAAGATCTAGGCTTTAGTCCATCAGTTGGTCGTCAGAATATACCTTATACTTGTATCATGCATTTGAGCAATTAGAATCATCTGTTGAATCGCAGAGCCTGGCTCCCCATCGACACACAACTGCACTGTGACCACCTTCATGCTGAGTTGGAACTCAAAGATTGGTGTCAGTGGATCTGCTAGGACGATCTGACCGGCGTGACCATCGTGCAAAGTGGCATGCGAACTTTCTCCTTTCAGTTTACTTCTTTCCTTCACAGTTGTCCGTTCTGGCACTAGCGTCTGACGAGAAGTACTACGAACTTCACTGTGTTCACTTCCAGTGTTTGTTTGAAATTTCAGCATCTGGGCCACTACTGCTCTTATAGCTATACACTTCGAAGATGACAAGTGCACGCGAAGGGAAGTAATTTCTCCCGAAACCTGTGAATCACCACCATACATCCAAACAAAACAACCAACCATTCAATTCTCTTTTTGCATACTTAACTTTACAGCTCTTCAGTGATGAGATGCACGCCAATAGCCTAATTGTGGCCCATAATTTCTTGACGAGTATGGCAAACATCTGGGTGCCCACAATTTTTCTCCAAACTTCAGAAAGTTCGATGCCACGTATCAGACGTCAATGTCTGAGGTACAGATTCATGTTTTGCAAGTCTTACAGTAAATTCATTCGTTCCTACAAAGGAAGTAAGCTAAAGCACGACATGAGGCACAAACTAAGAGCATGAGTCTCTGAGTCCCACAACAAACCTTCAACCGAGCTCTCTTCGTAGATTCATCTGGTACGCAGCATACTGCTATCTGCAAGCTAAAGCGTTCAAGAAGATGTGACTCTGGTTTTGAATCGGAGCTCATCCTCTCCTGCCAATTGGAGGTGTGCATAAAGATGATGACCTGAGATCCCACATACACTAATTCCTGTCAATGCAGATACAACAGAAATCTGATTCATGGATAGATTTATTTGAAACCTGATACGAGCTGCAGAGCATCTCAATAAACATGTAAACATGCACCTGAACCCCAAGAATCTGTATTCCCATCTGCTCATTGGAACCAAAACCTCTTCGCAACATCTGGTTTCTTTCCATGTCTTCGTTCGAAGAAGCGGTCGATTGCAACTCAGCCGATGCAATCAGCAGAGAATCCCAGGCCCAGACCTAATTCATCACGTGCGATAGGTCAAACACATAAAGAGATGTAGCAGTCTACTCTGAATTGACTACAAGCAATTCAAGGAGTAATTTCCTATTCCGGTTTTAGAGGAGAAACATGCACTCCGGGGGCAGCTTAAGAATCAAACTCTTCCCCAAACATAATATAATGGTTTTACCATGAGAATACCGTCAGTGCCCATATTGTTTTCTGGAAATACAAAGGTTGGTTTCTGCACATCCACATGCCACCCAACTCGCTTACTGCTTCCAGAAGAAGACCTGCGAATGATACATGTTAATAATTCGCGGCTTCAGCTTCCAGCCTCTAAAACCAGTCCAGCTGAAAACTTACCTGGAAATATACTAGCAAGTCAGTACTAGCGCCATGCTATACCCGCACATACCAGAATTCTGTATTTCTATGTGCGTCCAAGCATATTCACTTCTTTGACCAAAACTCATGGTCGACGTATCTGTCCGATCATAAGAAATATATTCATAGAGCTACGATTACTTAAGCAACTGTGGTCAACTAACCGGTAACTACGTCCTGCCCACAGATAAGGCATGTTAATGAGCTAAAAATTTGATGTTCTGATAGACATATTTGCTTCTTACTCTGTTTCGGAATAAATATGTCCTTCTGAGCTTTTACTTTCGTCTGAAGACAGTGTTACCTGAAAGCAAACACGAGACAACGGGCGAGCGCATCAGAGCCGATTAATATACTTGTAATGGTATGCGGGGAAGAACGGAGAACCCCCACCCACAGAATGACTGGTATATGTGAAATCAAATTATGTCTATTGATTTCTGAACGCCATCTATCCTCTTGGCACATGTAAACATGTATTTATAAGTATGAAGCTTAAGTATATCAAAGCCTCTTGAGACATTTTGCACCAAATATGTTTTCAACATCCAGAAGGTGTTAAACGCCAGGCAAAGAGCAAGTAATCGTCATGTTTAGACTTCAAAAGACAATCTGCTCGAACTCTTGGCCTCCCGTGGTGATGTCGACCTTAATCGAGACAGATATAAAAGTGGTCCTAAAGAAGAGCCAAGAACGAGCATGAGGAGATCTTGACTCCTGAGTTGGAAGTTGTACCAGTTCCTCTCGTTTGTAGTACGGAGAGGGCTGTGAGAAAAAGTTGAGAGCTTCCTGAATGAAAGTTGGACTATAGACAAACTCAATTGGTTGTATGGAAACCTGAACTTGACAGGAAGAAAAGACAGACACTGATTAGCGCAACCATGAAGTATGAGCCGTGCAAGTCTTCTCTGGCCAAAGTTGACGACATTAGCCTATTCTTGTGCATCGGAAGTTTGGTGTTCTTTATGTTCCTCAGAATTCTTCTTTGAGTTGAAAATCTTCAGAAACTTATATTTCCTCCAACGACTGTTAGAATAATAAACTATGTTCTATTCGAGTGAAGCAAATAACTAATCTCCACAGCTAGAATGTGACATACATCTATACACAAAACAACACGTACATGAACAGTAGTGGCAAAATCTTGGCTTGAATTCCTCCACTCCACCTCCACTACTAGAACAGGCTCAACCTGATCCATATAACCAGCAGTAAAAGTTTCTAGGTGATGATGACCATTCATAGAATCTAATTTGCTCTCGCTACTACTCTGAACAAGAGCAGTAGTTGCTCCACCGTCCGTCCGACGATGTTGCCCCACCAAGCTAGAAGAACGGCGAATAACATGCTTTGCCTGCGACATTGGCCTACCATAGTGAGTGTATGCGCGAGCTGAATCATTGATTGGGCTATAGGAAACGTTCACGATATTGTTGCACTGATTCGAACCAGGTTTGCAGTACACAAAAAGTCTGTCTCCTTTATCCATAGCTATTGCTATATTTTCCTACAAACAACACCAACTTTCGATTTAATGACATATGGCCAGATTGATACAAACCTATCGATGACCATTTTGTACCTTTGGAGCAAGTATGCAGGGAAATTGAGTTCCTGACGTGCAAAGGTCGATCACTTCAAGAGTTGGGACTAGAATGGTGACACTCGTGGAGTCCAGCCATGACGCGAATGCCACTGAAGGTCTTCGGATAGAAACATGGACAATCTCCTTTTGACTACAGAAAATAATTGAAGATATCAGTCATCAGTATGCACACTCTGCTGTCCATATAACGGTCTCATACCAAAATCAAGAGACTTGGTAGAGACATCTATATCTTCTTGTCGATTTTCTAACGTTGTTACACATCCTGGCCCATACCTATCTATAGTCATCAAAGCAATAGTCTCAACAAACAGGCAGTCAGAAACAACAGGGTAAATATTGCCTCACGTACAGTCAAACTTACTAAAACGAAAAGATTTGCAAAACTATGATAATGCTTATCCTGACATCCAGATGACTGCTAGAGTTCTCTGACTGATAGTCTAAACGAAGAAGACAAACTTTCTTGGGAAGTTGGTGTGGAGACACGTATGACTTCATGACCGCCTTACAGTGCCGGCGCGGCTGGATAGGAGCGCCAGTACCCTTTATCCTGAGTTTCTGTTATAGCTCTAGAGTGCAGGGTTTGCCTACATATACGTATCTCTTTTTCTGTTGCGGACATATATGTAATGGTATGCAGAGCCGTTCGAAGAACGATGGATCCACACCCACGGATAACAGACATGACTCTAACAAGCAGACTCCATGACTCTAACATACAGATGGCCACGAAGGAGCTAGTGATCAATAATAAAGAACACACAGTGGTCAATATATACAAAACAGAGTTCTGTATCGCCGTCAATCACACGGAGAGGTGAATGGACGATAATTCTGATGTTAGTGGTGTCTATGTGCAAGCAGAGATCAGCGTGAAAAAGCACAAGAGCGCAGTGTAAGAGGACTGGATATGAGGGATGAGAGCAGAAGCCGTTCTAGGAACGGGAGATCCGGAACTCATGAAGTGCAAATGTAATGCAGATGAAGGGGATACAGGATATATACTAATCGAAATGAATAGTAAACGTGCAAAGGAGAGTGAATCTAACAATTCGAATGTAAGGTCCAGCAACGGACATAATCTAAATATTTCCTGCTCAATGCTAGTAGAGAACTATTATACATCATGTAAACGATAAGTGCTAAGCAAAGTATATAGAGAAATAGACCACAACCTTAAATCAAAGATCAACATATAATCGAAGACTGTTAAGCAAGACATGGAAGATAAACTAATCTGAAACCGGAAGTTGGGCTGAAATCATGTAGTTGAGAGACGTGTACTAACCATGAAACAGACAAACATTGAAAGAGCATTAGGTGAGGATGGGTGAGGTGGAACGAAACGCGAGAGGAGTGGATGTGTCTTGGCTGAGTCGGAACGAAGTTAAAACTGACAAACATCAAAAGAGCATTAGGTGAGAATAGGTGGAGTGTAGCGAAGTGGGAAAGGAGTGGATGATGTCTTGGCTGAGTTAGAGCGAACCCATATAGAGGACTGGGTATGAGAAAATGAGAGTAGAAGCTGTTCAAGGAACGGGGAATGCAGAGCGCGGCGTTAGAGGACTGGATAGGGTATATCGCAGCATGCACTATGAATGCATGTCCTAAAACACTAAACAACTGAAGGAAGCAGAAGGCAGTCATAGTAAACATCCACGACTCCATCAGTGCCAAACGCAGTGCCAAAGTAAATGAGTGAATGTCAGTACCCCTCGTAGCGAGTTTCTGTTCGAAAGCTCATGAATGCCAAGGCAAACTTGGTTGCTCCCTAAGGTGTCGCGGAAAGCAGTAACAGTATTAAAAACGAAGAAGCTGAAAATTGCCTGGAACTCGCAAATTCAATGTAGAACCAATCGTAAATTTCCGGAGACAGGAAGGAAAGAGTGTCGGGATAAGTCTGGATAACAGTAGTCAGAAGGAAAGATTGTCAGGTAAGATAGTCAGAATAGTCCTAAATGAACTAGCAAAGAGAATACGTATAACTGTGAGCAAAAGAAAGAAAGGAATCGGGACGTACCTGGTAAATTCCTGAATGAAAACTGGATTAGTTGAAAAATAAGCAGAAAAAATCAAAGTTAAACAACGATACAAATCTGAATCACAAGCTCGTTAAAGGAAACTAAAGAGAGCTGAGATAGAAACCGGAAGAACAAGAAGGGGCGAGCATTAGGGGATGTGTGAGCGGCAAAAGTTCAACAAAGAGCAAGAAAGAGTGAAGAGCAAAAAGCAATGAACGATAACCAAATGGACGGTTGTGAGAGAAGGAGAGGCAGATGGAATGGAGGTCCTTGCATGCTCTATTATTGCATGAGTTCAGAAACACCAAACATCTTGCCTAAATTATCTAAGATAACTTGCTATTTGCTACTCCTAAGTGTAGTGAGCATATGTAATGAGATAGGCTGCTCATTATACAAGAGTATTCATTACCAGTTTCGAAGGACTCCAATAGCTTCTCCTATTCGCAAAGTAAGTTTCAGTCGACACCACCCCTTAGGAGGATTACCACTTTCGATAACAGAGGTCGGATTGAAATCAGCTGCTTCACACAAATCCTATAGAACGAATGAGGAAGTAGTGATGTCAAGTTGAAGAATAACGCTGTTAAATGTACGACAATGCAAATCAAGGGATGTAGAGTTATTCCACATCAAGCCTGCTCCATACCACGGATTCCAAAAGTGAACTATCATAGAAACTGCTCCTGGTTCAGGACAGTGGCAAGCAGAAAACCTGTTTACTCTTTTCAGATGTCTCCATCAGGACTCAAAGTAGAACTTGACCTGAAGGACAAACATCTCTGCATTCCATATGCTACCCTACATTCAGTCTCAAACAAACGTCATGTTCAGGTAGGCGTCAGGAAGTCAAAGTTTACCTTGATGATCTCATCCGGGAACACTGCCGCATCAATGCTTTCAGCGGCTCCGAGAAGCCCCAGTGATAACCAGTTCAACCATCCCCGCGGATGAGTGAGGGGTTGCTGAGGTAGCGACGTAGACTGCTGTGTTTCACCGTCTTCTGGTTTATTGGCTTTCCCATTACTACTTTCCAGCTCACTTTGTCGATTCACGAAGACATCCTGGTCAAATGCCTATTAGAACGTGGCAATCAATACCAGCAGCCATTATGGTATGCTTCTAACTTTATTCAGCATACCAATTTGCGAATTGCTATCACCAAGCTCATGGCCAAAGGAACTAAAAATACATTTTTGAAGAAAACGCTGGCATTTCCACCACTCTGCGCCATCTTAGACAAACTAGGACAAACTCTAAACCAGATCTGTGTCCTCGGTCCTTTTGGAACTAATTACTGAATATCTAAAGAAAGATATGGAAGAGCATATGAAAATATGGTCCTTTTGGAACTAATTACTGAATATCTAAAGAAAGATATGGAAGAGCATATGAAAATATGCTCACCGATCCCAGCAACTGGCTCTCGGCCAAGGATCTCAAGTACAAAATTTCATCCATCTCGAACTCCAGCTCCATTTCTTCGAGTTCGGCAAACCTAGAGTCACTTGCTGGCTACACTGACATCCGGCAAGTGTCATTTTCAAGTGAACACATATAGGACGCAACTCTTATTCGGATACTACACAACGTATCTGATACGACAAAGACAAGGATCATGCTGAAAAACTTCCAGGACGACTGCTAATTAAATCTCAGATTCCATATTTTAGCTTAAACTTTTAGGGCCAAAAGACTTTCTGAAACATGAGCCAAAACATCCTACATGTGTAGATCAAACCTGTGCTCTTTGAAGGGCTTCAAGCTTTTCCTTATAAAGACAAACGTAACGTTTCTGCTCCCTACATCCGCGAGCAAAGTCCATGATACGATATGAGCAGGGGAAAGATATGATATCGAAGATCTACAGAGAGGTCAAATCTTTCAAGTAAACCAGCGGTAAGAGTTGGGCTGCTTACGAACTCAGAAGACCCAACTTCAGCCAACGTCGTTGGCGATGTTTCCCAACATCTGCAAGTACCGCCTGGATGGCAAATATCCATAGTCGTCGCTGCCACCCAGTTTCAGTAGTATCAAAGTTTGGCCTGCTTATTAGGGGTCTAAAGCGTGCATATCTGCAATCCCACATCCAGAAGTCTTTGTCCGTGAAACGGAGATGATAATCGTGAAGGCCCCAGGCCCCAGTCACCATGAACGAGGGCGTCAGCAGGGAGAAAGTCAGAGACTTTACCAATCAGACTCCTACTTAAAACAAATTGACCTCTCGGTATGCTCACTTTACAGCGTTGCTTCGTCAAACTGCTCTCAGAAAATTAATACGCAACTTTTCGCTTGAGCAGAAGACGTTCTGAAAACCAATGACAAGTTACACGTGCTTGAGGCGTCTCCATACTCCGTATAGCTTGAAAGGTGCTACATCTGATACACATAGTATTCACTCTCAAATCCTTCCAAATTTTACCTCTTTTATGCATAGAAACTTTACCTCTCTCGCAACTGGAACAAGCTCAGAACCTCCATGACCATCAACATCTGTCGTAGTTGAGAATCTCCTAAAGAGACTGACTGTAGCTCAGAGAAAGGACAACCAGTCTTTAGTATCTCTAAATCACGCTTTGCTTACGTGCCCATTTGCAATAACAAATCTTTCCCCTCATTATAATTATACAACCAAAATCTCGTTCGCTAGGTGAGAGTAATGTTTCAACTATGAAATAGAGGGGCATCGGACGATATTGATTTCTGCAGAGCACGACCATATTTGCAGTAAATATATGTCTGTCTAGCTAAATACCTAGGCATACAATAGGTGAATTCCGACTCACAGCTACTAATATATTTCAGACTGATACCAGTCGGAAGATTTGGTGCGAACACAACTGACCAGATTATCCACATCCAGTGCAATGGAGTAATGAGGACCACCTCCCTTGACTGCTGCGTTTTTGTCCACCTGCGAAGGAAAGTCCAGCTCAATAGGAAGTTCAAAATTATGGCGAGGTAGGACATGTATGATTAGAGATATATGTTGCCCATGATAAGAGGGCTTCATTATAAACTACACTGAAGGAGCTAAGTAACAGTGATGGGATAAATCACGGTATGCGTCTTCCCCTTCGGCCAGGTAATATCCTTGATTGCAAGAACATGTCTGAAATTCACAAACAAGGGATCTCGTCCATAAGTCCGTTAGGCTTGAAAATATCGATGATAAGACACATTGTGTGACCTTGAAGACTTGATTCGGCATGAGAAGAAGGATAGTAGACATTACCGTTAACCTCAATCGCGCATTTGTGGGTCGTAATAAGTAGGATTTCTCATCCTGTACACCCAGCGCGTTTGGTAGAGTGCTTTTAGGATCATCGCCCACACAATTTCCAGCAGGACGGTTGTGTTGGCTATATCCTGTGTTCCAGTAAACAGCAAGCTGTTGGATATCCACCAGTTTGTGCACTGAACTGCTGACACCTTTCCCTGCAGCGGCAGACATACTGAAACAAACGACGAAAGAAAATCTGCTTGAGAATTTTGTTTACGGTTCCATGCATTTTGTTTCATTTACCCTCAAGTCTGTTTTTAAACTGTGGTTTAGATGTTGCTCCCCAGGCTCCATGTTACATGGTCTCTCTTACATTTCTAGGTGGTTTCTATTACATTTCTGTAAGTTTAAGTATTAGCACCTAGGTTGAAGTACACTGGCCTTACCTTCTGGGCCTATGTGCGGGCATGTGACTCGGTTGACATGGGTGAGAAATCATCGGAGGTAGCGGATAGTCCAATAGCAGTGAAGTGACAAGCAAGAGCATCAATCGGAGAACTAGAGAGTATCAGTAGATCGGCTAAAATTCCTGAGAATCAACCTTGGTAGAGTTGGATGGTCACGTCCATCTGTGGTGGTGATAGCAAGACTTGATAGAGTGATTCCGAAGGAGAACGCGGCCTGCAAAATCGCAAATAATGGATATGAGGGCAAGGACAAATCTTCCCTGACTGCTAAAAGCTTTGGTCCACCTACTTGCAGTACAAGAAGAGCATATGGAGAAATGAGGACAGAAGCCGTTCAAGGAACGGGGGATCCAGAACTCCTTGAATACAAATGAGATGCATGATATGTAATGGATACAAAATATGTGCAAGACGAAATTAGTATAAAACCGGGAAAGGAGATGAAATGGAAACAACCAATCGAATGTAAGCAGAAGTACAAGAAGAGCAAATTGTGTAAACTGTAGCAACTCAAGGTTACATCTAGCCTTTGTCAATACCAACGCCTCATAAGTGAGAGTCGGAACGGACATGTCAAAGTACAGGAAGTCTTCTAGCTTGACAGCCGTTAATACCTCTGGGTCTGTGTTACTATCCACATACTGGACATGCACCTTGCTGATCGTAACCTGCACATTGTCAATGACCTGGCAAAACCATTTCTTTAAGATCAGCCCTATCCTTCCATTTGATTGCATAGATATGATGATATTGATATATGATTGCATAGATATGATGATATGTGAATCGAAACATATGGATTCATAGAACAGACTCTAAGCATATCACAGAGTGCTGGATCAAAATAAGACCTAAAATTTGGAGCAGAATGATCAGCACTAAATAGGATCTCCAATTTCGTGAAAGCGGAATTCAATCCCAACCGACAAATTCATTCATCTTAATATACCTTCGCTGAAAGATAGGATAAAAACGTCTCTCCAGATTTGTCTTCTGCAAACCATAAAATACAGGATGATAGATTGAGCATGTAAAAACGAACAATCAACGACAGGTTCAACCCAGATATAAACCAGGTAAGTTGTTAAATATAAAGTGAGGATGAGAGACACACTAAATACTATAGCGACACACTGCTTATTGTCCAAAAGTGCTCATTACATTCTTTCGCAACCATGCGATCCAATGACGTAGTCCCTAGTATTTGACAATTTGATCTGTCTCAGGACATTTTCCAGTACAGTACAACTAACAACGTAGTGCTTATACATCCAAATCAGCCAATGCTTCATGTCTCAGGTTTTTAGCAGAGTCCCCAGTCCCTCTTTGACCAGCATCAGTTCGGCTAATCAAAACTAATAAATTCAGGCAATTTCTATGTCAGGGATCGCTTGTGTCCTTCACGGATTACCAGGAAAAATCTTTCAAGATCTTAGCTGAAAGTCAGGACTAACAAATTTTAATTGGCGAGAATCATTGTGCACACCAGAAACTCGTTGAGACAACTTCGCAATCTCTGCTGCAGCAAGAGCAGCTTTCTTGGCTGCTAGAGCTCTCCTTTCCGACGCGTCCGGATCCCACTGCAGAAAGAAGAATCCACATTTCAATTTTTCAGACGTTGCCGCCTGGATACCTTGTGACAGCCTGAACGACGTCTCAATTATATTTTCAATCCCCAAAAGATCAAAAAGCCATGGCAGGATAGTTATACTATGTGAGATAGTAGCTTACTTCCGAGTCTTCGTGAGGACCCGCCAATATATTTACATCTTCAAGAGCAATCAAGATAGGCTCCCATCCAAGCTTTTGCCATGGTACCTGGAATCTCAGTTTTCCAACCGTTCCTGATGCACAAGAGTGCACGTCTCAGAATTTATTTGAGACAACAAGATATTCTATAAGATTCATAATCACGAGGTGGAATGTCGAATACTACGACATGCCTCCAAGGTTCTAAGACTATATTGTCTTCTTCTCACATGCCTTGCTTGATAGAGAATGGTAGCTGTAAATAGTCAAATGCCTCCAGCCTGAGCTCCACATTTTCTAGTAGAACCTGTCCTGCAAGTAAAGGGACGTTCCCCCAACGAAACAGAGATGGTTATATCGTGAAGTACAGTCAAGATCTCATCCATGCGACCTGACAAATCATGAGCAGGCGTAACAGATCCCCAGTTTTCAAGTACTTGCTGTGGTCTTGTGACTGGCGTCTTATTCACAAAAGAACGTACCACTCCAGAGACCAATACGAAATTGTTCACGCTGAATATCCTTGACGTAATGACCTAGGTAACCTGCCAAGAGCTGGTAAAGGACGCCTTCAAACATTCTTCTTGCCTTCAGCAACCATCAATCCTCCGTCATGCTCGGAACATATGCGCAGTATGTTCTACAACGTGCGTTGCTAGAACAATTAAGTCTGAAGAGTCCATGACGTCTCGTCTTTGTCTACCAATTACTCCCAGATGCCAATATAGCAGCGTTCAAACGAAACTTGTGGACCACAACAAAAGAAATATCATATAAACTTCTTCAAAAGCTCATCAATCCCTTCTACAAATCACTTCACAAATGAAGTCTAGACGGTGAGCTCAATTTCCCACAGCACAGTTTAGTTGAAAACTCAGACTTCTCCGATCTTCATCTGTCAATCAGGCTTATCAATAAACCCTCGGAGCAAAAGCCTCTACAAAGCTCCTATATCCTCGGTGTAACTTCTGCACTGTCCCCAGCAAAATCCTCTGCTTTAAGGAAAAATTGGCCTGAACTGCTGCAACTCAATCTGCCTTTAGAGCTCTAATTCTATCTGAGATTCAATCCAGAAAACAAAACCTCTACGAATTCCGCCAAATATTCATGCCTTCTTCCCAATCAAGGCGACTCGCTCGGACAATCTGGTCCAAAATCCTGTTCGGACCTTCATTGACAATCACACAATTTTCCCCACTATGATCAAGGATGCGTCCACGGAAACGCCTTATGCTTAAGATTCTGTCGTCAAGAGGAGCTTAAATAGAATGCTCTTCCTCCTCCACTGCCCTGTTAAGCAACCGAAAGACATTGAAAATTCTAGTGTAAAATTTGTCCTTCCTCAGTTCCTACACTGCTTTCCCGCTTGTCAACGAGTAATCCTGGCCAACCTTAGGTCCAAACTTGGCAACACAGGTGAAGAAGCCTTTGTTCTGTGATCAAACTTCGAGTGGCAAAACAACAAGAAGAACAAAAATTGTTCGACGAAGAAATCGATATCTGCGTTTCAAGATCCGAACCAATTCCCCCTTCTCGTCATCATCAGACGGCTTCTCTATGTATTTTGTTCCACTAGTGTAATTTCCACAAGAATCTTGCAGGCCTAGCGGCCTGTGCTCCATCCGTCGGAGACCTGGAAGAGCACACCTATCGTCTGTCTGCTGTTCACTACACCACTTTATCAACTGTGACGGCAACAACCGGGACGGCAATGATCTCCGTCCATGCGCAGTCTGACTTTGGGCTTTGCAGTTCCCGATTGACTGACGACGTGTGGAGCATTCATTGTAGCATTCATTCATCCTTCCGCAATGCCGTCCAATATCCTACGGCAGTCTATCAAAAAGTAGTTGACGGATTTACGTTGCTTTCTGTCCGGATCTCTGTGCATTAGAGTGTCTCTTCTTTGTTTATGGAGACTGCTGGAGGAACGGACGGGGACGTTGGGTGGGAGGAGTGAAAGCTCATCTTACATTAAGCCGCTCCAGTGTAAAAGGTGACATTGGTTACCTTCACTTCACCGAAGAGTGATTACTTTGACAAGTGATAGATCCTTCTATACTGGAATATATTACTAGTTGGCTGCTGTTCACAAAAATGATCTAATTGATGATATTATTACCATTTCAACATTTTAAATATACTGAATAAACTCCATGAGGACTATACACACTTGTGAGTAGCAAAGTTTACAGTGAAAGACAATATTACATCTTCCCGCAAACTAAGATAAGTATATATAGTATGGGTTTCATGATAATGATATATGGTGATAAAAGATGAAGCATGTATACTTTTTCTACACTTTATTTATTCTCTACGGTTGAAGGTATTGTAATCTGCGATTTTCATCCTTTCTCAACTTAATGGATTATTATATGTAATCTATTAGCCATGTACAAAGTTGAGAGGACAAGATTCCAATTTTTTCCGATGTTTATCTTCTATCTTGTTAATAGTTTTTGTAATAGCAAGATTAAAAAGTAAATGTTTTTCCTATAAAATTGCATGACATTTGTGATTGGTACTACTATAGTTTACTTTTTTAATAAGATAAAAAGTTATGTCACCTAAATGAGTATCATGTTATGCCTTAATCAAATGATTTTGGAATCTAATCACATTCAAACTCATGTCATTGGCCAAACTCTCTAATAGACTAAAGCTACTAAGCTTAGATTAGAATTCTAGTAGTTGGTTAAAAAACTACCTAGTAATTAAATTTATATACTCTTTACAAACTAAATAATATGTTGCAAAATTATTTACATCCTACACATATTTGAAGTAAAAAAAACTTTAAATCATACTCAAATCTATTCATAATTATATTTTTGATAAAATATTTTCATAGTTTGTGCTAAAATAACCCAATCTATCAAGTAATGATGTAAATACAATCTAAACAGGCAAAGTTTTGGAAATTATGAGTAAAATAACCACTTACTTGTTAGATGTCAATCTTATTTTTTAAGGAAGTGGTCTATATATAGAAGATAACCATCAAAGAGAACAATTAAAGAAGCTAAAGGAGAATATATGGAAAAAGAATAAAAGAGAGTGAACTCTAATTCTAAAAATGGCTTAAAGGCTCTATTGTATATATTTGAGGCAGATCCAATCTTGCTTCTAGGAAAGCTACCCCTTGATTTCTAAGTCAAGCCAATTTCTTTGCTAAATTACTTCTTAGTCAAGTTTCTCAATCCTTATGAAAGTTCTTCACGACCTAACAACTCATAGACTTTCAAAGTACCTACTCAAAGTACCTAACAATTCAAAGAAGGTTCATATGTGCTATTTAAATATTATTTAATAATTTTTTAGCAATTTTGAATTCTTTACATGCCAAATTTCTATTGAATTTTTCCATAAATCCGTGCACTATTATACATCCTCCTTGCTAACTGATTGTCTTTTATCATGCATTTTGGTTTTGAACTCTTGATTTGCATCTTAAATATTGCAAAGATAATAAAGGGATTCTCATGTAGGATCATAAAGTGGATAGACTTTCTAAAGAACTTTATATTATATCTGTTTGTAGTAACTACAATTTTTGATATATTTTGCAATGACTTGATCAATTTCATATTCCTAATGATACTCAATATTGTTTGTAGGCCAAAGAAGTTGAGCTTGGTCATGTAAACATAATATATATTTATATTTATATTTATATTTATATTTATATTTATATTTATATAAGGTTTTAATTTGGAAAAGGCAGAAGAAAAATGAATACAAGTATGGTAAAGAACATCAAGGTGGTAAGTAACAAGAGAGATAACTTGTAAGATAGAGAGTATAACTTTGTAAAAAAAACAAAAAAAACAACAGAATTATATATATATATATCAATGTATTATTCCCTATAACTTTAGACTCCAAGAAGAACTTGTCATAAGGAAGAAGATAAGATCAGAAAAAGGTGGAAGTACTAGGAACATTTGAAAGTAAGAGAGTAAAGATGCTATCAAGAATTAAGTGTTTTTAACCATAATTAAGAAAGAAGTAAGAAAACTCAATACTTTGAATTATTATATGAAAACTAATGACTTGAAAAGGAATATCAAATAGTCATGATACTCATTTACAAATATGAGAATATATCTTCTAAGGTAAGATGTGCACTTTCAATTTGAATACTTTTTTGAAGTAGTAAGTAGTAAATATGGCTAATCTTGTGCCTGAAACCTTGAACAACACTTATAAAAACTTTCCAATAAAACATATAACACAATTGGATATGAGTATCTTCAAAATATCTATAAATATTAATTATATTAATTCAATTTAATATCATAAATTAAAATTAGTGTTTCATATTCATATTTACATCTCATCATCATATCCAAAAATGTTTCTCAAATGTCCTATTCAATATGTAATATAATATAAGCTAGAAATTAAGGGAGCATGTCAAGAGACATCCCTTCTTTGGTCCCCACATATGTAATATGATGTTGCACATAATATGATGTTCAACTCAGCAAGTATATGATTAAAATTGTGACTATATCTATAACCATGGTTCATATCCTCATTGGGATTAATCTGCCCCTACACCCTTCAACGTGTTATTGCTGCAAATGTTTCTTAAAGATCATATTGATACCTTGCATTAATTGGTCCGGTGGAAGGATTTGAAATGACAAGCTCAAGTAACTCAATCCCTGATTACTTGAACACGAGAAAAAAGCAAATGTTGGAACAGAATTGTAGCTAAGTTCAAATATTCAAACTTCAAATACATATTTCTGATTAGCCCAAAGGACTATTTTACCACTTCAGAATCTACACGCACCACAATTGATAGCTTGCAAGTGCCACAAGGACAACACGCTTCTTCCACAACAATTTTTTAAAATTTATAGGAGATGTTTTCTGCCTAGACATATTGAACCTTTTGCTATATTACATGACAACAAAGAGATTTAACTTGAGTTTTTTTTCACTCTTATTTAGCGAGATATGATATTTATCTTTAAAAAATTTGTCTAGAGCCTTCATCATCAATATATACTACTGTTATGACTAAGAAGAAAGTTCATGTAGTATGAACAATCAAGACTAATTCTTCCATTGCGATGTTTCATCAAAGAGGGTAATAGGCTGCACAAAAATGGGAGGAAATTAGAGAGAAGAGAATTTTGGAGATACGGAAAAGTGCAGACAATTTCAAAAGAGTTTGGAGGAAATTAGAGAGAGGAGAATTTTGGAGAAGTATAGGAAGATGAGTCTAAGGGAAGAAGCTTAGAGAGAGGATAAATATAGGAATGTAGCAATGAAGTTAGAGGGGAAATTACTCGATATATATATGACACTTGTGTGAGCTCCTTATTACCAAAAGGATCCAATGTGCAACATATCACACGTGTGGGAAGTCTCACTAACAAAGAAGGAGTCTCTTGATGGGCTTCTTAAATTTAGTATGTATCAAATTTTAATTAAATAATTCAATTATAATATATATATAAAGGATAATTTTACCAAAAAATTATATCCATCAAAGAAGCAAGCCTTTAAGTATCTCAAGTATTACTAACAAGATCTTGAGGTATCTTCCATGTTTTGAATATAATTTGTTAATTATTGGTCTAAATGTTATTTTCTATCTTCCTTACCGGCTTACATTGATTTTGGTTTGTTATACTTATAAGACATATGAAATAACCATAAAAAGAAAACATAATTTTGAATATATTAAATATATAAAGAAAGAGTTTATGCATTTTTATGGCTTTTTTTAGAGTGATATTGTGAAGTGATGATGAGTCTAAAACTAATATCAAAATCTCAAATAGAAAAAAAAGAGTTATGATACTTATAGTTTTGTACCTTCATAACTTTTTTATTCACATATGGTTTAAATTAAAAATACAACTTTGTAATTGGATAGTACCTAATTTTTTCTCAAATAATTAAAAGGAATATGGAATCCTTGTTTTCCATTTTGATAAATATTGAACTTCATATTTGCTTGTAATTTGTCAAACAAATAAGCACTATTAAATCAAAATCAAGCATTACAAATTAAGAACCCATTATTAACCATTTAAAATATATTACATAAAAAATTGAATAATAGATCAAACATAAATCATTATCAGTTAGAAAAGTACTAAATGAATGAAATATTTGCTACTCTAAATCTAAGTATTATTTTTAGCTTAAAAACATATAGAATAAACATCAAAGTATATCAAAATCTTATAAAAGGGTAGAAATAATAATAATAATAATAATAATAAATTAAAATTTATTTTTATTTAGCATTAAATCAAAATTTACATGTTGTCCTTCTTAGTAACAAAAGTGTTATAATCAAATTCCAAATGAAAAATTAATAATCCAAGCTAAAAGATTATCAAGGAATATTATATAATTTCAAAAATAATATTTTTATTATATATATTACAGAAAATATTCTAATTATATAAATTGTTATGAATAACCATGCTCTCTTATCATATATAATTATAATGGTACCATCTGATTATTAGGTTATAATGGTACAATTTGATTTGTATAATTATAATGATACCATTTGATATTAGGTTGATGAAATAATTTGAAATAAACATAGATTTTGCATAGTGAGGTTAGAGAATTCAATATGGATATCAATATGTTTCACTTAGAATTCTAATTATTAAAAGTTAGTGATTAATTTTTCTCGTAGAGTATCTTAAACTTGGTATTAGGAAAAAAATAAAAATATTTAAGAGATATTTTGAATATGAAACAAGTGAAAATTGCAAATAAAAATGTCTTTTGACCACACAACAATACCTAACAAGGTCAAATCTATTCTAAAATAATATATTCTGAAAATTTGTATGGCTTTGTTTAAGAAGAACTTTAAATGTCTAAGATTTAATCTATTGAAAAAAAATAAATGCATACCAGAGATGTATCTCTTCACATAGTCCTCCAAAAGCATCAAATCAAAATATAAGGGTGCAAGCAAAATCTAGTACATCTCGACATTTGCATTGCAAAAGCTAGTTTTTTAGAATGTTGGAGTTTTAGTTTTGGCAATCACTATACTATCAATAATTGCTTAGGGACTACTTATTGTTGGCTATATATGGTATTAGGTCTTTTGATTGCATTGTTGAAGCTACGATTCACATTGTTAGATGTGACATTAGAGGCTTGATTCTTGGCCACTCTAGAGGAGGTATACTTTAAAGTGAAGCTTCAAAGAGCTCACTTCTTCTATGTTGAGCTTTCAAGCTCTTGACTATGGTGTACAAAGGCCAAAAAGAGTCATCTTGATTCTCTTAGATAGAGTAGGTATGGCTTGATAATGTGATAAAGATCTATTGGAAATATATATTGAGTGTTTAGATTTGAGATATGAATCAAGTTGTGATTGATTGATTACATAAAAGAAGTGAAGGGAGAATTTTGGTGCAAGAAGTTGGGCATTGGTGGTATCTCTAAGTTAGTAAATTGTTGGGTTCTTTTGACAGTGGTGTTTGATTTATCTAAGAGTGAGTATGAGTAAAAGCATTGATAATTTTAGTAGGATTTGATAGTTTATTGTGCCTCATAAGGAAGTGCTACCAAAGTTCCTCAAAATTGTGAAAGTAGGTGTTTAATTGCATTGATACAAGAGTCAACTAGATGCAAGAAGGTAAAATTAAAGATCAAGTGTTGCGAATTGATGCAAAATTTGAAGTGAATTCAAGAATCCATCTCCTTGAGTCAGGGATTTGGAGGGTCCACACCATTCCAATTGGAAGTAAGTTGGAATAATTTGTGAAATTTATGGCCAACTTTTGTAAAAGTAGCTTGAATAAGACCAAATTTTGTATAGATCAACGAGATTTAGAAGTTGGTAGAGATTGCCATAGTTATTTTTAGATTTGGTGAAAGTTACTTAATTTAGGGTTAAATTTGGTAGAAATTACCGTAGCTAGTGCTCGAGTGAGTGGAAGTTAACCAAATTTGAAGAGGGTTAAGAAGGGTTAAGTGGTAAGAAGAAAGGTCTGATTTTCTGAATTTCATCATTTAAGAGCTTTAAGGCATAGGACCATGGGCTAGAGAAGTAATAGAGTCCCGGAAGAGCAAACTTATTAGATTGAAGTGTAATACCAAGAGCTAGCCATATGATCTAGATATGAAATTTGGTTTGGTAATATCGAGAATAATGTTATACATGATGGCCAAAATAGATCAGATAGAAGTATCACCAAAAGAGTACTTCTACAAATAGAGTAAAAATTGAAATAGACTTAAGAACCTTAGAACCAATAGCTAGACATATGATTTAAAGGTGAGAATTGGTTTGGTAACATCTAGAAGGATGTTTCACATGATGGACTAAACAGATCAGAAAGAGGTATCACCAAAAAGAGACTTTTACTAATAGAGTAGGAACCAAAATATGTCTAAAATCTTTGAAGGCAATTTCGGAGGTCTAAACGGATGAATTAGGCCTCAAACATGTGCAAATCCCCCCCCCCCTTAGCCTTCCTTTCCCCATGGTTTGTCTCGTCGAGAGTTTTCCAATGGTACCTTACTCACGTGATTTTGAGACTCCTACAAGAAGATTCACTAAAAGATTCCCTCCGGTCAAAGCTTGTTTGACCAACCAGATAGGACCTAGATCGACATGTCACCCATCCAAGTAAGTAATCCAAGGGTGGAGTTTTCTGACATGTCACCTATCTGTGTGCCTAATCCTATGGTGGAGCTTCCTTGGAGGAGATCCTCTTTATCTATATAATAAAGAGAAGGTGCTACTTTGGGGCACCAAATGTTGAGTGTGTAATCTGTGTTTTGTCTCTTCTCTTGTCCTCGGAGTATTACAATCTTGGAGTATTACATGAGGCTAGCCAATTTAGATGAATTTCAAGTAGTCTTTTGGCAACCTTGAATATCTAGTTCATAGATTAGTGCTTTAGCAAATTGGTCCATCCTTACTTATTGTCCTAGATGTTGGTAGACTCATATCTATACCTCCATAGCGTTGGCTAGGAGAGAAAAATTGATCCCATCCTTGGTGATCTTGGTAGTGGAAGAAGTGGACAAATGCTCATATTATGTCAAATACCAAAAGGTGGTGAAGTCAATTCGATTGGATTTGTGAGATGGAAGGTTATCATTTGGATTCTTTGTGATTGGATCCCTCCATTCTATGCTTCCTAGTTGTGCACCATATTTGTATGAGGTGCATAAGTACTCTTGTGTGCTCTTGATAGTAAGGCTAGAATGATAATAAATTAGTTTACTTATATTTCTCTCCAATGAGCTAGGAAGTGATGACTTGCAAACCTTGAGAGTCCATATTGTGATGGCAAGTTATATGTCACCCTTTCCCTAGTATAGTTGTCATAGGTAGAGATACTTTGGCAACATTAGTGGGTGATATCCAAATGCTGGTGGTTGTTGGTGGTGGCGCTTGGTGGTTATGATTGCATTTTGGGGTACAGGGGCACCATAGAGTCCAAAATACATCTCCATCACTTCAAACTTAGTTTGTAGAGGTAGATAAACAATTCCCACAAGTTTTAGCTCTAGTAGCATTGGTGTATATTAGTGGAGGTGCACTAGTTGGAGATGGTGCTACTATGAATGGAGATCTATGTCTAATATTGAGGTTTATTCTATGGTAGAGTTCTTCTAGCGCTTAAGGTAGAACTACAAAGAAGTACAAATAGGCAAGCTGAAGAGCTTGTAGGAGTTCCAATGCAAGGTTAGAGGAGCCTATGCAAGGATATACTTGCATGAGACAATTGATCAATTTTCACTCAAGGAGGTAGTGAGGCATAAGTTGTCCAATTTTGATGTGGAATATTAGATAAGGAGCTTTTATAATGTACATGATGTTATGTTCTTATAGGCTAACTCAACAAGTTTGGCAATGATCTTTTGTTTAGTAGAGTGCATTGAGCTCAATATGGTAGAGGAGAGATAGGTGACATCTGGATTTGTGTAATACTAATATCTAGACATATTATCTGGAAATGAAAATTGGCTTGGTAACATCTAGAAGGTTGCTATATATGATGGACTTAGTATATCAGATAGAGATATCATTGAAAGAGTGCTTCTACTAATAGGGAAAAAGCCAAAAATAGCCTAAACTTCAGACCCAATTTTGGAGGCCTAAATGGATGAATTAGACCTAAAAAATGTACAAAACTCCCTACACTTTGGGGAAAAGATGTGGCATTTCCTCCCCCTTATTTGTCTTAGCAAGAGCTTTCCAATGGTACCTCACCCCTGCAATTTTGAGATTCCTAAAGGAAGATTCCCTCCAGTCAAAGCTTGCTTGACCAACCAAACAGGACCAAAACCAACATGTCACCCATATATGCAACTAATCTAAGGGTAGAGCTCATTGACATGTCATCAATCCATGTATTTGATCCATGTGGAACTTCTTTTGAATGAATTGAATTTGCTATATAATAAAGACAAGGTGCTCCTTTGGGGTATTGGAGTTTTAAGTGTTAAGTTTTGTGTTTCTTCTTCTTGGTTTTCTCTTGGGAGTTCTCCTATTCTCAAAACATTACAATGGTATCACAATAAGTGTTTTAATCCAAGAGAGTGGATCACCTCTCTTGGAGTAACATGGGCTATTGAGATTGAGTAATTTTGTGGAGAGAAACTATAGTGAAATTGATAGATTAGGAGTGTTTTAGAGAGAGGATAGGATGAAAGCTCCTTGAGTACAATTTCTTACACCCCGCTTTCCATTCTTGAATCTATTCCACATGAAAATTATATATATCCAGCAAGAGCAAGTGAGAGTACATCTTGTTTACCATTTTCAAGCAAGAGTTCATGGATATAATGATGAATTCGCCAAACTCAATGATTCTACCTATAATGATCGATAATAGAAAGTGTGATCTAATAATCTACATTCTATTGTGATGGATCTGAATATACCAAATCCTCTTTCTTTCAACACTCAACTAGAAATTTATTATATAGTTAGACAGAAAGTGATGTTTAGGGATTTCATAGTCCATAATTTTAGTGTGGAATATTATCAATGAGTCATAGCCTCTGAAGTCCCAATAGTAGTAACCATAGTCCATGCTCCTTCCCAAGTGATCATATCAACTTTCTATTGAAGTAGGAAGAAGTATTTGAGCATTGTTGTGTGTAAGAATCTTAGAACCGCTATTACAAGATTTGATGGAACAAATGTAGGGGCTGTTGAATGAGTTTTGGGATATCAAGATGACCTAAGAGGCATTGCAAAGTCAAGTACATGCCTTCAAGAATGATCATGCAATGCAAGAAGGGGAACCATCTCAAAACCCAATACCAATGGCTGAAGCACTTGGAGAGTCATTCATGCCAATGACACAAACCCCGATCAACACTGAAGCCACATTGTTGCTATGGATGAAGAAGACATGCAATATTGAGCCTTACAAGGAGCAATGTTCCATAGGAGTAGTGGAGAATTGGATTTCAAGAATGAATTGATACTTCCAATTATTCACAATAGAGATCACCAATCATTCCATGAGTGTGTTTTCATGTAGGTACTTGATTGATAAAGCCTTAACATGGTACGATGCTTGGGAATAAGCAATGTTGGAAGAAGGAAGAGAGATCACTTGGACGGCGATGCAAGAAGGATTGCTCAAGAACTTCCAATCCATGGATTCCATGCAAATGACTTGAACCCAACTGTGGAGGTTGAAGCAAAATAATAGTGTATAAGAGTATGTGAAGGTATTTCTTGATCTACAAGTTGCAATACCAACATGAATCTAGCAAAAGCTTTGAATAATTTCAAACAAGAATAAAAGAGAAATTTTACCAAGAAGTAATGACATAAATCCTTGCATTATTTTTGAAGCCATTACTTGCGCTTAGAGAATAGTAAGGGTACTTGAAGGAGATGAAAGGGTAGTCTTGACTCAACATTATTGGGATAAAACACATCATTTGGTGAACCAATTCCTATAGAATTGAGCAACATTCTGTTTTGAGATCAAGGAGCATGACCACTCTAAAGAGAATGGGGATGGGAGGAAGAAAGGAGAGATAGAGTTCCATGAGGAGAAAAGACTCAAACATAACAACATCTCTGTTACAATTGCAGTTGAGTTGAGCACATAGCTATCTACTACCATGATCATCTCCCTTAAGGCCCTTGGCTTCCATACAAGCAATCTTTGAACAACATGGAGAGACAAATTGAAGAGTAACATGCAAATCACATTGGAAAATGAAGATTAGCAGTAAATATACCTTGCGGCCTTACTAGCTCAATGGAGAAGCAAAAGAGCAAGAGGAAGAAGAGGATAAGTGCACAAAGATCAAGGAAGACAAACTCACAATTGATTGTTGTGAATGGAGTTCTAGAAGGCAATCAAGTCAGAGTATTGATAGACCATAAAGTAACAGAGAATTTCTTGTCTTGCTCTATTGCAATAAGATTGGGGATGGATTTAGAGAAGGATGAGAATGAAAAAGTAGAGCCAGCCAATAGGTAAAAAAAGTGGATTGAGTTGCTACCTAGAAAGGTAACATTCTTTATAAGAGAGTATCAAGAAGCAATTGAGTGGCTAGTGATATGATTAGCTTATTATGATGCAATTTTAAGCATGTCATTGATAGAGCATTACAACCTTACGGTTTCTTGAGGGAGAAAGTAGTGAGAACTTGCTAATAGAAGATCATTGAGGTTAAAGAAAGATCACATAGGGCAAGAATTTATTCTTTTTCATAAGGAAAATAACTATTTGTAAGATATATAGATGTTTCATAGGTTTAATAAGAGAAGTATAGAGTGCATAACTCAATAGACAAATTCTTGAGAAGTTGAAAGTGTGTTCAATGAGTTTCAAAATGTCTTCTTAGATGATCTACCCTTAGGATCACAACTAAAAAGAAGAGTAGATAATAAAATTGAGATATTTTTGGAGAAGATACCTCCTTGTAAGGCCTCATTGATTATTGAGGCCTAAATCAACATATGGTGAAGAATAAATATCCCTTACTTTGCATGGATGAATTGTTTGATCAACTCAATGGGGAAAAACACTTCACCAAATTGGATCTATGGAGTGGTTACAACCAAATTTAGATTGCAAAGGAAGAGGTACATAAAATTACTTTTCAAACAAGGTATGGCCACTTTGAGTACTTGGTGATGCAGTTTGGCATCAACAACACATCAACCACTTTCATGAGTTTGATCAATGGCATATTTCATCCATACTTGGATAAATCTATTATCATCTTCCTAAATGACATCTTAGTCTACAATAAGACAATAATAGGAGACAAACAACATTTGCAAGAAGTCCTTTGTATTCTATGATAGAATCAATTGTATGCCAAAATCTCAAAGTGAAAGTTTGGCAAGTCGGTAGGAGACTATTTGGGACATAAAGTAAGTGCAAAAAGTATCCAAGGGTTAATATATAAAATAGAGGTTATTCAAAAATAGGTTGCTCCAAAAGATCAGACTCAACTCAAGAGCTTCTTGGGATTGATGGAGTTTTATCGTCAATTTGTCAAGGATTTCTCTAGGGTGCCTTAGTCTCTAATAGCATTATTGGGCAAGGGGAAGAAGTGGAGGTGAGGAACCACACAAGAATGAGTCTTTTAGGAATTGAAAGATGCATTACTACATGCACCAATCTTGAAATGGTATGATCCGAAACATCTGATCAAGTTGGCTACAAATGCATCAAGCATAGCAATAGAAGCAATCTTACAACAAGAGTGGCATGACGGATAGACCCCAATTTTATATTTCTCTTGAAATTTGTTACCAAAAAAATAAAACTATCACACCATTGAACAAGAAGAGTTGGCCATCATCCTTACAAACAAGCATTGGAAGCATTATCTTGGTGAGACTACATTTGTAGTAGAGATAGACCACAAACCTCTAGTCTACCTCAAGACACAAAAAGATCTATGTTGTTGATAGATTTGATAAGCAAAGTGGAGACAATGGTTCAACATGACAATCACATATGTGCAAGGCAAGAAGCAACTTGCAAATACATTCACCTAAATATCAATGGTAAACAATTTGGTGGTAGAATTCAAGATGAACCTTGAATTTTGGCCAACGGTGCTTGTTGCTACAAAAATTGATCCACATACTGCAAGAGCTCAATCATCCAAAGGCATCACCAACACCCAAGGACTCACCTTTTGTTATGGCAGATTATGGACCCCGGATGCCACAAACATAAGAACCACCATCCTAGTAGAATATCATGATTCCACTATTAGAGGTCATGTTGGAGTGGACAAGACCTTGGTTGTAGTCAAACACCATTACTATTAGCTCAAGATGAGCAACAATGTGATGGAATATATTCAAAGTTGTTTACTTTGTCAACAAAATAAAGCTTCTAATCAAGCTCCCACAAGACTCTTTCAATCCCTCTTATTCCTACACAACATTGGGAACAAGTAATCATGGATCTGGTTGGTGAATTGTCCACCTCAAGGTTTGATTCCATAATAATCTTTATCAACCAACTTAGCAAAATGATTGATGTGTGTCCTACTACCAAGGATTTGATTGCTCCATAATTAGCTCAATTGTACTAAGATGTATTCTTCCTCACCATGGCTTGTCTTGAGTACTCATCAACAATAGATGCACTCAATTCACTAGTTTTTTTTGGAGAACACTTTTTGGTTTCTTCAAAACCAAATTGGCCATGTCCACAACTTATCATTTATAGACCAATGGACAAACAGAATGTGCTTATTGCATTGTTGAAGATATGCTATGGAGCTTCACCTTAGATGAGCAAGAGAGGTGGTACACTTTACTTCCACTAGTAGAATTTGTTTACAACAATTCATTGAATGAATCCACATAAGTCACACTATTCTTCCTCATGTATAGAGAGCATCCTTTCACACCTTTGAGCTTGATGAAGATCCATCCAATAGTTACAAAAGTTGACACTATCAACACTTTTGTTTCTAGAATCCAATAGGGTGTAGAGAATGCCAAGCACATATCACCCAAAATTGACAAAAATAATATGCAAATGCACATTGCTTGCACATGGAGTTCAATGTTAGGGATCAAGTCTAGTTATCAACAACCAACATGACATTAGTTGGTCCTTGTAAACTCAAACATCATTTTATTGGGTATTTTTCAATTCTTTGTTGAATCGATGTAATGGCTTATCACCTCAAGCTACCGCCACACATGAAGATCCATCCAATGTATCATGTTTCCTTACTACATATATATGCTACTTGATCACCTCACTTTCCTTTCATACAAGGCATTTGACCTTGTCCAACACTCATTGATGATAAAAAAAATATGAAATCAAACACGTTTTCCAAAAATATATCTATGGTATTCGCCATCCACATGTGAAGTATCTTGTACAATGGAAAGGATACCCACTATATGAGGTGATGTGAGAACCAATAGTCAACTTGACCCATGCACCGGTGGTAGTGAAATCTTTTGAGCAATAACTTCATAATGAAGTTGGGAAAGCGAAGGATGGGAAGACCCCATCAAGCCGTTCAGGGGAGAGACAAAACAGATGAGAGTAAAATTAAAATTAAAATTAATGAGAGTACTGCTGTTGGATAATCCTAGAAGGAGCATATGAGAGTGGTAATGACCTGTTCTTGTTCAGAATGTTGAGTTCAATGTATGTGTCGTGAAATAGAGAGTAGAGTGGGTGTGTATGGAAGACTGTGTTTGGGCGCAGTATGGTTTTAGACATGACATGAAATCAAACAGCGTTCTGATGCTTTAAGGGTCTGAAACTCCTACAGAAGCACATTTTCTGTCGCCATGTAGGTGATAAAGGAACTTGTGTTGTGAGTTATGCAAAATGATTCGAAGTCCCTGGCTGCATAAGTTTCAAGTCGGTGCCGATCAGAATTATTGGCATTAACGCTATACACTCCAGTGTGATTGTATTTTATGTAAATGATCCAGGGGGACTGCTCGGAAGGACAGCATGGGAAGTTCAATACATCATCTTCTGCTTACAGTGAGCATACTCTCGCTTCACGTGATAAATTTGTAATACCAATAATAAGACCAACCAAAAGGGCAATCTTCAAGTACGTTCATGCACAGCGTACCTGCGATGATACTCGACGTTCTGCATGATGGTCTACATGCTGAACGTTACAATGTACTGTAGACGGGGTTCACGTTAAGTCATGACGCAACAGGTGAAGTCAATCTGCATCGTGAGAAAATTCATACCTCAAGTTCCAGCTGAAAGAAGGCAAACACGTGAGGGGATGATTATATATTACACTCGCCAGCAGAATCAGAACGAAAGTCTATCTGATGGTGATCCTTAGATCACCATCATCGTTCTGCTGTGACTCCACGATCGTTCAGACGTAGAGCAACACCAGTAAAGACAGGTGCTAGGATAACGTGTCCCCGTATGATTCACTTGTACTAGGATAACGTGTCCCCGTGTGATTCACTTGTACACTGGAGCTAGTCGAGAAGCTGGAAAGTCTACTGATTGTGCAGACTGCGGATTCTAGCATCATTGTTTTCTCTCGGGCACTGAACTGTACTAAAATCTGAAGGTATGGTGTTTTGGGTAGGCGCTGTTCTTCCTCGACATTCTTGTACAAAGAGGTTTCTGTACTCGCGGTCTAAGGCATGGTTCTCGATGTCTAGATGATCGACTTATTTTTTGCTACTTTACGACTAGTCGGACGAGTGGAGAGCCTAATTTGTGCAATTCATACCCTGTTAAGACCGCACCCTGTGCACATCTGCCTTGATTCAGCTGATCGCCGTAGGTTTCTCCGCCCAACGTGGTCGTGTGCAAAGTCCAGGTCAAAATGAAAGTAGTCGGGAGTTACCACAGCATGCTAGATTCCTGGCACATCCCTAACCCTTCGAGCTTCGGATTTTAGTAAATCCCTGGGAGAGATTCCATGAGCCGTCCCACGAAAACCCAGAGTCCATACTAATACTGCCTGACCCAGAGGAGCAAGACAGTAAGTCGCGATGTTGATGCAGATCAGGTATAGGGAGGTAACCGTCAATCATCTTTTGAACCTCACTCATTGTGGGCCTGTTCTCGGGATCGTGTAACGTGCAATGAATAGCTATGTCGAGCAGTTTCTTCACCATGGGCACGTCAGCTTCATCAATACCACTCAAAAGCGGATCTAGGACTTCTCTCTCTTTCCCTTCAACCACCAGGTTCTCAATCACCCACTTACGAAGATTTCCTGTCTTCACATCGCCAGAAGTGCGTCCGGTCACCATCACCAAAAGCACCATCCCGTAGCTGTACACATCTGCCATGGTACTTCCGCCTAAGTGGAGTACTTCAGGCGCCATGTATCCCACTGTTCCACTCCTAGCATACACTTGAGTACTGGCGTCGTATAGCTTTGCCATACCGAAGTCCGCAACTTTGGGGTTAAATTGCCTGTCCAGTAGAATGTTTGCAGGCTTGATGTCCGCGTGACATACCTTCTGTTGGTTCTGAAGCTCCTCGTGAAGATAGACCAAGCCTTTCGCAGTCCCTTTCGCAATTCTAACTCTACTAGCCCATGGCAACACCTTGTTCTCGTTTTGAGGCTTCCGGAAAAGCCAACCTTCTAGATCCCCGTTTTCTACGTGTTCGTACACCAGGATGTGGTGCGGTTCGACGCAAAAACCTTTCAACTCCACGAGATTGTTGTGGTTTGCTTTAGCAAGAACTGTAATTTCTGCTTCAAAGTCGTTGAATTCCAAGTCATGACCAGGTTTGAGCTGGGCCGATAGCTTCTTCACGGCAACCTTCATCCCATCGCTCAAAGTTCCCACATATACTGTACCATACGTGCCTTTGCCAAGTATGTTGGACTCGCTAAATTTGTTAGTTGCAGTAGACAGCACTTCGTACGAGAACTTTGGAACTTTCACAATGTCCCGGAGATATGGTGGCTTCTTCCCAGGCCTGCAGAACTTGAAGTAAACGGCCACTCCTAATCCTGCTACGGCAAAAGCTGAAATAAGAGAAGTCACCACTGCGATTGTAGTATCTGACTCTGCATCATCGACGCCACATGCACCACAGCATATGAGATCCTCATAAGAACTTCCGTGATCGTCTCGGCGGCAGATGCCTGAATTATTAGTGTCACTTTCACAGATAGCTCTCTCCACCTGCAGGAAATATTTAACAGGCATTAATGTACAGCAAATCTACACCCTAAAGTTCTGGTCTACAAGACAATCTTGTTGTGATTGACGATTAAAAGGAAGCAGACTATTAATTTGAGTCATGACAACGTATCACTTACGGTGGTACAATTGTTGAAGTCGACTCCCTTAGTGTTGATCGGAATTGTCTTCTTCCTTGTCTTCAAGCTGGTCTCTATGGATGTTTGGAGGAGTGGTTGAAAGTCTCCCGTTTGAATATCAATTGCCGCTACTCCAATCAGACGAAGTCCATCTGGCGACATGGCTGTACAAGCGAAGGGAAACTTGAGCATTTAGAACGAGACGTACATAAAGCAACTAACGAACGCAACTTACTATGCGGGCTGGTCAAAGCAAGATGCTTACCAGGAAACGCCACCGTAATAATAGTTCCAAGGAGACCGAAATCCTTATATGCGGTCTGCCAGAACGCTTTGGCCCCACCTTCGACGGCTAGGTGTGATCGAGCCAAGAAGCTGAAATATGAGCTCAATGCGTACAATGGATTTCGAGATGAGTCCAGAGTAGAAATTCTTTCATGGTATCCTCCGAGAAAACAGGCGGTTGTATTCAGAGACGGAGTCCCTTGGTCGTCGGTTATCTCATAGATAAATAACTTGATTGGTTCATCCGTAAAGTCCGTAAGGATAGTGGAGAGTTGGTCTTCAGATGGAGCAGGAGATTTGTCATTTGTGAAGAGAATAACAATCTGCGTGGAACAGGTGGGCAGTGGTCAACAATAACAGAGAAACCTCAATGACTTCTTCGATACAGAGGAAAGATAAATACCAATTATCTAGAGAGCACTGTAGGGGAAATATATTAAACCTTTAAATGCTCGTCTGTCTCTCTGGTACTCAGATAAGATATGGCCCTCAGCAATGCTGCGGTATAGTTTGAAGGTCCCCCAACATTACTTTTCTCTCTTTCTTCTTTTTCCTCTTGGACGTACTCAATCAGATCTTTAAAGTCGGAGTTGGCAGTGTTGTTCCCAGCTCTGTACTGAAAAAACCCAGATCGTTTACCGTCTCAGGAACTTGCAGGCAAAACGGATACTGAATTACACAAAACCTTTGAAGCGCTGATGTATCATTTTCGTCGCGGGATACAGGAAAAGGTTTAAGATCTAGTTATCATGTAAAAGTAGCTCTCTGTCCGTAAGAAGAGCTTACCGACTGGTCAAGGGGCTCCTTGACTTTAGAAGCCGGAAAGGAGATGACATGAGCTGTATCGTCCGGTGTAAGAGTACTCAGTAATCCCTGCGTCAAGTTTAAAGCGAACTTCATGGTTGTTTGTGTGACAGTCAACCCCGCTTCATCGTACATGGATGCTCCGTTGTCGAGCAGCACTACAATGTCCTTCTGTACAGAAATAGCACCATTGTACCTGTAAATTTTATCCAATCAGTCAGCATAGAGAGGATCCTCTAGGAACATCTAGTATGAAATCATCAAGTTCTGGGCCAACTCTAATCTACCTTCACGGAAGAGATGGTTCTTTCAATTCGTTCTTCCTTTTGATCTGACCCTTGTTAATGATCATGCTGACTTTTCTTTTCTGAACGTCAAGATTAGGTGTCGATCTTGCACCAATATATTCTCCCCGGGAAACTGCTGTTGATCTACAATGGCTCTTATGTATGGGGACCATTTAACATTTATTCAAGCCCAAACTGGTGGGTTACAGTGCTTGCAGCACCGTTATTACATCAGGATAAAAATGAAGAAGACTGCAGAACTGTACCAAGGTCGCACTCTAGGATCGTAGCCGCCGCAGGACTTGACCTCCTGTGAACAAAACGCACATATCGAATGATCAGAACGATTATGAAATGCATTGAAATGAGTTCTTCTGGACACTAAAATCAGAATTAGTAAACGCTATCTTTGTTCAGTCTGAACGGTAAAGCATAAGACCATACCAATCCTGGGTAGAACCGCATGGTCCCATCACTTGATCCAAAATAAAAATTGAAGTAGAGGTCGTCAGCAGTGTAGTTCTTCTGCCGCTGTTCTTCAAAGAGCTCTAAGAATATCGGGTCAAGCTTTCGCTGGCTGCAGATTGCATCGCGGACTTCTGGTGATACTTCAGGAACATTACCAAAATTGTCCCAGGACACCGATTCCGGATATCTGTAAACGCGAACGGTGGTGAGCCTAAGAATTCATAGCTACTTTAGGACAAATATATAGTACTTGTATCCAGGTCGTTGATAAATATACTCCTCATTCTGGTGGACAAACGATTTTTCCCATTATCTTCAATTCGTTTACTTCTTTCCTCACAAACATGTGTCCAATGCAAGGTTTTTTCTTCGGAGAAAATTGAAAGATCGGGTCGGAGAAGTGTTCAGACTAGAACAAACGGTCCAAAGTAACATTAGCAAGCCCATCGAGGGTAGTAAATTGTAGCGAATTAAATGCTCACAGTACTTGATACGATCAACTGCCTTTATTTGGACCGTAACAACTAATTGCAACAATTGCATTTCAAGACTGCAGAATTCAGTTTGGCTATTTGATGCTGACCTCACATAGCTCCTGTTGAAGTTAACTCGCATACTTTGACAATTCTCAACGGGACAGTTCGGATTATTGTTGACACTTGTACATTGCAATTGATGAAGATCCTCCAATCGAGGACTACACCCGCCTCGTGAACATGCATCCGCATCGGAGCAGGAATCGACGAGCTCTACAACAATTTATTGGAGATCAAGATAAGATACTGTCACAAGATGCTACAAACTGTGCTTATTGGGCAACAACCAAGAAGAGAAACGTGTCTTTCGATGTGATGAATACACAAATGCGTTTGATGTCTTTCAACGTTCTGAAGTGCTACACAGTTATGTAAACTTCACAGGCATATAAACAAGCAAGGGCTCAGCCAGTTCAGAATTTTGCTGATGACAGAGAATGCTGAATGTGGAATGTACCGCATTTCTTGGCATAGTTGGCAATCGATCCCTCTGCTATCCGTTGAACTTGTGTCTCTTTGTTATCTAAAAAGTCACTCCCTTGATCACCGAATACTAACTGGGTAACGACACTAGAGAGGATACAAATCCATAGAAGACACATCATCGTCCTTCTTGATACGCAGGGCGGCACTCCTCGCACAAAGTGGCGTCAAACTACATCTTCCAGTGGGTAGACTCCTTCTCCTCGTAGGCGCCACGCAGCTCGAAAGGAACCAGCCTACAAACTTCTTACAGAACCAAATCTGTCGGTCACGGTCACGGAACTCCACGCACACTCCCAAATTCCCAGAGTTCTAGTAACATGTCTAAGTTAAGGTCGAGGGCCACAGCAAAGTAAATTGAAGGAAGCTACACACACCGTCGCTTCATCCTGTAAATCAAGCACCTGTACTTCCGAGCTAGCTCGCCTGAAACTGTTTTTCCTTGCACAGGAGGAGGACGTGAGAGCATTGAAACACGAGTGGCTTGGATGGTACCAAGAGACCGAAAGTAGACGTCCAATAACTGGATTGAATCTATTGGCCTCGATGTTTCGGAGCCACTCCCCGTGTCATGATCTCCATCCAGAAGCGAGTGCTCTGCTCACCAATTCACCAAACGCGAAGCTTGTGTCGCTCTTAGTCAGGGTGCAAACCATCAGAGGAGAGAAGAAGAGCGGGCGGTAGGTTCCCGACCTTCCGCACAGGCTCAGACCAAGAAGGAGAAATGCTGTCAGAGTAAGTGTTTTTGTGATTTCTTTACAGACTTTGCGTCTGTACCCAGCTACCGTTCGAGAAAGGCCGGAATCTCAAGAACTTTGTCAATTCAATCAGCCGGGACACTCCCTTCTACAGTGGGCAGAGAGCATCCGGTGGCAGTAAGAAGCATACTCTAGATATCAAACCCATCCGAAATTCATTGCACGATAATAACACCTCACCTTGCTCTTGAAAATGGCGATAATACAGTTACGAAGCAAAAGAAGAGGCTCTTCACTCTTCCAATCTGGTCATTAAAGTCTTCGGTCGGCGATTGACCAATTGCATTGCTCTCAAGATAGTCGACTTTGTGTAAGAGCATGGCCTCTACGGTACACTCCACCCAGCCTGCCCTGCTACACAAAAGTGGGCCCCCTTGATTATGGATGTTGCGTTCCGGAATCTAAATTATATTATATCGTATAAGTCGTTGCTTGTCCTGTACTCGATGATAGCAGTTGGAACCCTCCCTATCGTGATCCTCAGCTCCACTAATTAGACTGTTATCGGATCCTCGCGTGTTCTACTCCATTCCTTCTTTCCACATAGTTGAGAGTTCCGTTTTGTTTTAGTTGGGACCTGGAACTGGCAAAAATCGCTAGTTCTCGATGTCCTAAAAAGTCAAAGCTTGCTTAGACTCAAAGCTAATTGATCACAGCAATTGAGTAATGATCAGAATTGTAAAGTTATGGGTCAATCATACTGACCCTGATAGAATCGGCCGACTACATTACAATCCAGAGTTACATTGAGGCGAAAAGATCCGAGCCAAACAGTGCACCCCGAAGGAAAAAGAGACGGTAATGTACTGGTGTGATCAGTCCAAGACGAAGCTTTCCAGCGAGAAGATAGTAAATATTCACCTCTACAAGCATAAGAGTGCGAGAGAATTAAATATTCACCTCTACAACCATAAGACTGCGAGAGAATTGCCACTATAAAGTCCCGCACCTTAGTCATGCTAACCTTAAAGGAATGGGTGGTTATTAATGAGGGCCGGCGGTTTCCGAGGAAAGCGCGACACTCGAGGGAATCGAGGTACGGTTAGTGATCATGATTATTATGCCTGTTTCAAGCTTGTCCTCAGACGTCATCACTGTATTGTGCAGAGAAGCGCGAGCGACATCACACAGGCCAATCCTTACAGCTCTTTTGCACTCTTCTTTGCTCAAACTTCCCAAATTCCTCGAATGGAAGGAGGAGAGCATCGATGACGATCTTACCATAACCGATGTTACACCATGCAAACATTGCGATAATCGGGCTCATCTCGTCAAGCTTGTATTGATTGAACTCACTTTGGGAAAGAAAGCAGATCTATCGTGCCGTCAACGCAGACCAGTGTTCCAAAGTCGTATGCACTTTTCTGCGTAGCATCTCTTTCCTTGCACTCGCGCGATGTTTCCAGGATGTTGCAAGGAAAGCGGTAAGCGGAGGCCATATTTTTCAAAGTTCGGGAGAGATGCTCAGGGGACGAAACTCCCTGGAACTTTCTCTGCCCCTTGATTCCAACGCTTTGACCTATCCAGTTTGGCACGAATGCTGGCTCTCTAATCCGAAAATCGAAGTTGAGAGTTGGCAGAAAGACCAGAACCAGCGGCCCTGATCATGAGTCAACTCAAGAAACGTCTTCTCTCGCTGTCTGGCTGACTCATCTCTCCATGCATATCTCCATGCATAGTGGGAGCTTGCTATATCGAGGTCAATAATCGCATAGGTCAGATGCTGTAGTGCAGATTCCCCTTCATTGATACTATTGTCACTTAATCCCATTTTACCCCTTTGATGGGCCCTTCGTATCCTTCTTGTTATCACACGCGGTCGACTTCTTTTCGGTCTGTAATTGGCGCACCTGATGATGTACGCCACAACTTCTAGCTTCGAACTCTGTTTCCCTCCTACATCGCTAAGTAATTTCCCCAACCGTATCTGGAGCTTTCGAAACAAGCGAAACCGAAGGGACCACGAGAGTACGGACCGAATTGTCACGCACGAGGACGATTCTAGTTTCCATTCTCTCACCACACGCTACTATGTGCCTTTGATATAGACAGATTTTAATTTCACAACACAACAAAATATATAGTTATTTATAATTAAATGTCTTTATAAAGAATTAGTAAAGTTCTTTATAAACCTCTCTTTAAAATAAACAATAATAAATGACAAGAATCTTTCCTGATTGTAGAAAATTAATCTTAAATCTTTTCCTATTCAATACTTTCAAGACTATATTACCTAGGAATTACAGTTTAAACTATATTCTCTCAGGAATATTTCTTTTCTTCATTTTAATAAAATTTATAAAAAAACCATTATATATTACAACTCATGCTATATCTCTTTTAGATCTTCGATTCATTTATATGTTGAAAACTAATTGATCTATTCCTTTAATTTACAGATCAAATTTTTATATTCAAATTCTTTGTTACATTCTTGTTATAGATCAAATTTTTATATTCATTTTTATAAAATACAGGAATATAAAAATTAATCAGTTTCTGAAAGATATATATTTAAACTAATTCTCATACAACATAAAAAAAAATATTACATAGAGCAATTCACATTATAATACTAATCTTATATCAACAAAGTTACTACAAAATCAAATTAACACCAAATTTGTACTAATAAACTCGTCTTGAAACTCAAACCAAGACTTTACTATTTCTTTGAATATCTCTTCTTACTTTAACATTGAATGCATATACTTGCCTCCAGCAAACCATCGAAGGTCAACTCTCTTTCGTTCACCTTTTCCATTCACAGTTATAAATTTCAAAATTTTTACATACCTAACTTAGTTTTAAAGTAAGATACCTATAGCAAAGTGAAATCACAAAGGTATTGTGAAGTCCTAAGCTTAATTTTTAGAACTCGACAAGCTTTATCTTTCCCTAAACGATCGGTCCGTTGAAGCTTGAGAAACCAAGAGTAACCAAGAAAGCATTGGAGCATGCGAGCAATGGGAGGGATAGGCAGCTACCAAGGAAGCCACAATTGCAAGAGAAAAGAAAGGGAAAAAGTGACGACAGGGCGACGGCGTAGGATAACAACAAAGGACGAGTCCAGGGAAAGGTTCGCACAGCTCGGATATTTTATCTTAGGTGTTGTAGGACAGATGGAACTTGAATCAATTTGACTAATCACGTCTTTTCCTTGTACGGCTCGATGCGAGTCGTCTTGTCCTTTTGCTTATCATGCGCATCACCGCTTAAAAGACAAAAGGATTGCAAGGTAAGCCGACCACATAGAAGACCCCATCAAGCCGTACAAGTGAGAGACAAAAGAGGTAGAATGGCTATGAAAAATGTTACTTTCATGGAAATAATAATAATAATTTACTTCGCCCTTTTCTTCTCTTACTTTCATGGAAAACAGACGGAGCCTGGAACAACTACGAACGAAGGATGAGAAAGGATGCAAGTGATGAAAGGTGATGAGAACAAAAGGAAGCAAGTGGCAAGAGATTAAGGATAGGGAGAGGACGGTTGATATGCAAGCCCGACAAAAAGCGACGAATGCAAGAACAAAAATCCCAGAAAAGAAAATACTTAAAACCGGTGGTGGGTCATAAGCATGCGACGGGAGACGACGGTTGAGACGCCGACAAGGAGCGATTATAACAAGGGAAAGCGAGGATATTAGAAACCGGTGGCAAGCCAACACTCACAATACAAGAGGGTTTAAACGAAGACGAGAGGCTTTGCGAGTAAACATTCAACTACTGAGCGAAGGAAGAAGGTTGGCAGTCCACGACCTGGCTGCCATCACCACTCTTTGTCACTCAAATTTGCCCCATGGCTCAATGCAAATGTGGTCAATCCATGGTTAGCAGGGCAGGTCCTATGCTAAGTGGAAATCCGCCGGTGCAAGATGAACAGACTCGGTGCACAGGATCTATGAGTATCTATGGCTTCACAGAGTAAAAGGATCAGGAATAAAAATGAAGTATACAATTTATGGTTTCTCCCAAGGAAACTGTCCGATATCGCTCGACAGAGAGATGAAAGATGCGGTCCGACTTGGAGACAACTTTGAAGCGTAGTTATCCAACATTCTAAAAGTACGAATGGCGGTCGCTTCATGGCATGGGATGAGACTGCGAGTCAAAAGTGTGATTCTACTTCGATTTGATCATTCTGTATAGAACCACTAATGTAGTGGAGGCGGGAGGAGCTGCGGGGAGAGTGTGGAGACGGGAGAGACGTGAGACAATTTTGATAAAATCTGAGTGCTCTCTAGCAGGTAGCCTTCGAGTGAATAGTAGATTCTCTTCATTTTTCAATTTCGGTTCCATTGGCAGCTAGATTGAAGACTATGGAGAATGGAGTAGAAAGTTATGAAGTTTTTTAGCTTTTTTAGGGTTGAGAGTGATCATTATACATTGAGAATGATGGGTTGTGAATTTTCATTTCTAATCTCTGGGTTTTCATGATTAAGTTCCATGGGAATTTAATTTAAAAATTTTGGAGATGGAAATTGAAAGTTATGAGAGTTTATAGATTTTAGGGTTGGGAGAGATTGTTTTCTTATGTGAGTTGGGATGTGAGGGGTTGTGGTTTTGCAGATATGGAGAGATATCGAGAGGAGTATCATGTGTTACTATCACTATTCTTGTGCTAGCCATGGCTACACTTTCCCATGTGTGGTCGCCTAGAGCGGGTCGGGATACACCATGCCCGGTGTGTCACCGACGCTTTACCTCGGAAGGGGTAAAGACCCATGTGGGAAGGATGCACAAGGACTATGATTGGACCACTTGGGATGCCCACGTGAGACGAGCGACCACATCGACAGCAGTGACACTCGGGATTACGCACGCTTCTTCTATACCTTCGTTGATCGTTCTAGGGATACCGATCGAGTCGTGGGAGTGGTTAGCTTCTCAAGCGGGTTGCATTTTGGGGTTATTTGAGACTAGTTTTCCATGTCTACGTCTATTCCATAGGCTACCCCGCACACTCCATGATGAGGCTAGACAGGCTTTTCGCCTACCACTGGATCGTTTGGCACGTGATCCCTTGGACGAGTTAGCGTGGTTCCTATTCCTCCTACTCCCTCGATGGTGTCTTCGTTATGCTAGAGGGGGACGTGCGTGGCATAGAGAGGTGGCGTGGCATAGAGAGGTGGCGGCTAGATTTCGTCGATTCCGAGCGGGGGATTGGGCAGCCCTTCAGGAGGAGTCTGTTAGGGCTACACGATTTAGGAGACAGACATCGCCACAGGATACCACAGATTCCACTTGATTACGACGATGTAGGACATTGGGTCAGGCGGGAGAGTTTAGTAGAGCAGCACGAGCGCTACACCCTTTGTCTATAGCGAGTGTTACTGATGAGACCATCTCTTCCCTATGCTCATTGCATCCTATAGCAGTAGAGGGACTACCACTAGAGGTCTTAGATTATCAACCTGAGCAGCCTTTATGTCTTGATAGGTCGCTATTTGCACAAGCATTGTGCACTGCCCCTCGCCTTTCCTCAGGAGGCTTGTCAGGGATGGTTTATGAGCACCTTAGAGATTGCTTCCAGGCAGATGATCCTTCTAGTGGTTTTACCGAGTTGTTTTAGGTGGCTGCAACAGTAGCGAGAGGAGATATTCCTATGTTTGTTAGTCGGGTCTTAGGTGCTAGTCGACTTCTCGCGATCAAGAAGGACACGGGAGGCATTAGACCGATTGCTATAGGAGAGATCTTTTTGCGTTTGGTCAGTCGTACCATTGTCCTTCAGCATCGTTCTCACTTTCGACAGCACCTTAGTCCACATCAGTTTGGAGTAGCTACACCTGGAGGATGTGAGGCTATATCTCTAGGCATTAGAGCACTCCTAAATATCTATCCGGAGTGGGTCGTCCTACAGGTGGATGTTGAGAACGCTTTTAATAGTGTCTCACGTGCATCCATCTTTAGAGAGCTTAGGGAAGCTGGTGGATCCTTGGCGAGTCTCATTCCTTTTGTGCGGTCTTTTTATGGCTCTCCTGCTTCCCTTTACTACCAGCATGGTGGTTCACAGGATGGAGTCACCGTCTTGGAGTCAGCTGTTGGTACACGTTAGAGAGATCCTTTGGGGGGGCCCTTATTTGCCATGGCTCACTTTAGAGCTCTCCTGTCTACTACTTTGGCCATGCCAGGTTGTGTATTTCCATCCTTGGCAAATGATACACACATCGTAGGCCCTGTAGATCAGATTAGGCAGGCCTTTGACTACTTGACTACCGAGCTACATCTAGTAGGCCTGAGAGTCAAGGTGTCAAAGTGTAGGGCATGGTCCCCTTTAGGTATCCCTCCCCACCTTGAGCTTCCAGAGGGGTGTATCACATCCACAGAGGGACTTTGTGTTCTTGGAGTGCCAATAGGATCGGAGGATTATGTCACACGCTTCTTGGATGCTGCCCTTGCAGAGGATGTTCTCCATGTGGATGACCTTCCATTACTAGGAGATCCACAGGTGGCATTTGGTATACTCTCTTCCAGTAATGCTCGTCGACCATCCTACCTCATCCGTACAGTTCTTCCCTCACCGTCCTTCCTATCACATCTGAGAGCATTTGATAGGAGGATTATGGGAGTCTTTGGTGATATTATTGGACCAAGGACTTTTGAGTGTGTGACAGGGGATTTGGCACGTAGACAGACGGCTCTACTAATCTCATGTGGTGGAGTTGGCTTGCTTTCTATGGAGGAGATAGCACCTATAGCGTTTTTGGGTAGTTGGGCTCTCTCGGCACTCCTACTTGCCTCTCGTTTTGTGGTTGCTGATAGGCCGGTTTTGGAGACTTATGTGACAGAGGTGGAGGGAGGATCCTTTTCTCTCCAGGTGTTATTGCGGTAGACAAGAGATAGTCTATCTCCACGAGCACGAGAGGGTTTTCCACTGTTTGCTTCACTATCGTCAGATTGGACTAGAGGTCTACAGTCTTCCTTGATGGAGCGACAGTGTGAGCATACGCTACATGCTCTCTTAGTTGACTCGTCCATTCCTCAGGCTACTAGAGCACGTCTACGCTCTTGCTCCGGCAAGGGTGCAGGCTCGTGGATCCTAGCTCGACCATGCATTAGGGCTTTCAGACTCGCACCGGCTACTTTCTCTACAGCGATGAGGTTTTGCCTAGGTTTGGTCCACCCATCTGCATCTTCAGTACTCACTTGTGAGTGTGGTTCTACACTAGATGCAGCGGCGGTCCACATGACACGGTGTCCTTTTGGAGGATAGAGGATAGCTACCCATGATGCAATTAGTGTTTGCTATGGCACGAGAGAGTGGATACTTGGCTTGGAGGGAGTGTTCGTATGCGTTGCAGACGGCACGTGTCAGGGCAGACTTATACTTGGTCCGAGATGATCAGGTGATAGTAGCGGATGTCGTGGTGACGGACCCTACGCGAGATACAATTTTGGAGGGAGTGATTACCCATCCCCTTGGATGGGCGGCGAGTGCAGCAGCAGGTCGCAAGGTCTCCAAGTATAGGGGCATGCAGCGAGGTCACCTCTTTGTTCCTCTAGCCTTGGAGTTATATGGAGCGATGGACACGGCATTTGAAACATTTGTCAAGGAGTGCGCGAGAGCTTATCATGTTAGGCGTCAGGGGGTACCACTCTCACTCTCATACTTTGTAGCTTACTTTAGACAGCGTGTATCCATTGCTCTACAGAGGGCAGTGGATGGTGCAATCCATAGGAGAGCAATCACATTATGTGATGTTTCTTCGGATGCTCCAGTTGTGTGTAGACCGTACGACTTGCATAGCTCAGATATCTTAGGTGCGGTAGGGCAGATTTCTCATACAGACTCTATTGGGGCTTAGCCCCATGTTACCTTTTTTGTCTCTCCCTTGTACGGCTTGATGTGGTCTTCCCATCCTTCATTTTTTCTACGCGGTCGCCTTTTTTCTCTCTGTATAGCAAAACCGCAATTGTGACAAAAAGAACACCCCACAGAATTGAAAAGTGAAAGGACCACATTTAGACGATGTTGCTCTCCAGCGCATGAGATATGCATTCCCAGTTGGAAGCACACATGAAGAAGACGGCCATTGCAAAGGATTGACGTTTGAAGTTTGTGCTCAATTATGCGACGAATGGAGAGAATGCTGGTCGTTCCCGCAAGGTGACACTTTTAATAGATCTTAATTTCAAGCTATAAAAATATTAATGTATATCAATGAGCTTGGAGGACCTTGTAATTTCTTTATGGAAGGGATGCACTCTAAAATTAAGAACAAATACAGAAAACTTGAATGAGTTTGTACATATGGAGGATTAAGAACAAAATCATATATTCAAGTTAAGAATTTGTCAATGTTCATTAGACTACCATGAAACTACAACAACATAGTTTTGGATCCAAGTATTTGTCATTGAATCGGAAAGCTTTTTGAACTTTACATCCAATGAGAGCAGAGTCAAAGAAAATGGAGTGAAAATGGCAAATTGATTCGTAAATAGAACCTATTATAATTTTCCTTGTGTATATTCATTTTACAATTTTGGGGCTCCAAATAAGAAATCCTTGTTATTTAACAACAAGGATTTCTTAACAATAATAATAATCTAGGAATTCTAGTCTAGTGGAATAATGCAAAATGTCTCCCTCGTGCATTTATGGTAATTTTTCTATCTAATGTTTCACGGTATTAAAACTGTTCTGACTTTTGCATCCAACAAGATCATAAAAAATTGACTCAAATGGGTGAATTGATAAGTCAGTGAAAAATATATAATTATTTTCTTTGGTTTATCATTTTACTATTTATTATTCCAAAATTTATAAACTCAAAGAACAAGAGCTTCTTAAAAGTGACTGTAATAACTGTAGGGTCAAAATCATTCATTGTGAAATATCCTATAAAAACTTTCAATTATTTGATAGTTATTTTTTTTCCAATATATATGGTTAAAATATTTGTGGTGGTGGTGCAAAACAGCTCTTGCATTTTACAAGAGAACAGAACAAGAACAAACTTTTAGAACCTAAATAGTGAAGCTTGAAATGATAGAAATTTTTTTAAGTTTCTTTTAGGGGCCTTGTTTTATGATATTGGAGTACTAAATATATCAAATAAAGAGTAAATGTTAATGAATAATAGTTTTTAAGTTTTTTAATCTAATAATGATAGGATGATGCAAAAGATTAAAGTCATGGATTTTTAGTTATTTTTCTACTTAATGGAAATTGTAAGTGTTGGTGGTGGTATTGGAAACCATTTCAAATTATATACAAAAGATAACTAATAAAGTAATAGGAAATGAAAAACTCTATGAAATTTTTGTCTTTTATACCTTATTTTACAACTTTGGAGTCCAAAACAGAACACAAAAGTAATAATGATTACTCAAACAAATTTTGGGATTACTAATATTTAAATAAGAAACCATGTAAATTTTGTGAATACAAAGCTTTATAAATGCCAAAAGTAAGATCATCTTCATGGTCACTCTTATTTATTTATATATTAGAATTCTATTGTAAAAGTAAATCATGATATTTCATGAATCACATGAAGATTCATATGATTCATGATTTGTCATATAAGATAACCCCAACTAACTAATTAATCAAAGACTGCAGCTAGCTACAATTACCTTCATTCACAAAGCTACTTTTGATTTCAATTAGAAGTATATGCTTCATCCATACTTGACCTAAAATTTGATGCTTGATTCACTCCCAAATGTTTACCAAGCTACTTTATGAGTTACTATCTTTGACTAGATGATATTAAATCATGTTAAATCATATTAATCAGATAAGAGCTCTAATTGTCATGATTAACCAAAGATGTTAGGGAAAAATGAAAATAAATATATTTTAATATTTTTCAAAACTTCTTTATAGTGTCAAATTTAAGTATTTATGGTGGTACTGAAAAGCTTTTTGAATTTTTCAGCCAATATAACCAAAATGAAAAAGATGGAGCTACCGGTGAAGTTGTGAAAGAAATATTTAAGCATTTTCTCTTATATCCATTTATTTTTTTAACTCCAAAACCATAACAATTAAAGAGTAAGGACTCCTTAATAACACTTTCGGAGTATGAGTCTATCAATTTCTAGAAAATACAAAAGATGTGTCTAATTCAATTGTTCTATGATAATGTTATAAGTTAGATCAGATTAGATTTTGCATCTTATTAGACCAAATTCAAACGTATGGAAAATTAAATTTAGTAAGTAGGAAATAAAGAAACATCTAAAATATTTTCTTAAAAATAAATTATTTAAGGTTTGGAGTCCAAAACCATAACACTCAAAGAGTAAGGGTTCCTTAACAATAATTCTACAGTCAAAATCCCCAAATGGTGCAGAAATTTTTGTTTATGGATTTTCAATTACATAAGCTCCAAATTTATTTAAATTTGTTTCCCTAATTCAAAGCTTTTATTCAAAGGCTAGGTTTAGAATGTATGAGTAAAGTTTTACAGAGTTTAGAGCTTTACAAATATTAAGATTGTGAAATGCTAAGATATCAAAGTACTATAATCTTGTTGATCATCTCATTGCAGTTGGGTACATTATAGCCCTATGTTTTATTTTTTTTATCTAGTATTAGTTCCAGTTAGTTGGGGTTGGGAAAAAGTTTGAATTTGCATCCATAGAAACAAAAATGATTGGAACCAAAACTATAGAGAATTGAACCAAAATGTTGAAATGATTAGGTAATGGTAAATTTCTACACCTTTTCTCCTACATATAATTTATTAATTTAGAATTCAATACTATGTTGTTGAAAGATGAAAGAATCCATGGGCTTAATCTTAGCACTAAACATCTTATAGTAAGGTAGCTCATAACTGATTTGAACTTTGTTTCTTGAGGGATCACTAAATAAAATCCATTAACCGTACTTGATCCATGTTGGAATTTGTAAAAATAATATCAATAATAAAATCTAAATATTAAAAGAAAAAAACGATTCCTTTTAATATCCACTGCCATCTTAAAATAGCTTGGCTGATGAGAATGGCAATTATTCTAGGAAGAATCTTAGCTCAAGTTTATTACTTGTTGAATCTGGAAAAGAAAACAACTTTAAAACTAATATACAGAGAAGAAAAAAAAATCGAGAATGGGAAATGGAGTTTAAAGCGAGAATATATTGAATCGATGATGTACTATTGGAAAGCTCTCAATGAAAAAAATAGTGCAGAGAAGGCAATGTATTTTCTTCAAGAGGAGAGAATTTGTTCTTTTTTCAAGGCCTAATTCATACAATAGCCTCCAATATTGGTTTTAAAGTTTTTTTGGGTGTTTTTGGCTTCTACGTTATTAGTGGAAGTATTATTTTGGTGACACCTATATCTGATCTACTTAGACCATCATATATAACATTCCTCATCATACTACCAAGCCAATTTCCACCTCTAGATACTATGTCTAGCTAATGGTATGGTACTGTATGGTCCCACCATTGGAGATGGAGTTTACATAGAAAGAACTTATGTTGATTGTCATACAAGAGCACCAAGTCTCCTTGCACAATTGAACATGTTTGATCCTCTTGTCATGGTTTCTGTTCCTCTATTGTTGTTTCTCTCTTGTGCACTTGCTTGAGTCCTCCCATTGTTCCTCTAGAAACATAAGGTGTTGAAGTCAAAATGCTTGACTATCTTCTACCCACATTGCTCTTTAGAGAGGTTTTGGTAGGTAAGCACTTTGAATTTCACTAGCATTATTGGATGTAAGCCATAAGTCAAGTAGTATAGTGTCTGCTTGCTAGTAATCTTCTCTATATTGCAATAGCCCCAAAGTGCAATAGGTAACTTGGTTTCCCAACCATATGCATAGTTAACAGTGACCTTGCTAAGGATCTTACATAATAGCACATTGACCTTCTCTATCAACCCATTTACCTTTGAGTTGTAAGGAGTGGTCTTTCTACGCTTAATCTAAAAATGCTTTGTGAGAGATTCTATAAAGCTATTTAGGAATTGCACTCCTTTATGACTGACTAACTCTAAGGGACAAATATACCAAGAGATAGTGTTGCAAAAGAAAAATTCAGCCATTGTGTTAGCATGATCTCTAAGTAGTTTTTACTTCTACCATCTTTGTGGCATAATTTGTGCAAACTAGAATGTACTTCTTCTTGGTTATCTTTGTGATGGGCTGAATCTGACCTACAAAGTCCATCCTCCACTTCTCAAATGGTGCAATTGGCTCAATCAGATGTAGCAACCATTGTGATCATGGAATAGGTCTTCCAATCCTCTAAAATGCATCACACCTCTTCATATAGTCATGTACATCCTTGTACATTATTGGCCACCAATATCTGGTTACTAATATCTTCTTCACAATGTTCTTCAACGCAATGTGCCCTTGTGCAGCTTCTGAGTGTAGTGCATGTATCACTCCTCCAACTTTTGAGGCTACAAGATTGTACCAAAATACTTCAGCTAGTCCTAACTTGAACTGTGAGCCGGCCTGTCTCTCACTCAAGATGAACCTCTAATGGCTATTATGGTAGTGCACCATGGACTAAGAAGGCAAGGAACCCCAACTCCATCATACTCCTCCAAGGCTAACACTCCAAGACTCAAGACATTGCTCACTAGAGAACTCAATGAGGGAGAGATAGTTGCAAATGAAAGGATGATGAGTACCTCCTCACCCCTTGTTTATATACTTGTGAAATAGTTATGCACCAAAGTTACTAATTACTGGAGTAACTCAAGTTACTAGGCTAAAAGTCAAAAAGTATAAAGGAATATCCATCAACATGGGCATATTCCACTAAGCATGTGATCTTATCCTGACCCAACTACTAAGTCAAGAATTCCTTCACATGGGCTATCCTTGGACTATAGAAGAATCCAAAATAGAAAGGCTTGCGGGCCCAACTTGAGGGCCCTTGCGAGTTATCAACTCTTTACTCAAAGCCAAACACCAGGGAATAATACCAAGTCAACACACTAGAATCCAAAATAGTGGTGCTCATCTTTTCCACTTCCTCTAAAGTAAGGTCCCCTCTATCTTAGCTATGACTAACTTTAGCTAATCATGAATAATGTAGAACCATCATTTATCTATATATAAATAATATCTCTCAAGTACTTGTAATACCAAGCTAAATATCACAATACCACACACATGCACAGATGGGTGTTACAAAATAGAATTGAACCCAATTTGATTTGATACGGTCCCATCTTGTGCAAATATACTACATGTTGCTCTAGATCCATTTCTAGAGTGCACTACAAGTTGTGTAAGCATTGTTACTCCTCCATGTACCTCATTACTCAACGTGTTGTGATGTGAAACAACTCCTCATCAAGAAACTCATCTCCTACATCTTCAACCTGGTCTTGAGTTTTGAGCATGGAGTGGACATCAATGTTGCCATGCTACACTCTTTTTTGGATGTACATAGTGTAAGTGAATTCCTATAAGAGGAGTAACCATCTTACAAGCAGCCAAAAAGGTCTACCTTCTTCATTAGGTATTGTAGTGCAAAATGATTTACATGAAACACAATCTCCTAACCTAGTGAATATTGAAAGAAATTTACATGAGTACACCATCTTGAGTGCCTCTCTTTTGGTAGTAGTGTACTTTTTCTTAGCATTTGATAGTTTTCTACTTACAAAATAAATTGGAAAGTCTTTCTTACTTTGATTCTTCTGACTAAGAACTACTCCTATTGTTGTTGAAGACGTGTCTACATATACATAAAACAATCAATAGCTTGCATGATTGATGTTTCTTTTAAGTCTATTTCATTATTACCAAGGCTTGCTCCTATTTTGTTGACCACACATACTCTTCTAATTTCTTCAATGGTTTGGTGAGCAGTGCTGCAAAAGTTGCATACTATAGACCTCATGTAGTAATCTACATATCCAAGAAAAACTTGGAGTTCTTTCAAGTTCCTTGGTGCTTCTAAAGCCTTGATTACTTTGAACATTTGATATTTACCTCCACTCCTCTACTTGATACTTGGTGTCCAAAGAGAATTCCTTCACTCATGGAAAAGTAGCACTTCTTGAAGTGTAAGGATAGTCCAGTGGATTGGCATCCGTCCAATGTTTTTCTTAGGAAGGAGAGATGTTACTTTTGCTTCACAAAAACAAAAAACTTTTCTATGAAGATCTCCATAAACATGCATAGGTAATCCTTGAAGATAGTTTTCATCATCCTTTGAAAGGTTGCAAGTGCATTACATAACCCAAATGGCATTTTTTTGTAAGCATGTGTGGCCCAATCAGTCATGAAGGTAGTCTTGTCCCTATCTTCCTCTCAAATGGTCAATTGGTTGTATCTTGAAGAGCCATCCAAGAAACTACGACACTCATGTCCTACCACTTGATCTAAGATTGCATCAAGGAAGGGCAAAGGATGGTGATCCTTCTTCATGGCTGCATTCAACTTCCTGATTAGAGGGATATTTAAGTAAGACAGGTTGCTGTCAAATTGAAGGGTGTACATATTTTCAGATGACATCCTCCAAAAAAAGTTAGATAGTAACAAAGATAAAATAATATTTATTCAAAAAGATGAAAAGAAATTACATTATTTTCTATGGATCACTTCCCATTACACCTGGCCAAGTTTTCGATCCCATAAAGTTTAACATTTACTATAAAACTCTGGAACGAGCTAAGTGAGTCTCAACATTCTGTCACGTAAATAGTGCAGTATTGGGGGAGTTTCAGATTTAGATTTAGCGAGCCCAGTAGAAATCCGCGAAAAGCATTTCACTAATAAATATTTTATGGGGAACAAAAATCATGACCCTCAAAATTTTGTGGACATTCCATAAACTTTTATGCAGACATTAATTAAAGTATTCTCTTGTCCGAGTGACATTTCTTGATGCGAATTGTTAAATAGACCAGCTCTTTTGTTAAAATGACCCAACATTCTGCTGATGTGGTCCAGTAATGGACGCAGTTGGGAATTGGCTTGCTTATTGACGTATTCACGCCCATAGAGTACGGAATACGGTAGTCGGTCGATTTAGTAATCATTTTCGTTTTCCCCTTGAAAGGTAGAACACACATGAAGGATGGGAAGATCCCATAAAAGATGGACCGTACAAGGGGAAACAAAAGTAATAAAATGGAGCTAGACCCCTAATGGTATCGATATGAAAAATTGACTCTATCACACAAAGATATCCGAGCTAGGCAAATCATATGAAGAAGCCTCACCTAGATGGTTTTCTTGTAGATTGTAGATTGCACCAGCCAATGTTCTCGGTAGAGCAATGGACCCTTGAAAGATATAAACCCAGTATTTATATTGTCGGATGGTTCGTTTATATTTCCATGAATCTTTTGTGGAATCCAGACCATAATCTGAATCTAAGATAATTATAGTCACAATCATAATTTGAATCTCAGATAACCATAATCCAGACAGTATAAGCAGGCAATTTTAAAAACTGAATATTCCTTAGACTTTCATCACCCATAGCAGTTTTCATACAAATGGAATCCTACGGGTAAAACTAAATCACCCGTAAAAATCCGCCAAGTCGAAATCCCACACTGTAGTGAGATTTCTGTGGTCAGGTAATTTTATCCTGCGCGGATCAGGACCAATACTGTACGTCGTAGTGCGAAAGGGATACTCGAATACGTACTACAGTCCTCCACGAACTACATTGATGGAATCGAATGGTCACAATGCTCAAGCAGTAAGTAAGAAGTCCAGAGGAAAACCAACTGGGCCGAGCACGACTAAGATTATGACTCTTGTAAATGTTCACTTTTTGGACTGAATTGGAGTACGGAGTGGCCCCGAGATCGTGCACTTATTGAGCATATGCTGCATATCCGATCGGAATCGGCACTGAAATAATAGGATCCACGTTCACTGCGTTTCAGGAGACCATTTAAGCTTGTATTCTGTCGACTGCTCTTGTGTCCTGCAAGGAGAAGAGAAGGGCGACCCATAGAAACACGAAGGATGGGAAGGCCCCATCAAGCCGTACAAGGGAGAGACAATATAGATAAAATGGGGCTAAGTCCCAATAGAGTCTATATGAGAAATTAATTTGCCTTACAGCATTTAAGATATCCAAGCTATGCAAGTATGAGGGTTTACAATCAACGGGAGTATGCGAAGATTGTTCTCCTATGGATTGTACACTCGGTAGAGCAATGTACACATACTGTCTAAAATATGCTACAAAGTATGAGAGTGAGAGTGGTACCCTTTGGCGCCTAACATGATAAGCTCTCGTGCATTCCCTAACAAATGTGTCAAACGACGTGTCCATGTCTATCGCTCCATATAACTCCAAGGCTAGGGGAACAAAGCGGTGACCTTGCTACATACCCCTATACTCTGAGACCTTGCGTGCTGCTTTTGCACTCGTTGCCCATCCAGGGGATGGATAATCAATCCCTCCAAAACTATATTACGTGTAGGGTCCATAACTAAGACATCCGCTATTGTCACCAAATCATCTCAGACCAAATATAAGTTTGCCTTGACATGTGTTGTCTGTAAAGCATACAAACGCTCTTTCCAAGCTAGGTATTCACTCTCTCGTGCCATAACAAACACTATGTACATAATAGCATTGTGGACAGCTATCCTCTGTCCTTCAAAAGGACACCATGTCATATGGACTGCTACTGCATCTAGTGTAGAACCATCCTCACAAGTGAGTAATGAAGATGCAGAAGGGTGGACCAAACCTCTACAAACCCTCATCGTTGTAAAGAGAGTAGCTAGTGCGAGTCAATTTGCCCTAATGCACTATCGAGCTAGGATGCAAGGGCTTGCACCTTTGTCAGAGCAACAACAAAGATGTGCTCTAGTAGCATGAAGAATGGACAAGTCAACTAAGAAAGAATGTAGCATATGCTCACATTGTCACTCCATCAAGGAAGACTATAATCCTCTAGTCCAATCTGACAATAATGAAGCAAAAGATAGAAAGTAATCTCATGCCCATGGGGATAGATTATCTCTCATCTACTGCTATAACATATGGAGAGAAAAGGATCCCTCCTCCACCTCTATCACATAAGTCTCCAAAATTGGCACATCAACAACCACAAAAACAAAGGAAAGTAGGGGTGACAAGAGAGCTACCCAACTACCCAAAGACACTATAAGTGCCATCTCTTCTATGGATAGCAAGCCATGTGGATCTTGTATGGAGGGTCTCCATACGAGATCCATATATCTGTCTATGTGCCAAATCCCTTGTCACACACTCAAATATCCCTTGTCTAATAATATCACCAAAGACTCCCATAATCCTCCTATCAAAAGCTCTCAAACATGATAGGAAGGTCAAGGAGGGAGGAATTGTGTGGAAGAGATACATCAGTCAATGAGCAATACTAGAGGAGATTATACCCAATGCCACATGCGGATCTCCTAGTAATAGAAGGTCATCTACATGGAGAACATCCTCTGCAAAGGCAACGTCTAAGAAGCGTGTGACAAAATTCGGATCCTACTAGCACTCCAAGAACACATAGTCCATTTGTAGATGTCATACACCTCTTTGGAAGCTCAAGGTGGGAAGGGATACCTAAAGGGGACCATACCTTGCAGTTTTACACGTTGACTCTTAAGCTTACTAGATGTTGCTTGGTAGTCAAGTGGTCAAAGGCCTGCCTAATCTGATGTATAGGGCTCATGATGTGTGTATCATCTGCCAAGGAGGTAAATACACAACCCGACATGGCCAAAGTAGTAAATAAGAGAGCCTTGAAGTGAGTTGTAGCAAATAAGGGTCCACTAAAGGATCTCCTTGACGTGTACTAACAATTGACTCCAAGATGGTGACTCCCTCCTATGAACAACCGTGCTAGTAGTAAAGGGAAGCAAGAGAGCCATAAAAAGACCACAAAGGACAAATAAGACTTGCCAAGGATCCACCATCCTCCCTAAGCTCTCTAAAGATGGATGCTCATGAGACACTATTAAAAGCATTCTCAACATCCACCTATAGGACAACACACTATGGATGGATATCTAGGAGTACCTTAATGCTAAAGATATAGCCTCACATCCTTTAGGTGTAGATACTCCAAATTGATGTGGACTAAGGTGTTGTCAAAAGTGAGAATGATGTTGAAGGACAATGGTGCAATTGACCAAGCACAAAAATATCTCTCCAATAACAATTGGTCTAATGCTTCCCATGTCCTTCTCCATTGTGAGAAGTCAACTAGCACCTAACACCCAACTTACAAACATAGGAATGTTTCCTCTTACCATTGTTGCAACCATATGAAACAACTTGATAAAACCACTAGAAGGATTATCTGCATGAAAGTAATCTCTAAGATGCTCATATACCATCACTAATAAGCCTCCTAAGGAAAGGCAAGGGGCAGTGCACAATGCTTGTGCAAAAAGCAACCTACCAAGGCATAAAGGCTGCTCAAGCTGATAATCTAAGACCTCTAGCGATAATCCTTCTCTTGCCATAAGATGTAGTGAGCACAAGGAAAAAATAGTCCCATTAGTAGGACTAGTCATAGACAAAGGGTGTAGCACTCATGCTGATCTACTACACTCTCTTGCTTGATCCAATGTCCTACATTCTCATAATCAAGTGGGCTCTATGGCATCTTGTGGAAAAACCAATCTCTTGAAACATGCAGCTCTAACAGACCCTTGTGAAAGGCCACCCAATCCCCCACTTGGAAATGACAAAATCTAGCAGCCACCTCTCTATGCCCCACACATATCCCTCTAGCATAACAAAGATACCATCAATGGAGTAATGTAATACTCCGAGGACAAGAGAAGAGAGAAAACACAGATTGCACACTCAAACATTCAATGCCCCAAGGGAGCACCTTCTCTTTATTATATAGACAAGAGGATCTCCTCCAAGGAAGCTCCACCATAGGATTAGGGACACAGATAGGTGACATGTCAACAAGCTCCACCCTTGGATTACTTACTTGGATGGGTGACCTGTCTGGTCTAGGTCCTATCTGGTTGGTCAAATGAGCTTTGACCGGAGGGAATCTTTTAGGGAATCTTCTTGTAGGAATCTCATAATCACATGAGTAAGGTACCGTTGGAGAGCTCTGGACGAGACAAACCAGGGGGGGAGGGAAGGCCAGCCTTTCCTCCATTTGGGGGGGGGGAATCTGCACATTTTTGAGGCCTAATTCATCCGTTTAGGCCTCCGAAATTGCCTTCAAAGATTTCAGGCATATTTCGGTTCCTACTCTATTAGTAGAAGTCCCCTTTTGGTGATACCTCTTTCTAATCTGTTTAGTCCATCATGTGTAACATCCGTCCAGATGTTACCAAACCAATTCTCACCTTTAAATCATATGTCTAGCTATTGGTTCTAAGGTTCTCAAGTCTATTTCGGTTTCTGCCCTATTCGTAGAAGTACTCTTTTGGTGATACTTCTATCTGATCTATTTTGACCATCATGTATAACATCATTCTAGATGTTACCAAACCAAATTTCACATCTAGATCATATGGCTAACCCTTGGTATTACAGACCTCCCTCCTTTTAAGATGCAACGTCCTCGTTGTGCAATTGTTGCTCAAATGCTTGCACCAACACCGGTGCATGTGCCAAATTGGCAGCGGGTTCCCAGGTTGCTTCATAGAGGGGGTAACCTTTCCATTGTACTAGATATTCCACCCGCGGATGGCGAGTACCACGCATATGGCGAGTACCACGCATGCGCTTTTGGAGAATCCGCTCCACTTCATATTCCTCTGTGCCATCAATGACTGTCGGACAAGGTCAAATGTCCTGTGTGGAAGTACCTTGGCCTGATCGGGGAGCATATCTGCGTAATAGGGAGACATGGAACACTGGATGGATCTTCATGTGTGGTGGTAGCTCAAGGTGATAGGCCACAACGTCGATGTGACGAAGAATCGAGAAAGGCCCAATAAAACGAGGTCTGAGCTTACGAGATCCAACTAATGTGAGGTTGGTTGTCGATAGCCACACTTGATCCCCAACATTGAACTCCATGTGCATACGGTGTGCATCAGCATACTACTTTTGTCGATTTTGCGCAATCTGTAACCTGCGCTTGGTGCTCTCCACACCTTGTTGGATTCTAGAAACAAATGTGTTGACTGCATCAACCTTGGTAGTCACTGGACGGATCTTCATCAAGCTAGAAGGTGTGAAGGGATGCTCACCATACATGAGGAAGAACGGAGTGACCTGGGTGGAGGCATTCACTGAATTGTTGTAAGCAAATTCCACCAACGGTAGTAGGGTGTCCTACCTCTCTTGCTCTTCTAAGGTGAAGCCGCGTAACATGTCTTCAATCATGCAATTAGCCCGCTCTGTTTGGCCATCTGTTTGTGGGTGGTAAGTTGTAGACATGGCCAACTTGGTTTTGAAGAAACCAAAGAGTGTTTGCCAAAACAAATTGGTGAATTGGGTGCCTCTATCGGTGATGAGTACTCTAGACAAGCCATGGTGAGCAAAGACTGCATCTAAGTATAGTTGAGCTAGTTGTGGAGCGGTCACCTCCTTGGTGGTAGGACGTACATGAATCATTTTGCTGAGCCGGTGCACAAAGACCACAATGGAGTCAAACCCTGAGGTGGTCTTGGGTAATTCACAGACAAGATCCATACTCACTTGTTCCCAACATTGGGTAGGAGTGGGAAGAGGTTGAAGGAGCCCTGCAGGAGCTTGATTAGAAGCTTTGTTCTGGTGACAAAGTAGGCAGCTACGCACATAGTCCATCACGTTGTTGCTCATCTTGGGCCAATAGTAATGGCGCTTGACTGCCTCCAAGGTCTTGTCCACTCCAACATGAGCTGCAATGGCCGAATCATGACATTCCGCTAGAATAGTGGTGCGTAATTCTGGGACATTTGGGATCCACAATCGGCCCTCCCAAAAGGTGAGTCCTTGGGTGCTTGTGACACCTTTGGACAATTGCGCTTCTACAATCTATGGATCAGTTTTTGTAGCAGCTAGAATCTCTTGCCAGAATTCAGGGTTAATCTTGACCTCTACCGCCAAGTTGTTGGCCATTGGCATGCGAGTGAATGCATCTGCAAGTTGCTTCTTACCTTCCACGTAGGTGATTGTCATGTTGAAGCGTTGTCGCCACTCTGCCCACCAAATTTGGCGACGAGATAGATCCTTCTGCGTCTCGAGGTAGACTAGAGGTTTGTGGTCTGTCTCTACTACAAATGCCTTCTCGCCCAGGTAGTGCTTCCAATGCTTGGTTGCTAGAACAATGGCCAGCTCTTCTCGTTCTGTGGTGTGGTAGTTGTGCTCTACCGGTAACAACTTTTGAGAGAAATATGCAATTGGATGCCATCCGTCATGCCACTCTTGTTGTAGGACTGCTCCTATTGCTACGCTTGATGCATCCATAGCTAACTTGATTGGACGTTTTGGGTCATACCACTTCAAGATTGGTGCATGTAGGAAGGCAGCCTTCAATTCTTGAAAGGCCAACTCTTGTGCAGTTCCCCATGTCCACTTCTTCCCCTTGCCAAGTAGTGCCGTTAAAGGCTGTGCAACCTTGGAGAAGTCCTTGACAAATCTACGATAGAATCCCATCAACCCCAAGAAGCTCTTAAGTTGAGTCTGATCTTCTGGGGCACTCCATTTTTGAATGACCTCTATTTTATCTGTCAATACTTGAATGCCCTCTTCACTTACTCTATGCCCTAAGTAGTCTACTTCAGACTTGCCAAACTCACACTTTGAGATTTTGGCGTACAACTAATTCTGTCTTAGAATCTGGAGGACCTCTCGTAGATGTTGTTTGTGTTCTGTCATTGTGCTACTATATATTAAGATATCATCCAAGAAGACGATAACAGACTTATCCAAGTATGGACGAAATATGTCATTCATTAGGCTCATGAAAGTGGCAGGCGCATTGGTGAGGCCAAAAGGCATCACAAGATACTCAAAGTGGCCATACCTGGTTCGAAAGGCAGTTTTGTACACATCCTCCTTTGCAATTCGGATTTGATTGTAACCGCTCCGCAAGTCCAGTTTGGTGAAGTATCTCGCTCCATGGAGTTGATCAAACAGGTCATCCATGCGAGGTAATGGGTATTTTTTCTTCACTGTTTGTTGATTGAGACCCCGATAGTCAATGCACATGTGCATTATACCATCCTTCTTCTTCACAAACAAGACAGGGGCCCCATATGGTGATACGCTAGGTTGGATGAACCCTTTCTATAGCATCTCCTCAATTTGAGTCTTACACTCCTCCAACTCATGAGGTGATAGGCGATATGGGGCCCTACAAGGAGGTGTCTTCCTCGGGAGTGTCTCTATTTTGTGATCTACTCACCTTTTAGGTGGTAATCCTGAGGGCAGATCATCGGGAAAGACATCTTGAAACTCATCCACTACATCCTTCAATTTCTCAAGAATTTGTCCAGCGAGTTGTGCACTCTGGACTTCTCTTATTAGACCCATAAAACATCTATCGGTCTTACAGATAGTTGTCGTCCCTACGACATATAGAGGCAGTTTGTGCCTGTGTGATTTTTCTTTAACCCCAATGATTGACCATTGGTGGGTTCTCACTACTTTCTTCCTCCAATCTACCATTGGGTTATACTGCTCCATCCATGGCATGCCTAAAATTGCATCATAACGGGCTAACTGTATCACTCGCCACTCAATTGCTTCCTGATATTCTCCTACAGAGAGGGTTACCCGTCTAGGTAATGATTCAATCCTCTCTGTTTCCCCATTTGGTAACTCTACTTCTTCACTTCCATCTCTCTCTAGATCCATTTCCAAGCTTATTGCAATAGAGCGAGACAAGAAATTCTCTGTTGCTCCCGGATCTATTAATACTCTCACTTGATTACCTTCTAGGATTCCATTCACGGCAATCAATTGTGAGGTTGCCTTTCGGGATCTTTGCGCATTATTCTTCTTCCTTCCCTTGCTTCTCTATTTCCTTATTGAGCCAGTAAGGCCACGAGGTACATTTACTGGCGATCTTCATTTTCCGAAGTGGTTTCCACCTCCTCCTCTTCAATGTGCCTCTCCATGTTGTTCAAAGATTGCCTATACAAAGGCCGAGGGCCTCTAGGGAAACGAGTGCAACAATTGGTAGATATATGCCCAATACGGCCACAATTGTAACAACGACGTTGTTCTCCTCAAGTCCCTTCTCCTCGTGGGACTCCGTCTCTTCGTTCTTCTACCCGTCCCCGCTCTCCTTGAAGCGGCCGTGCTCCTCGATCTCGGAATCAAAGGTTGCCCAATTCTATCGGTACTAGTCCACCCATGTGTGGCATTTCTGCCCGATAATGTTGAGGTGGAACTACTCCTTCACCTCCACCTAATGCTCCGGCTATTCTCTGCGCACAAGCAATAGCTTCAAATATCATGCGAGGGTTTTGCACCATGACTTCTTAGCGAATTTCAACCCTCGTTTGAAATTGTCGAGAGCCTCTACTGGACTCATGTCAGTAATTACAACTTGTAGATCCAGAAACGCCTCCACATACTCTTGTATGCTATTCTTTTGTCTCAATCCCCATAGTCGGGTTTGAGCCATCTGCACAGAATCCACCGATTGGAAATTCTTGAGCCGTCCTTCTTGCATTGCTGTCCATGTGACCTCCCTTCTCTCTGCCAGCATGGATCGTTCCCAAGCATCATACCATGTGAGGGCTTTATCGGTCAAGTACCCACATGCAAACACGCCTGCAGCATGCTCTGTGATCTCTATTGAGAACAATCGAAAATATCAGTTCATTCTCGAGATCCAATTCTCCACTACTCTCATCGTACGCTGCCCCTTGTAAGGCTCGATGTTGCAGGTCTTCTTCATCCGGAGTAGCAATGTGGCTTCATCGTTGATAGGGTTCGTAGGCACGGGTGCCTCTCCAAGTACTTCAGTTGCAGGTACTGGGTTTTGAGACGGCTCTTCTTCTTGCATGGCTTGATCGTTCCTGAGGATCTGCACTTGACTTTGCAATGTCTTTATGGTCATCTTAATCTCTCGAAATTCATTCAACATCCCTTGCATTCCTTGCACCAGCTCTTGCAACTACGGATCCATGGTTCCTGCAACACCCCAATTGCTAACGTCTACTTCAATACAGAGTCAATATAATCACTCTGGAAGGCGCATGAACTATCGGAACTACCATTGGGACCTCAGAAGCTATCACTTGTTGATAATACTCCTCACCAAAATTCCTAACCACAAAATCTCTAAACATCAATTTCGGCCTCACTACATAACGGATTTCTACTTGAGTGTTGAAAAATAGAAGATTTGGGACATTCATATCCATATTATCATAATAGAATGTAGATCGTCAAATCCCACTCTCTATCATATATCACCACAGGTAGAATCACCGGGTTTGGTGAGTTCATCACTCTGTCCATGAATTCCGCACCAAAGTGATAAACTAGCGATACTCTCATCTGCTCACGCTGGATGTACATAACCTTGATGTGGAATGGGTTTGAGAATGGAAAGCTAGGTGCGGGAAATTGTCCCCCCGGCGCATCCATCCCATCCGCTCTCTAAAGTCCTTCCTAAGTCTAGCGATTACTCTATGTTCTCCACCTCAAATTACTCAGTTTCAGTAGTTCGTGCTATTCCAAGAGGGGTGATCCACTCTCTTGGACTAGAACACTCGCTCTGATACCATTGTAATACTCCAAGGACAAGAGAAGAGAGAAAACACAGATTGCACACTCAAACATTCAATGCCCCAAGGGAGCACCTTCTCTTTATTATATAGACAAGAGGATCTCCTCCAAGGAAGCTCCACCATAGGATTAGGGACACAGATAGGTGACATGTCAGCAAGCTCCACCCTTGGATTACTTACTTGGATGGGTGACCTGTCTGGTCTAGGTCCTATCTGGTTGGTCAAATGAGCTTTGACCGGAGGGAATCTTTTAGGGAATCTTCTTGTAGGAATCTCATAATCACATGAGTAAGGTACCGTTGGAGAGCTCTGGACGAGACAAACCAGGAGGGAGGGAAGGCCAGCCCCTCATCCATTGGGGGGGGGGGGAATCTGCACATTTTTTAGGCCTAATTCATCCGTTTAGGCCTCCGAAATTGCCTTCAAAGATTTCAGGCATATTTCGGTTCCTACTCTATTAGTAGAAGTCCCCTTTTGGTGATACCTCTTTCTAATCTGTTTAGTCCATCATGTGTAACATCCTTCCAGATGTTACCAAACCAATTCTCACCTTTAAATCGTATGTCTAGCTATTGGTTCTAAGGTTCTCAAGTCTATTTCAGTTTTTGCCCTATTAGTAGAAGTACTCTTTTGGTGATACTTCTATCTGATCTATTTTGACCATCATGTATAACATCATTCTAGATGTTACCAAACCAAATTTCACATCTAGATCATATGGCTAACCCTTGGTATTACAAGTAAGAGGAGTAGGAACCATGCTAACTCGTCCAAGGGATCATGTGCCAAAGAAGGAGAAGAAAAATTAAGTTTCCTTGCCAAGCTAGAAGATTGCAAATAACATGCTTTGCTTATGGCATTAGCAACATCTCAATTATATTTTCAATCTCCAAAGATCAAGTAAATTAGGTAGATAATGTGGATAATAGTAGATAATGGTAGGAGATGAAGCATGTTAAATTTGCCTACACTTTATTTATTCTCTATGGTTGGAGGTATTGTAATTTGAGATTTTGTTTTTGTCAACTTAATAAACTATTACAAGTGATATAATCAGCCATGTACAAAGTTGAGACGGCAAGATTCAAATTTTGGTGATGTTTATCTTCTACCTTGTTAATATTTTTTGTGATAGCAATACAAACAAGAATTTTTTCCTTATGAAAATGCATGACATTTGTGATTGGTACTACTATCTTATTTCCTAAACATAGAAGAAAAAAATCAAATAGAACAGTTAGAGAAAGTAGGTGTAATCTTGCTTCCTAACAAAGTTAGTTGTTAATTTCTTAGTCAAGTCAATTGCTTTGCTAAATTACTTTTTACTCAAGTTACCCAACCCTTAGATAAGTTAGTTAAGACCTAACAATCTATAGAGGCTTTGAGTACTTTATTAGCCTACATGGTCTTTAGGAATGTTTCTATGTGTTATTGAAAAGTAGTTAATGAACTCTTTTAGCAATTTTAAATTTTTTATATACCAAATATTATTGAGTTATTCTAATAAATCCTTGCACTAATATGCATGACCTTTTGCTAATTAATGATATTGTTATTACATATTGTGTTTCTGATATCCTAGATGGAATCTTGAACATTATGAAGATAATAAAGAGATTCTTATGTAGCATCATGAAGTGGATAACTTCTCTAAAGAACTTTATCCTTTATAGGTTTGTTAGGCCACCATTTATGATATGCCTTGCAAAGATGTGATCAACTTCATACTCTTGATGTTAGTCATTAGTATTTATAGGTAGAAGAAGTTTAGCTTGGTCAAGAAAAGATGACAAGTTCTATTTGAAAGGGTTTAATTTGGAAATGTGGAAGACAAATGATTGATATGCTAAACAAGATCAAGGTGAGAAGCAACCAAAGAGATAAATATTAAGATATAAATGGACCAATCCAATAAGGCAATAAATATTATAACTAAAGAATATAACTTTTCTTAACAATAACAAAAGAAATAACACAATAATAGAGAGAAGAGGATACAATGTAACAAACACAAAGGATTGGAAGACCCCATCAAGCCATACAAGTGAGAGAAAAAAGAGGTAAAATAGTGCTAGGCCCCAATAGTATTGATATGAGAAATATTCTCTATTGTACCTAAGATATCTAAGCTATGAAAGTCGCAAGGTCTACAAACTATTGGAGCATCCAAAGAAGCATCACCTAGTGTGATTGCTCTCTTATAGATTGCCCCAACCAATGCTCTCTAGAGAAATGAACACATGTTGTCTAAACTATGCTACAAAGTATGAGAGTGAGAGTGGTACTCCTTGATGTCTGATATGATAAGCTCTTGCGCACTCCCTAACAAATGTGTTGAATGCTATGTCCATTGCTCCATATAACTCCAAGGCCAAAGGAACAAAGAAGTGACCTTGTTGCATATCCCTATACTTGGAGACTTTAAGTACTACTGCTCTGCTTGCTATGCATCCAAGGGAATGAGTAATCACTCCTTCCAAAACTAGATCATGTTTGTAAGCACAACATCTACCACTATCACTTGATCATCTTGGACCAATTGTAGGTATGCTCTAACATATGTTGTATGCAAAGGATATGAATGCTTCCTCCAAGCAAGGTATAGATTCTCTTGTGCCATAGCAAACACTATGTTCTTGATGGCATTATGGGTAGCTATCCTTTGTCATCCAAAAGGACATTGTGTCATATGGACTGCTATTGCATCTAATGTAGAACTACTCTCACAAGTGAATAATGAAGATGCAAATGGGTAGACCAAACCTAAGCAAAACCTCATTGTCATAAAGAAGGTAGTTTGCTAGTCAGAGTGCCCTAATGCATCAAGCTAGGATCCAAGAGCTTGCATTCTTGCCAGAGCAAGAGCAAAGACATGCTCTAGTGACCCAAGGAATGGATGAGTCAAGTAAGAGAGAATGTAGCGTATGATGACATTGTTGTTCTATAAAGGAAGATTGAAAACCTTTGGTCCAATCTGATGGTAGTGAAGCAAAGGATGGAAGGTCCTCCTATGCCCATAAGGATAGACCATCTCTCATTTGCTACTATAACATCTAGAGAGAAAAGGATCCCTCCTCCACCATGGTCACATATGTCTCTAAAACTAGCATATCAACAACCACAAAATGGGGAGAAAGTAGGGGTATTAAAGAGACCAACTACCCAAAAAATTCTATAAATGCCATCTCCACAATACATAATAAGGTTACTCCACTGCACAAGATTGGTAGAGATGTTTGTTTATGTGCTAAGTCCACTATCACACACTCAAATGTCCTCAATATGATGATATCACCAAATACTTTGAGCGAGAAGAGAGAGAGAGATGGAAAATCATTTGCCATTTCAAGGCCTAACTGATTCATTTAGGCCTCCATAATTGACTTTAAAGTTCTTATGGTGTTTTGAAGCTCTACCTTATTAGTGGAAGTACTCTTTTGGTGATACTTCTATCTAATCTACTTAGACCAATATATATATATATATATATATATATATATATATATATATATATATATATATATATATATAAACATCCTTTTAGATATTACCAAGCCAATTTTCATCTCCAGATAATAGTATTATAAATACCAATATTGTAAATAGCCAATTTTCACTTCTAGCTAATAGTATTATAAACCTCTCCCTTTCAGAGATACAATGTTCTCATTGCAAAGCTATTGCTCAAAAGGTTTTACTAACACCAGAGCATGGGTCAAGTTAGCTATTGGTTTGCATGTTGCCTCATACAATGGGTTCCTTTTCCAATGTACAGGATATTTCACACGCAAATGGTGAGTACTAAGGATGCATTTTTGGAGAATATGTTCACCTTCATATTCCTTCGTGCCATCAAAGAGTGTTGGAAAAGGTCTAACTTCTTGTATGGAAGGGAAGTGGAGCGGCCAAGATGCATATCTACGTAGTAAGGAAATATGGAACACTAGATGGATCTTCATATGTGTCAATAGCTCAAAGTGATAGGTCATTACAAGACGTGACGGACTTAAGAAGGCAAACTACCATGAAGTTGGTTGTGGATAGCAAAAGTTGATTGCCAATGTTGAACTCCATGTGCTTGTGATGTGCATTTGCATATCATTTCCATTGATTTTGGGCAATTTGCAATTTGTGCTTGGTGTTCTCCACACCATATTGGATTCTAAAAATAAAGGTGTTGACAACTTCAACCTTTATAGCCACTTGGTGGATCTTTACAAAGCTTGAAGGGGTGAAAGGATGCTCTCCATATACAAGGAAGAATGGTGTGACTTGTCTAGATGCATTTCCTAAATTGTTATAGGTAAAGTCCACCAATGGAAGTAAGGTGTCCCACCTTTCTTGCTCCTCAAAGATAAAGCTCTTAAGCATTTCCTCAATAGAGCAACTAGTTCACTCTATTTGTCTTTCAATTTGTGGATGATATATTGTGGACATGGCCACTTTGGTTTTGAAGATGCCAAAAAGTGTTATCCAAAAAAAACTAGTGAATTGAGTGCCTTGATTGATGATGAACAATAGAGACATGCCATGGTCTGAAAAGATTACAACTAAGTATTACAACTAAGTACAATTGAGCTAATTGTGGACCAATCACATCCTTGGTTGTAGGACACACATGAATCATCTTGCTGAGTTGGTACACAAAGGCTACAATGGAGTCAAACCTTGAGTTGATCTTGGGTAATTCACAAAACAAATCCATGCTAACCTATTCCCAATATTGTGTAGGAGTAGAAAGGGGTTGAAGAAGCCCTTTGGGAGCCTAATTAGAGGCTTTATAGAGGAGGTAGCTTCAAATGTACTCCATCATATTGTTGCTCATCTTAGGGTAATAGTAACGGCATTTGACTGCATCTAAGGTATTGTCTACTTGACTTGCAATGACTGAATCATGACATTCTGTTAAGATGGTAGTTCTTAGGTTTGGCGCATCTGAGATCATAACTTGCCATTACAAAAGGTGAGTCTTGGTTATAATTATGGATGATTGAGCTCCTACAATTTGAGGGTTAACTTTTGTGGTAGTAAGAATCCTTGGCCCAAATTCAAAGTTCTTGATCTCTACCACTAGATTGTTTGCCAAAGAATTCAGGTGAATGCATCTACAAGTTGCTTCTTGTGTTCCACAAAGGTGATTAATATAACATAATGGAGTTTACAAATGAGTTAGTTGAGATTAACAAAGTAGCAAATAAGCCAACTTAACCAAGAATGATAAGAATATTCTAAAAGCATCTAGGAATCTACTTGGTACCTTCCAAGTATCAAGTAATGTGCAAAATGGTGATTTCTAGGAGAAATCTTCATTGGAAGCTTCTTGTTTAGCCTAGCTTGCATGCCAAGTAGGAGACTTCTAGAAAAAAAACCTCTCAAGAAGCTTCCCATTTAACTTGGCTTACACTCAAAGAAAGTGGCTTTTGGGAAGCTTCTTAAGGAGCTTCTCAAGAGCTTTGTATGTTCCCTATAAATACCATAGCCCAAGCTTATGTTATGAATTCATAGTTTAGCTCATCCAAGGGTCCCAATGTGATCTTTCATTTTGACCTTCCATTCTCTTATTTCTCTCCTTGATCTTTTAAATTGGTATAAGAGCAAGAATGAGATGGATGGAATTTATGGACCACCAAATCCATTTCTAACAAATTGGGATTTTAATATCCATGTACTACCCAAACATCATTTTACATAGTTCATCATCTCATGCTTTGGACAACTTTTTTTGAATGTGATTACCTTATCCAATGAACCCTTGGTACTTCCCATTGTAACTTATGGAGGTTGGTGGATTTCTTGCAATTTATGTGTTAACTTAGATAAATTTTAGGTAGTTTGATAAAGTAGTAGCCATGGCGGCAATGCCCAAAGTTATCATTGCTATGTAGTAACAAATCAAACACCTTACTAGATTGTTGGAAGAATGAGATCATCAACGACAAGAGCATGTAGAGAGAGGACCATTTTGAGAAGAAGAAGAGCAAATTTGATTTCTAAAACCAATGTATTTGGAGGTAAGAATCTCCCAAGTGTAGTGGAGAATTTTGTGTTTGATTGTGATAGAAAATTTGAAGTTATAAATTTTCAAGATGAATGGAGACAAATTCTCTTGATTTAAAGCCAATTGAATGGAGTGGCAACTATGGTAGCGATTCCGAATGGAGCAAGCTGAATGGAAATTTCTTATGCCAATCTTGACATGGAAAGAATTCAAGAGTGCAATAATTAGATAGTTCTAAGCTATAAATGCCTTACAAACTGCATGAGATAGGTTGGTAGAATTGAAGTAGATTGGTTTTATAAAAAGCTACATCGTTCAATTCTAAAACACTATAATGTAAATTCTAAATTTAACTCTAATTCTAAAATTTTAAAATTTAGATTTTTAACTCTAATTCTAATTCTAAATTAAACATATTTAACTCTTTAAATGAACACGGAAGATATCCATTTACCCACAAGTTAATTACACTTGAGGAATGCATTTGACTGCATCATGCAATGAGGAGGATGGAGGGCCAAATCCTCTCTTAAAAGAATTTTTTTTAAATGCTAAATTATTAAAAACTTAATATCAAAATACAATTGTTCTCAATTTGATCGATTCTCTTTGACCGTACTAAGTTACGGTTGATGAGTTTAAATTTTATTAAAACGCAATTGTTCAAAGCCAAGCTTCTCGTTTGTTTATCTAGAGTATTAGATACAAAACGAGAGTAAATAAATAATTTATTTACCGACATGTTTTGAATACTCTGTCAATAAATAATATTGTGACAGAGTCTTCCACATATATTTATTGACAGGAGATGCACGTGGGTCCTTTAAAAGTAAGATAGTATCAGAAACTCTGTTGAGATTAAATCTACAATGTATGATACAATTTTCGGTTCTGTATGTCATATTTTACAGATTTGGATGAGAATATGTAAATTAGTAGCTGCAGTCTAATATTATTTAAGATAATAATACTTCTTCTTAAGTTAGTCTTGGGAAAAGTGGAACTGTTTCAAAAAGGTTTATTAAAACCATTTCGAATTTAAGTATAAGTTTTATGAGAAGATGGGAGTTAATTATTCGCATTTACTACCTGTGTAATGATAGAAAATGGTTTTAAAATTTTGGTTTAGCTAGTATTAGAGAGCGTTCTATGTTCATCGATGCTTGTCGGAGCCAGTTTGGGTTCATACATATTTGTTGAGGGTATTGAAACCTCAACCAACCCTATTTGAGTATGAATTCTAAAGCTAACAAGGTCACAGAAACTCTTAAGAGCTTTACTAACGGCTATCAATGGCACGACAAAACGGAAGGAAAAACAAAATGCATGAAGAGCAATTAGTCGGACGAGTGGAGAGCCTAAATTGTACAATTCATACCCTGTTGAGATCGCACCCCGTGCACATCTGCCTTGATTTCTGCTGATCCTCATTGGTTTCTTCGCCCAACGTGGTCGTTTGCGATGTCCAGGTCAAAATGGAAGTACTGTAGTCGGGAATGAAAATGGAAGTAGTGAAGAAAGGCGACCGCGTAGGAAAAACGAAGGAGGGGGAAGACCCCATCAAGCCGTACAAGGGAGAGACAAAAAGGTAACATGGGGCTAAGTATGGAAGAGACAAAAAAAGTAACATAGGGCTAAGTATGGAAGTAGTCGGGACTGGAAGTAGTCGTGAATGCTAGATTGCCGGCACGTTCCGAACCCTTGAAGGTTCGGATTTTAGAAACCTGAAGGTCTGAAGGATGGGTCTTCCCATCCTTCATTTTTACTACGCGGTCGCCTTTTAGCGATTTTAGAAACCGCCTGGGAGAGACTCCATGAGCCCCCCGCACTAAAATCCAGATTCCACACTAAGACTGCCTGACCCAGACTAGGAGCAAGACAGTAAGTCGCGATGTGGAGGCAGATCAGGTATAGGGAGGTGACCGTCAATCATCTGGTCAATCTCACTCATTGTGGGTCTGTTCTCGGGATCGTGTAAAGTGCAATGAATAGCTATGTCATGCAGTTTCTTCACCATGGGCACGTCAAGTTCATCGATACCACTCAGCAGTGGATCTAGGAATTTCCCTTCAACCACCAGGTTCTCAATCACCCACTTACGAAGATTTCCTGTCTCCACATCGGCAAAAAGCGTCCGGTCACCATCACCAAAAGCACCATCCCGTAGCTGTACACAGCTGCCTTTGTAGTTCCGCCTAAGTGAAGTACTTCAGGCGCCATGGATCCCACTGTTCCACTCCTAGTATACACTTCAGTACTGGCGTGGTAAAGCTTTGTCATACCCAAGTCCGCAGCTTTGGGGTTCAATTGTCTGTCCAGTAGAATGTTTGCAGGCTTAATGTCTCGTGACATACCTTCTGTTGGTTCTGAAGTTCCTCGTGAAGATAGACCAAGCCTTTCGCCGTCCCTTTCGCAAATATAACTCCATTAGCCCATGGCAACACCTTAATTTCGTCCTGAGGCTGCCGGAAAAGCCAACCTTCTAGATCCCCGTTTTCTACGTGTTCGCACACCAGTTTGATGCGGTTCGACACAAAAACCTTTCAACTCCACGAGATTGTTGTGGTTTGCTTTAGCAAGAACTATAATTTCTGCTTCGAAGCCGTTGAATTCGAAGTCATGACCAGGCTTGAGCTGGGGCGATAGCTGGAGCTGCTTCTTCACGGCAACCTTCATCCCATCACTCCAAGTTCCCACATATACTGTACCATATGTGCCTTTGCCGAGTTTGTTGGACTGGCTAAATTCGTTAGTTGCAGCAGGCAGCACATCGTTCGAGAACTTTGGAACTTCCATGATATCCCGGAGATATGGTGGCTTTTTCCCGGGCGTGCAGAACTTGCAGTAAATGGCCACTCCTAATCCTGCTGTGGCAAAAGCCGAAATATGAGACGTCACAATTGCGATTGTAGCATTTCACCCTGCATCATCGACGCCAGATGTACCACAGCATATACGATCCTCTTAAGAACTTCTGTGATCGTCACGGTGGCAGATGCCTGAATAGTGCCACTGTCCCAGGTAGCTCTCTCCACCTGCACGAAACATTTAACAGGCATTAGTGTTGAGCAAAAGCTACCCTCTAAAGTTCTGATCTAGAAGACAATCTTGTCGGTATTGACGATCAAAATGAACCAGACTATTAATTTGGTTATGACAACGAATTACGTACGGTGGTGCAATTGTTGAAGTCGACTCCCTTAGAGTGGATCGGAATTGTCTTCTTCCTTGTCTTCAAGCTGTTCTCTATGGATGTTTTGAGGAGTGGTTGAAAGGCTCCCGTTTGAATATTAATTGCCGCTAGTCCAATCACACGAAGTCCATCTGGCGAAATGGTTGTAAAAGCGAAGGGAAACTTGAGCGTTTGAACGGGACGTACATAAAGCAACAAACGAACGCATCTCTTACTATGCGGGCTATTAAAACAAGACGCTCATCAGGACGCTCATCAGGAAACGCCACCGTAATAATAGTTCCAAAAACAACGAAATCCTTATACGCTGTCTGCCAGAATACTTTGGCCCCACCTTCGGCGGCTAGGTGTGATCGAGCCAAGAAGCTCCTCTTGGCTCGATCACACCTAGCCGCCGAAGCTGAAATATGAGCTCAATGCGTGCAATGGATTTCGAGACGAGTCCAGAGTAGAAATTCTTTCATGGTATCCTCCGAGTAAACAGGCTGTTGTATTCAGAGACGGAGTCTCTTGGTCGTCTTTTTTCTCAAAGATAAATAACTTGATTGGTTCGTCCGTAAAGTTCATAAGGATAGTGCAGAGTTGGTCTTCGGATGGAGCAGGAGAGTTGTCATTTGTGAAGAGAATAACAATCTGCGTGGAACAGAAGGGCAGTGGTCAACAATGGTAGAGAAACCTCAATCACTTCTTCGGTACAGAGGAAAGATAAATACCAGTTGCCTAGACAAAAATGTGGGGGGAAATATATTAAACCTTTAGATGATCTTCTGTATCTCTGCTGCCCAGAGTGGATAGGGCCTCCAACAATACTGCGGTATAGTTTGAAGGTCCCACAACATTACTTTTCTCTCTTTCCTCTTTTCCCTCTTGGACGTACTCAATCAGATCTTTAAAGTAGGCGTTGGCAGTGCTGTTCTCAGCTCTGTACTGAAAAAACCCAGATCGTTTTTGGTCTGGAAAGAATCCTCGGGACGTACCTTGCAAGCAAAACAGATTCTGAATTACACAATACCTTTGAACCGTCGATGTGTCATTTTCGTCATTTCGTAGTGGGATACGAGAAAACGTTTAAGATCTAGTTATCATGTAAAAGTAGCTCTTTGTTCCCTAAGCGGAGCTTACGAACTGGTCAAGGGGATTGAAACGAGAATACAGAGAGTTAAATGGAAATACTCAGAAAATGCACACTCATGGGATTGCACATCAGATCCAGGGAGGAGCAGGACTAAGTTTTAGAATAGTCCATCAACGTATGAATAGTGTCATCTTCAATGTCATTAAACTCAGGAATCTGAAAAGCTTTGATACTAGTACTAAAATAACCAAAAACAAGTGTTTCACTTTTACTCTGAAACTCAAACACATCTTTTGTCAAGGAGTGGAAACAAGGCATGGTGTTAAGAGCTACACTTGAGTAAATTGGTGATGTCAATGGAGCAAAGTAGCAAACAGCAAGGAAACAAGATGAAGCAACTCCTCCGATCTTCAATCATTGATATTGCACACTTGAGTCTTTGCCTATCAAAGAGACTAATTTCTCAAGGCGACATTTGACGCAAGTAGCAATACCTCCAAAGCCCCTCCCTCTATGTACCTCTACTTGTTCCAGGTTGAACTAACAAGAGTGAATCCTTCAATGTCTTGAATGGTGTTCTCTTCATGTTTGCATGTCTCCACCAGATTGATCAGATCAGCATTATCTCACAAAGGCTTAGCACTTGAGTACTTGGTGTGTGTGTGAGTACATGAGCATTCCAAAACAACACTCTAAGGATCTGAAATTGCTATGCAATAGCTGATTTTTTCCTTTGGGTGACCACAACTCTATAATCTCTCAAGAAAGCAACAAAAAATACTTGTTTAGACTCCTTACCTTTGCTAATTTTCCCTTCCTTGCTTGCAATAAGAGATCAGGATCCAACTTGATGCACCTCCACTCAATGAGTCCCTCTGAGTTTGTGAGCTAAAACTCATCAAAATGCTTCTTGATTGTGCATTTTGTTGTCCCAATCTATATGCTTCCAAAATCTGAGGATCATGGACTACCAAATAATCAACAATAAACTCACATACAATAGCCTTGGTTTCTTCCTTCTCTATCTTCAGAATACCTAAAATCCTCAAGTTCTTCATTCTAACAAGTTCATTCTCCTTCTCAACCTCATGTTCTTGCAAGTAAGAAATTTGAGCCACCTTAGTAGCTTCAGCATATGACTTCATCTTCACTTCCAATGTGTACACAACTGGTTGGAGCCCTCCACTTTTTGTAGCAATGTTGGTGGCTTTTTCTCTCAAAGAAGCAACGTTCTCGTAATAATCAACCATGCTTTTAATGGAAAAAAAGCAAGCATGTGCTCTTTTTGAGTTCTTGCGTATCTTGGGTGACTAGATTCAAGTGCTATTTCAAATTCATGACCTCAAGTTTTTAACCATGTCAGCCATAAGAGTGGACATAGGGGCAAAGAATCTTTTAAGCTCTTTTCAATAGTCATTAGATTTCTTATACATTTCAGCTAATTGTTGTTGTCTTGTGGCTATACAACATCAATGAGCAATATCCTACATCATCCTAGACTTTTCCATTTTGCCTAGGCCTCAACTCAAGGTTTCAAGCAAAACACCTCAAAAGAGTTGTTATTTATGAGGTAAAAATAAGCTCATTTGGACATGTGAGTGCAAAGATACAAATTTCTAAATTTCACAACACCACCAAAGGTTGTGAAATGTGAAGTATCTTGGGAACCTCTTCTTTAGTTCTATGAGTGAGCACACATTGCATAGGAGTTGGAAATCTGGTTTTAATGACACAAAGAACACTCCATTTGGATCATTGAGTACATAGATACAATGGTTTCAATCTTTAAGAGAGAAAATAGGTTCTAGTTCCTTGTAACCAAATCCAAAATCTTCAATATAGAACTAAGTTGGAAGCTATTCAAATAGTGGTTCTAAAGCATCAAAAATCATCTTATTTGGATGAGTAATGATATAGATGCAAGCTATGAATTGCAATCAACACAAAAGAATTGGAAATATCATTGTTTATTATAGGATTAAAATAGTCATAGTACTCAAGATATAGCTTCAAACTCTACATTCAATGTATCAATCAAAAACACTAAGATAGAAGCTTCTAATGAAACAAAAATCACTTTATTTGAGGATTTGAGTGTAGAGTTATGACCTTCACAATTTGCTATGGTGAATGACAAGAATATTAAATTCACATAATTCTAATGCTTATAACTTCAAGTCCAAAACTACAAATTCTACAATTTTGATTACAATCAAACACCCTTAAGTATATTTTTCTATTGGTGTAAGGATCATCTCATTTGGACAATTGAATGAAAATTTACAACCCTCAAAATTGGTTCACTTGAACAACACCAATAAAAGATCAAAAAAAGTAAATGCCCAAAACTCCATCCACACAGCTCTAAACCTAGCAAAATTTGTGTCAATAGGTAGCACTTTCAAAGTCAATCCAGCTGATTGTAAAATCATGTCATTTGGATGTGGTTCCAGCAAGTTACACGGTCCATAATATGCAACTCTAACCCTAAAATCTACCATATATGACAAATTTTGAAACTCCATAAGTTTGTGCACAAAGCTTAGCGTCAATCTAAAGAGTTATCTTGCGCACTTCCAATGCTGCAAGAATCATTTGGACTCTGGGCAGTGAAGATACAAACTCTTAAATATGGACCTCCAATCAAGAAATCCAAACACTTATTTAGTTTGCTATAAAGCTCAAACATTACAAACTTGGTAGCTTTGGAAAGATTTTGGCAAGGTGCTTTTAACAAGACCAAACCACAATTTTTGGACAAGTAGTTGCTTATTTATGGCTTGTCAAAATTTTGTGACTTCTATACTCTCAAAGTTTTGAAGTCTTCAAGATTCAATAATTCTCAATAGTAGTGATTTCTTTGTTCTTTTACCATCTATTATTACTCCATGTTTTGAAGTGGAAATCCATGGGTGTTTGAAGAGATATCTTTGTTGCATTTATTGATTTCAAGGAACCCTTTAATAAGATGCCTAAGAAATCTCTAAGTGAGAGACATTGAAGTTGGTGTTACATTGGATCTGTTTGGTGCATCTCTAAACTCTACGAGAAGGTGATTGTGAGACTCTAATCTTTGAGATTGCAAGATGTCCTAGGCACAATGGAGTGATTCAAGGTTAGTTTTTATCTCCCAACTATGTTTGAAATCTTCTTTGATGACCTGTGAGCCGGCTTGTCTCTCACTCAAGAACCTCTGATGGCTATTATGGTAGCGCACCATGGAGTAAGAAGGCAAGGAACCCTAACTCCATCATACTCCTCCAAGGCTAACACTCCAAAACTCAAGACATTGCTCACTAGAGAACTCAATGAGAGAGAGATAGTTGCAAATGAAGGGATGATGAGTACCTCCTCACCCCTTGTTTATATACTTGTGAAATAGTTACGTACCAAAGTTACTAATTACCATAGTAACTCAAGTTACTAGACTAAAAGTCAAGTAAAGTCAAAAAGTAGAAAGGAATATCCATTCACATGGCAATATTCCACTAGCATGTGATCTTATCTTGACCCAACCACTAAGTCAAGGATTCCTTCACATGGGCCAGCCTTGGACTATAGAAGAATCCAAAACAAAAAGGCTTACGGGTCCAAGAGTTCTCAACTCTTTCCTCAAAGCCAAACACCTAGGAATAATACCAAGTCAACACACTAGAATCCAAAATAGTGGTGCTCATCTTTTCCACTTCCTCTAAAGTAAGGTCCCCTCTATCTTAGTTATGACTAACTTTAGCTAATCATGACTAATATAGAACCATCCTTCATCTCTATATAAATAATATCTCTTAAGTACTTGTAATACCAAGCTAAATATTACAATACCACACACATGCACAAATGAGTGTTACAGACCTAGAGCAAGTACGCATGGAACCTGGAGCTACATGTGTGCAGGTTGGCTCTTTGATGATTATTGTGCTCCTTTATGCAGATGATGTAGTGCTCCTCTCTACCAATCCATAGAGTTTATAGAAGTTGTTGGATTCTCTTCTTTTGTTTTGCAATCAAAAAAAGATGGAGGTGAACCTTGATAAGTCCAAGGTGGTTGTGGTGGGTTCTATAGGTGTTACACTTTTCTTCTTTGATGGAAAGCGTTTGGAGAAGGTTTCTTCTTCCAAGTACGTGGGGATTGAGTTTTCTCATGACTATAGTTGTTCTACTTGTGTGAAGAATAAAATCAGCAGGATTTAGGGCTTTGTATTCACTCATGAACCACTCTAGACTTGCTCATCTTACCACATGGGAATTGAAGAAGATGTTGTTCAGATCACTTATACAGTCTATAGTTGTCTATGGTGTTCAAATTTGGGTCTATGTATTAAGAAGACATGGTGGCAAAACGTTTAGAAAGTTCAAAAAGTGTTTCTATGTGATAAGATATGAGGACTCAAACTCCTTATGTTTTGTTGCTTGTTAAAATAAGGTTTTTACCTCTTGAGGCTAAATCTTTGTTCTAATGGATCTGATTTTCAATGGTGTTCTAATGGATCTCTAAGAGCCAAGAACAAAGATTTAGCCTCAAGAGGTAAAAACCTTATTTTAACAAGCAACAAAACATAAGGAGTTTGAGTCCTCATATCTTATCACATAGAAACACTTTTTGAACTTTCTCAACGTTTTGCCACCATGTCTTCTTAATACATAGACCCCAAATTTGAGCACTATAGAGAACTATGCTAAGTAAGACCATTGAAAATCATTTCCAAGGACTCATGAGGTCCTTGGAGCATGAGAGACTTTGCTACCAATTTTTTTGTGCCACTTTATCTATTGGTTGGTATAATATAGATCTGATTGCATGGGCTACAAGGTGGAACATTTTTGAGCAATATCAGAAGTTGGAGCCTATTGCATTACCAAAGGTGATCAAGGAGAAATTATGGCATCACCTATGGCTTGAACTTGGTACTAAGATGGTGCTCTATAAGCATATTGAGAATCCTATATTGGTGTATTGTGAGAAAGATTATCTCTTGGCTAGGATCTCTACTTCACTTAGGCATATCATTGCTCAATATAGAACTAGTTCTCATAGACTAGAAGTAGAACAAGGACATTTGTAGAAGATAGAGCACTCCATGCGGCTCTGCACATTGTGTTCTTTGGGCAAAAATAAGGATGAGCGCTATATCTTTGTTCAATACCCTTGTTACCGATGGATAAGATTGAGACATCAAATTAGTAGTTGTGATTTCTCTGCTCTCTTACAACTTGAGACTTGAGTGCTAGGGAAGTATATGACCAAGATTAGTCTACATTGGATCAGTTTATTATAGATTAGTTAGGTGCACTAGGCTCTTGCCTATGCTTACATTTCATGTGATTTGTATTATGTTTCAGCCTCTTGTTTCATTGTACATGGAGACTCTATTGTCAAGGAGCATTACAATCTCCTTCTATATAGAAATAGCACCATTTTGCTTGTAAATTATATCCAATCAGACTTTGATTTTAGCACAAAGAGAATCCTCTTGGGAGAACTAGAATGGAATCATCAAGTTCTGCACCAACTCTAATCTACCTTTCACGGAAGGGATGTTCTTCCTTTTGATCTGACCCTTCTTTATGATCATGTTAACTTTACTTTTTTGAATGTTGAGAGATTAGGTGTTGGTCTTAGCCCAATATATTCACCTTGAGAAATTGCCATTGATCTACAATGGCTCCAATGTATGGGAACCATTTAACATTTAAATTCAAGCCCAAATTGTTAGGTTATAGCTCTTGGAGCATAGTTATTACATCATGAGAAGAATTGAAGAAGTACCAAGGTCACACTCTATGATCATAGATGCCATACGATTTGACCTCTTGTGAACATAATGCATATTTTAAGTGATCAGAACAACTATGAAATGCATTGAAATGAGTTGTTCTGGACACTAAAATCAGAATTGATAATAGCTATCTTTGTTCAATCTGAATTGTAAAGCATAAGACCATACAAATCTGGGGTAGAACCAAATACAAATGTGGGTTAGAACCAAATGGTCTCATCCGTTGATCCAAAAGAAATATTGAAGTAAGGGTCATCTTCTCTTGCTATTTTTTAAAGATCTCTAAGAGTATTGGGCAATCTTTTGTTGGCTATAGATTGCATCCCTTGCTTCAAGAACTTCATCAAAATTGTCTCATACACCAATTCTAAATATTTGTAAATTGGAGCAACAAGCCTAACCAATGGTGATGCAATGTTGAGGGGCTCAAGATGGCTTTAAAAAAGTTTCAAAGCGGTTTTAAATCTAGGGGTTGTAGTATAGCGCATAGTCTACATTGGCCCTTGTATTAATCTTGCCCCAATTAACTAGGTACAATGGCTAATAATAGTCTGATTTGAGCTATTAATGTCAATGCACATACAATAGCAAATAATAATTGCAGTCATCATACCTTGTGTTAGTGACTTTTGAATGTTGCAGTCTGACACCAATCCATATCCATCTAGTCCTTCAATTGATCCAGCTTTGCTACCTTGCACAAGCTTAGAATCACCAACAAAGCATATATGTATACAATCATGGTAGCAAATCAATCATATGATATGTGTATCCTTTCATGGATGAAGCAAAAGTAGGTATGAAGTGTTCAACGTGATGCTTAAACTAGAACCATATCAACATTTTGGACCATTCATCTTCAAGATTAAAATGGAAGATCATTCAATTTCAAAAAGAAAAAATGTAAAGGAAAGAAGTGGGAGTTCTCCAATCAATGCTACAAATCATCTAGCAATTTGTATCTTGGGTTTTCTCTAAACTAGGACAAGATATTTTACCTTGTGTGCTCAATGTTTGCTTAATGGGGTGTTGACATGAGTGGCAAGGCTGTTGGTTAGTCAAATTTTGGTGGTGAAGATGGTCATTCCTTATTCAATACATCAAATGGAGTTGATGCTTGTGGAAGTAGATCACTTGAGAAAGTGCAAACTCATACTCATTTTGCACATCATCTTTAAGTGGTAGTTACAACTAAAGCTTAATTGTTGAGGAGGCACAAGATTGCGAATATAATGAACATTAGTGCCAAAGAACAGCATGTTGATAAGCATAATAAGTTGAAGCTAATTGGACATGTGGTTTTGTGGTTGGCATGTGATTGTCTTGCATTTTGCACTCATGACAAGAAAGAATCATAGTACAATCATGGCAACTTCCTCAATCTTATTGGTCTACTAGCCATCTATTCCACTTATTGTGCTGAACACTTGGAAAATGGACCACATAATGCCAAGCTGGTGTATTTATTGATCCAAAAAGGCCTATGTGTGTGCTTATTGCTTGATTTGAGACAAGATATGTGCAAATGGTAGTGGATCCATATTTTTTGTGATGTGTGATGAAGCATTAGACAATTTGAACATTAAAAAAATGTCCCTCTATGCTTTTTATGTCTAGGTTGTGCCAGACTATGGTATTTGTTCACCCAATGTGGTATATGGATGCATTTAGTGGTATATGGATGCATTATTTGAGCAATCTTTGGGCACTATGTGTGTAATACCGATAGCTAGATATATGATCTAGATATGAAATTTGGTTTGGTAACATCTAGGAAGATGTTGTACATAATGGACTAAGTAGATCAGATAGAGGTATCACCAAAAGAGTACTTCTACAAATAGGCCAAAAATTGAAACATGCTTGAAGACTTTAGAATCAATAGCTAGACATATGATCTAAAGCTAGAATTTGGGTTGGTGATATCTAGAAGGATGGTACACATAATGGAAAAAGTAGATCAAGTAGAGGTATTACCAAAAGAACACTTCTACTAATAGGGAAAAAACCAAAATAGATTGAAATCTTCAAAGGCAATTTCAAACGCCTAAACAGAGGAATTAGGCCTCAAAAATGTTCAGCTCCTACCCCCTAACCCCCCCCCCCCCCCCAAAAAAAGCAAAGGCTGACCTTCCCTCCCCCCAATTTTTCTCACAGAGAGCTTTCCAACAATACCTCATCTACATGATTTTGAGATTCCTACATGAAGATTCCATCTGATCACAACCTTTTTGACCACCCAAATGGGACCACGATCAACATGTCACCCATCCAAGCAAGTAATCTAAGGGTGGAGTTGGTTGACATGTCACCTGTCTATGTACCTAACCCTATGATGGAGCATCCTTGGAGGTGATCCTCTTTGGCTATATAATAAAGAGAAGGTGCTCCCTTGGGGCACCAAATTTTGAGTGTGAAACATGTGTTTTTCTCTTTTGTATTTCTTTGCTATCCTTGGAATATTACAATTTACAAGTGGTGAACACCACATCCGATGTTATCTTTGTTACTCTTCTCGCCATGATTGCAAAATATGGATTATCCATCCTTCATCAATGTTGCAACTAGTGCTATGATGGTGAATCAAATATGAGTGGTCATATTAATGGTTCACAAGCATAGCAATGCAATGATTTCAACAAAAAAGTGCCATAATTTATGTGAAAAAATTGCATTGATAAATGAGTTCCTTCAAAATTTGTAAAATAAAATTTATTAGAGTAGATGAATCCTTTTTTCTCATTGAGATTAGCATGCAAGACATTTGTAATTGCTAAATCCATTGATGAGTTAATTGCAATTGACATCAAATGAGCCAACCATAAAGAACTAATGATAGACTACAAGTCATTTTTTATCATTTTCATAATTCTTAATGACCTTTTCATGCTTGTTGTATTGCAAGGAAAAGCCAAGAACAATTGATTTGATTCTTTTAATAGTTTTAAATGATCATGAAATTGCTCCAAGTGGAGGAGAATTGAGATCTGTTCAATTGACTTGACAATGGAAAGGGAGAAAAGATTGATCAAACTTCATCAATGAATAGCAATGCTTGAGCATTGAGCTCACAACAACTCTAACATGGAGAAATTGCTTGGATAAAAGCTAGCAAGTTTCAAAAGAGCTTGTTTTGGAAGGTTAGAAAACTGGTCTAACAATGATAGACAATAAGCGCATGAGATCATTTCCAAGACATCACCCTTGGAACCAAAATTTTATTTCAAAAACAAGCTTGTTGATGGCAAGAAGAGCAACATTGATTTGATAATGACCAATGTTGGTTGATGGATTAATTGAGGGATTAGAACCATTTGCAACAACATCAAACTCTTCAAGTCTTTGTTTGTGCAATCTACCATCTGGATAGTGTTTGGGGATCAATGTGTCATCCTTTTCAGGTAAAAGTGATTTCATTTTCATGAAAAACAATGATAGCATCATCCCACATGCTTTCAATGCTTGAGATCTTTGGTTGCTTGCTCAATGCAATCTTGAAAACCACAATCATTTTGCATACATTGACCAAGTCCTGATTGTCTTCTTGAAGTCACTTGGATAGCTCCTTGGTGAGAGCAAGAATTAGGATCATTACAATCAAGACAAATACAAACTCAAACATAAAGATTGATTCTAGACTATAGTAGCTTCTATTTACATTGTACTATCAATAGTTGTTGATTTAATCTCTTTTGTTGATTCGAGAATGTACTTGAATGTGAGTTTGACAACTCAGATGCATCTTACTTTGTATGTCCATCGAGTAATAGATTTACGAACCAAATGCCAATGCTGATGCAATTAGTTCCTTCTTTGAGATATTGAAACAAATACTATTGAGAGGTTCATTTTTTGGATTAATATCCTCCACATCCTACATCTCATTATCTTCATAGTCAGAGATGTTCTTGTCATAATCATCACTCAATAATTTATCATTCTCATTCATAGACTGGTTTTGACTAGCCCTCCAAAGTAGCAGCTTTGATGAGCATCTCTTATTTGATTTTAGTGAACCCACAAAACGCCTGGTGTATCTTGCAATCAGAACATACAACCTTTGAATGAAAGGAAATATATTGTAGACACCTTTGATGTGCTTGTAAGATGCACACATTGTTAGATTTAGCTGATGTGCAAAGCAAGGGATGTATTTTGCCAATGGACTATGTCTCTGAACAAGTGCCTATAAACCGTTGATATGACCATTCAAATTTGGTGCATCATAACTCTGGCCACGGCATTGATGAGGGAGGGCTAAATCCATATTCGGCCATCGTGGTAAGAAGAGCAATGAAGACAATATTGGATGCGGTGTTCACCACTTGCATAGTGCATCGAAATTGCTCAATGATGCATCTATATATCACACTTTGCAAAAAAAAATACCATGGTCTAGCATGACCGGGACATAACAAACATAGAGAGATATCTGTTCAGTATTCAAACTGTGTGATGCTTCATCGTACATCATAGATTATCATGTCTAGATTCAAGCAATAAGAGAATGCAATGTTACTTGATGTCAATTACAATTAACTCATTAACGGATTTATCCGTAGATAATGTCTTGTGCGCTTATCTTTGTGATAACAGAGGAAGCTGCATGCACTAGCTCTAATCATTATTATATATCAAATTTTTCAAGAACTCATTTGTCAAAGCAAATCTTTAATGTAAATTATAGCCCCTCCCCTATTGTCAAATTTTGATGGAACTCATTTGTCAATTTGATTTTTTTAACGGAAAGAATAGCCCCTGCACTATTGAAATCCTGGCGTCGCCCTTGAGCCTAACAATTCATAGCTACTTAAGCTACAAATGTATAGTACTAATATCCAGGTCGTTGACAAAATATACTCCCTCATTCTGGTGGACAAATGTTCTTTTTCCGATTATCTTCAATTTGTTTACTTCTTTCCTCACAAACATATATCCAATGCGGGGTTTTCTCTTCGGAGAAAATTGAAAGAGCGGGTCGGAGAAGGATTCAGACTAGAACAAACGGTCCCAAGTAACATTAGCAGGCCCATCCAGTGCAGTAAATTGTAACTAATTAAATGCTCAAAGTACTTGATACGATTAACTGCCTTTATTTGGATCAACAACTAATTGCAACAATTGCATCTGAAGACTGCAGCATTCGCTTTGGCTGTTTGATGCTGACCTCGCATAGGTTCAATTGAAGTTAACTCGCATACTTTGACAATTCGCAACGTGACAGTTCGGAGTATTGTAGATGCTTGTACATTGCAATTGAAGAAGATCCTCCAAGAGAGGACTACACCCGGCTCGTGAACAATCATCCGCCTCGGAACAGGAATCGACGAGCTCTACAGAAATTTATTGATGATCAAGATAAGATTCTGTCACAAGATTTCTACGAACTGTTCTTATGGGGTGGCAACAACCAAAAAGATAAACGTTTCTTTGCGATGAATGCACAAATGCATTTGATGTCCTTCAACATTCTGAAGTGCACAGTTATGTTATCTTCACATACATATAAACCAAGCAAGGGCCCAGCCAGTCCAAAATTTTGCTGATGACAGAGAACGCTGAATATGGAATGTACCGCTTATCTTGGCATAGTTGGCAATCGATCCCCCTGGTATCCGTTGAACTTGTGTCTCTTTGTTATCTAGAAGGTCACTGCCTTGATCACCAAATACTAACTGGGTAACGACACTGCAGATGATACAAATCCATAGAAGACGCATCCTCGTCCTTCTTGATACACAGGGCGGCAGTTCTCGCACAGAGTGCCGTCAAACTACATCTTCCAGTGGGTAGACTCCTTCCCTCTGTAGGCGCTACGCAGCTCGAAAGGAAACAGCCTACAACTTTCTTGCAGAACCGAATCTGTCGGTCACCTCCACAAAACTCTACACACTCCCGAATTTTCAGAGTTCTAGTAATATGTCTAAGCTAACGTGGAGGCCACAGCAAAGTAAATTGAAGGAAGCTACTACACACCGTCAGTTCAGCCTGTAAATCAAGCACCTGTACTTCGGAGCTAGCCCGCCTGAAACTGTTTTTCCTTGCAAAGGAGGAGGACGTGAGCGCATTGAAACACGAGTGGCTTGGAGGGTACCAAGAGACCGAAAATTAGACGCTGAGTAACCGGAATCAATTTATTGGCTTCGATGCATCGGGGTCACTCCACATGTCATGATCTCCATCAAGTGTTCTCTTCACCAAAGGCGACCGAGTAAAATAATAAGAAGAATAGGAAGACCCATCAAATCGTACAAGGATGAGACATAAAATCAAACCGTACAAGGATGGGACATAAGAAGTACAATGAGACAAGTCTACAGTATCTATATGAGAAATCTGTACCGTTACACCTAAGATATTCGAGCTATGTAAGTCATATGGTCTATTAACTAATTCACCCAAGGTGCTAAGCTTGCATCATTAGAGTCAAGGTACAAAACATCACAGAAGAGAAGAAGAGCGCGCA